>QRAM01000673.1:0-35351 GCA_013436055.1 Halocynthia roretzi | reverse complement strand
CGCCGGTCGCCGGTCGCCGGTCGCCGGTCGCCGGTCGCCGGTCGCCGGTCGCCGGTCGCCGGTCGCCGGTCGCCGGTCGCCGCACCTATTTGTTCCTTATTAGTTAGTTAGGTGTCGTATCTCTTTCAACAAAATGGCGGACTTGATTGACGTTTGAGATTATGATGGCATATTGTTACGTCAGAGAGATGAAATGAAATGAAGTAAAATGATCATAGATGATAGCAAGAGTCGACGTCGAAGGATCAGAACGCAACGCCGCTATGAGGAGGAATTCATATTACTTGAAGTGACTGATTGAAGTGAATGACTCTAACTGATTCTGACTTAGAGGGATCAGTCACGAAAGTGCTTTTAGCTAGTTAGTTGAAGTTGAAGAGGTAGAAGAGGGAGGAAAAAATGAAAGAAAAACGGAAGTCGCAAGTCCGATGTAAGTAAAACAGTTACCTTACTGAAATTGGGCAGTCCACACCTTGCTCACGTGGTAAAGCGATCTAACTTAACCTAACAGATAAAATGCGACTAAGCGACAGCTATCCTGAGGGAAACTTCGGAAGAAACCAGTTACGGCAATGCATAATTGCCTTATTTGGCATAATTGGCATATCATGCATAAATCGATTAGCGGATAATAATTGAGAGTTAGAAAATTAAGTGATGAGTTACCTGCAGATTATCAGTGCTGTCAACATCTTCCTTCATCCATATTAATTAGTACTAGAGTATTATGAGCTTCGTTGTAAATTTCGTGTTAGTGTAGTCAAATGTGGCATCATAAATAATTTAACATGCCAGAGTAAAGAAGAGGGCTGAGTTAGTTATTCTTAGTTTATGGTTTCAATGCCATAGCCCGAAAGTCAATTGTGTTAGACAAGAAATACTACTTAGCTCTAACACACTAGTAAAGCAGGAAGATTTTCATCGTGAATTAATAAATGTTTGACAAATGAAATTTATTTCTAATCATAAGCATTCAAATTACCTAGTTCAATATGAGGGAATAAGCAATCATGAAGAATTTCGTTGTGTAGAAACAGAAAGGTAAGTCCTTACAAAAATATATATTTAGCGTAGTACGAGGTAATGTTTTTGAATAAGCATTCAATGAATTTTCATGTTGATAAGTAGCCATAAACTTATCACTGTAAATCTGAAGTCAATAAATATGTTTTTTAATCTGATTTAAATTTGTAAATTAATACAAATGGGCCATATACCTTATTTTTCGTAGAATAGTCAGAATTGGTCTATACCAGGGGTCTCAAACACGCGGCCCGCCAGAACATTGTGTGCGGCCCGCGTTGTATCTTGGAATTTTTAATTCAACGTGCGTGTCGTTGTCAATCAAAATTTAATCCGGTATTTTATATAATAATAAAATTATTAGCTACCACTGTTGCGGTTCAACTTTGTGTGGGGTCACCAATGTTGCGACTCCGCTTTGTATGAGGTTACCAACGTTGCGACTCAGCTTATTGTTATAGTTTATTGTTAGTTTANGTGTTTTGCGGCCCTCGGTTTAACTTTAAATTTTCATTTGGCCCACGGAGGAGTTTGAGTCTGAGACTCCTGGCTTAGTATACGGTTCTAATCGGACACTACGCGCTCTGGTTTGGCCGGAAAAGTTTGGCAATAATTAATGTATATATATTACCGTAATTATTTTGCAATAGCCAGATATCGTAAAATATAATAATTGTAGTATAATGTAAGAAGGAAGAATTTCCAATTAGTCTTGGTCCCGCTTGTCTGAACAACAAGCACCAAAGTTTGTTATTCTTGTGACACCGTCGCAACTCCCCAACGGATCTTTACCAAATTGGGGGAACCAGAGGGGATAAAATCCTACTTAGGACCTCTGTAACTAGTAGCTAAAATTCAGCCGCCTTATGATAAATCTCCAGTAAAAATGTTCAATAACAGCGCATTCTCATTAAATGAAATGAAGTAGGCCAAATTAAGAATCACTTAAAGATTCATTAATATTGACGTGATGAATACTCCAGAATTCTTATGAATACCTTATGATCCAAGGTAAATGCAGTCTTAACGTGGTCTTGGATTTACTTATTAAAAGGGGAAATTCTACAATACGAAATTATGTAACCTAAAATACCATATAAGGCCCCAGCTTGGAATGTCAGATGAAAAATTGGCAATATATAGTGTATCTATAAAATAAGCACGAAAGTTGTTTGTTGTAAATATTGAAACAACGTAGCTTAGTAAAAATATGATCTACTACAAACCGGGTCATCATTTTTTCTATATATTTCATCACATTACTTGATCTGCGGTCCAGACACGCACAGGGGACCGAGGAAAGAGGAAATTGAATCGAAATTATCTGGACCACTGTGTCAAATATGATAAAGACTTGTTGATTCAAGACAAACAAGCTTATAATTAGTGAGCAAAATATAATCCATGTTAGGAATAATCAGATGTCATGGTCAACCCATTCAAATTTAATCAAAGTTTGACTGAAGCAACCGTGCTATGTTATTTGTGTACAATTTCCACGCCGTAAATACGATGAGTGACTCTGCTTTAGCCCACCTGTTCGATAATGCTGTTAGTACAGTAGTCAGGAGGATAATAAGGTTTGCCAATCGATTGGAAGTCAGACGTCAGGCAAGAAGTTTTTTTCTATCGCGTTGCCAATTGGCGAGTAAACTGAGAATGAAATTTATTTAAAACGCTGTCTCTAACCAGAAATGCAGATCCTAATTCAGTGTAAAATCTAATCGATCGTCACCGACGGTCCACAAACGCTGTCAATTAATATAATCCAAGAGAATGAAAAGTCTTCATTTCTCCCTTGGGTTCCATTATCGATCCGTTTTTGCTGTTTCGGTTCGTCAAAAGTTCCCGAAACGGACTTGTAATTTTAGATTTCTATTCCCTCGATAACAATTCTAGCGATCTAGAAACGCCTCATTATACAGATCTCGATTTTGAAATCTCGTTTTAAACTTCCAAATGCGGATGTTATTGATTACCAAGCAACGTGGAAGTTTAAAATAAGTTAGAATTTTTAACTTCGATTATGAGGCTTCTCACAATTAGCTACGTTTGGATTTGCAATGGCATCAAAAAGTATCAAGCCTGTTCCATCTTTATTAAGCCACATTGTACCGGTCCGAAACTAGTTTGCATTAGGCAAGACCAACCGCAACCGACCGACCGCCCTAACATACTAGGGTATCCATTTCAGCTGATTGTCAGAGGTAACCGCAGTAGGGGATAATACGAAATTGGAAAAATATATATAGTAAACTGAACAACATGGTATACGGCAACAAAATGACAGAAAGTAGTGTCACCATCTATAACTATATAAAACATGTAGATATGTATTTTGTGAAATCATTTAACATTACAGTATGTTAAAATAAAAAGAGAGTGCCATAATTTGCACGACATTCAGTCTCTTAACTCAGATTTATCCGATATCTGGCTTAACGGGGGTTTGACGAGGGTCAACTTTACTTGCAAACCTCGATTAGAGTGCGTGCGTAATGCAGGTGTTTCGTATCAACTGTATTATTTTTACTAAAAATGAATAATTTATAAATACATAATAAAAGCCTCATAAAACTATTGAGGTAAGTACTGCTCCCCAGACGCCTACTTAGTTGCCTAATGGTAGTTGCCTGCGTACTTATGTATATAAATCTCTATGAAAAATATGTTAAAAATGTCCTGCTGCTCGCAATGTGATCCATTTAAACAAAGTTAATGTATTGTAACTCCTTCAGTGCAATTTTGAATACTTCGCAAGATGTGAAATGGAACTAGAAATACTCGAGATACCTTGAAGTGACCAAAGAATAGTTTAATTATATTCAAATACGAATTTAATATCCCCTATCAAACTGAATTTTCGCAAGTACCTCAATGCGAAGGCAAAAAAAAGAATTGTACCGCTAGATGTCGATAAAGATTACACCTAAACAGAAATGACCGGCAAAACAACACTTGAGGGATGGCAGAGTGGTTCAGGCAGTTAGCGAGACAATCTCACAACTGAGAGGTTGCGGGCTCGAATCTCGCCCAGAACCATCTCTACTTCCTTGAGCAGGACACGTTCACCTAGCTTACAGTCGACCCAACTGTATAAATAGACGAGTTGCAACGCCGCGATAATGATGAGATTATAGTAACCTCTTTGGTCCGTCATCATCCAGTCAGTGGCTATATATTTCATATATAATAGAGAAACTGTTTGTGTGTTTGTATGTTCGTTTGCCCATAACTCCAAAGGTTCGTGCCTGGGCGCTCTGAAAACTTGCACGGGGATCGGTTTCAGGCAGGAATAGGTTATAGGCTACTTTTTTCAAATTGGGGTCCCTATCGCGGCCTCCATCCTCTTATCAAGCGCAATGGGATTTACTCGGCTTCTCCCATCATTTAGCCACTTCCCCATCCTCGGCCAGTGACATTAGCAATACGATCACAATAAAAGTCCTCATATATATTTCTATGCAGCTTTACTAACATTTAGCGACAAATGTAGAGGCGACAATTAATATCAGGAATAGATTTAGTATCATTTACCAATATCCTGCCATACTTATCACGTCTTATTGTAGCCATACACAAAGAAAACAGAAACAACAAATTTGTTTTGCCTATATATATATATATATGAAATTGTTGAAATTGTCTAGACTGACTGACACTGCACAAAGTATAAAGCATACAAAATATCAAAACATCGTAGGACATTTGCTTACAGATCAGATCATCTCTACCAAAGCCTCATGAATCAATAGATTATCATGAAAATTGATTATTTGGAAGTAGTCATATTGCAATTCATTTCCGACTGATTGGAATTACCATTTTTAACTGGGCTTTATGAATGTCATTAAGCAATATGCACTGTTTCGTAGAAATCGCCGGACTCCGGCTGTCGGAATTCGTCATACAACAAAAAATCGCCGCATCACCACCGTGGCGTTTCGTCTTTTGTTAAGAAGAGCTTCAACGTAAACAATAACGGCGTAGCACCACCATCTGGTTCACGGCAACGTACGAGTCCTCCATTAACAAGCGCATACGATGAGAAGGACAATAAGTATAGCAACGATCGAATAGGTAACGAAGAGACACGTTACGCAAACGTCGTAGAACTACACGCAACATCAAGCGAGGCAGGCGATTCGGCATATCGGACCGAACCAACGTTAACTACAGGTATGTAAGTATCTTCTATATTCCAAGTCTTTGTTTCGTAAGATTTTAGTGAAAGCACACAAAAGAAAATTACTAGTGAAGAGTCCGAGTAGAAATAATTGTTGAAAATCGGTTCAAGTTACGTTCGCTATAGAACACCGGGGACCCAAAACCTTTTGTATTCAATGCGTCTACTTTTGGATGCGATGTACAACTTTTGTACGCCTTTTCAATTCTTGTAGAAATAAGTTAAAGTAGATATATTTCGCATTTCACATCATCTATTGCAATTTCTCGCGTTAATCTACTTGAATTCTTATTGTAGATGTTCTATGCAAAAAGGTTTTTGGGTAATACTTTTTCATGAGTGGGCTTAATATTTTATTACTTCTCATTGGTATGCGTCAATTTTAATCATTGAATATTCCACATATTCCCTTCACTCCAGAAGCATAATTTTAGACGAAACTAAAAACCAGTGTAACCACTCTACTGTAAAAATTGCTGCACCATCGAGGCCATGAAGAGTA
Source organism: Halocynthia roretzi (assembly GCA_013436055.1). Lineage (NCBI taxonomy): Eukaryota > Metazoa > Chordata > Ascidiacea > Stolidobranchia > Pyuridae > Halocynthia > Halocynthia roretzi. Next base: position 29,640 of record QRAM01000673.1, on the reverse strand, counting down.
ACATTTAAACAGCGGGTACACATGGTTTATAAGTATTTCGTAGGATATTAATCCGATCTCTGCAAGGTTCATTTCTCCATATGACACATTCAATATATTTGACGTATTCTGACAACATATCGCATAAATCAAACATCCTAAATACTCCTCCCTACTTGAGAAGTTATTACTGGCCACGTATTTTTAGTAAGTCGTTCATCAGGATTAGAGAATTACTATTTTGGAATATTGGACTTCTTGCTCTATATTCATATCACCGAAAATGACGTTACTACACGTGTTTATACGATTGTATTTTGTAGCGAAAAAGGCATTAAGAAAAATAAAATTTAATCCACTTCTTTGCCCTCGACCTTGTCTTCATCAATAACGAAATTATGACAGTGCGTTTTTAATTGGCTATCGATTCGAGTCTTAAGCCAAATTTATCAGTATGATCCTTACATGTGAGCAATACGTTCATAGTTACGCATGTTCGATATTTTAGCCGAGGCCACAGAGTTAAATGCACTCAGGAGCGGAAGAGTGTTTCTGGCAATATAATTTAATGAGGTGAGGTTTCTAACGTGATTTACTGAAAACAGGAAGAGAAGAGACTGGCAGGTCATCGGAATCTCAGGGCGTAGTCCTAAACCCGGCTAATCTTCAGTTGTCAATCCCGAATTCGCAATTTAGCAGCAACTACGCTACAAACACTCACCGCAGGCCGACTAGCATGCTAACATCAAAATATTTCGATGGAAATTACGACAAATTCCTCGATGGCGATAAGTTTACAAAAGGCATACAGACATGGCCAAACAGCATCGAAAACAGCGGTACATTGACGCCCCTGTCAAACTCCCAGCTGGAGGGGCCGTCTAGGACACCCAGTTCGCCCCCAGCACTGCACGGCATCCCCATTTTAAAATTGAATGGAGTAGAATTCTCGATGCCAACACCGAGCGGAAGCGAAGAATCTGATACATCAATAACTCTTACGAAGCTGAAAGACGTTAGTGAAATATTGAAACAGGCCGTGGAAGGAGGAGATGAAGTGGAGAATTTGAATGAAAACAACGTAAAAACTTCGACGCTACCGCAGGGATCACAGTGAGTTTTTTCTTGCTTTTTTTTAAATCATAATAATGATTTTCTTCAGCAAATAATGTGGTAGAAATCTAACGCCGCTTGGTTAGGTTGGGTGAATTAGGGGAACCAGGCACATTCTTACGGACGAATTCTTAAAGTAGCATTCACTTACTGGCACGTAATTCTTTCAATTAGTGGTCATACAGCGACATTTTCTTCCTGGTGCTCAAAATCTTTCGACTGGAATGTGTTGAAATTCGTATTTCTTACATTATACCGTAATGCAATATTTTATGAAATTAGGACTTTGCCCAATAATTACGGTAATATAGAGAAGTGACCTTGCCTGGTAAGCCTTTCAAAGAAAATCCCTCACATGTATATATCCAGATTCTTATGTTAGAACGGCCCTAAGTATAATTCCAGCCCCCTGTACAATGCGCCACTTCTCATACATCATCCAATAGGTCGGCTACCTCTGGTTTTCTGCTTTAAGAGGGTTTCTGGATTCGACAGATTGTGTTATCGAAGCTTGCTTTAAATCTGGCTCGAATCTAGGAGTTTTTCTAAAGGCTGACGCTCGGCAGCTTGTATGATAATCTTGCGTAGCGAATCAACAAATACCCATGTCTAGCGTTCGGAATATTTGCGTAAATAGACAAGGCTGATCGTATTAAATCGCATAATGTCACCAATGTTTGTTCAATAACATGTTTTGCGTTCGTTCTAAAAACAACTGACTAGAAACTCTCGGCATTCTTCTCGGGAGATATCGTTTGCTTTAATTGAGCGTTATAGATTAAGTGTCACGAAAATTCTCGCTATAAATATTCCGTATCACTTTTTCTCTCTCTAAGCAGAAATACTACACCACGGGTTGATAATCACTCAATACATCAAAACTGAACTATAGGTTGAAAATTCATTTTTATTGATTTGATGATACATATCCTATTCATATTTCTTTATATAGTTCACCATCAAGTGCAAAGACTTAGAGTCATTGTTCGAAAGAACTGCAGAGTTGGCCATAAATTATGCAAAAATATGCTTTCCCCATCAAAATATATATTTTATAACGTGGAATATATGGTAAACATTATTTACTGGAAGTATTTTAGGATAATTTCGTGATTTGAATGTTAAGGACTTGAAATTCTGTATTTCATATCCGTACTCGGATACATAAGGCCTAAACTGAACGAATGTTCAAAACTACGCAAAACTACCAGTAAATTCTATAATATCTGAAACCTTACGACCAATACAGTTGCATTATTTCTGTTATTTCACACACCGAAAACGTTTTTTATCTCAATTATCTTATCTTCACTAGGGCATCTGGCAAGTGGTAAGACTGACTATGCCGCGATACCATGCATAGAAAACGTAGCAAATTAAACATATGCCTCTAGTATCAGAACATCCCTAGAGAAAGGTAGTGAGCAATTATTCCTTGAAGAAAACTAGATGGAGAGTCAAAAATGCGGCCTTATGATAGAGTGGCAATGTTTATCTAGGTTCCGAGATACAAAACAAGTAGTACCTATTTTCACTACCTCTAAGTACCATAAATTCTGACTTCGCTGTGCAATAACTCTTCTGAATTGTTTTTTTTTTGTGGCTATTATCAATCCCGGCCAAACTGCGACTGCTAACATAATTGTAACATAAAATATACGACTCACACGAAATCGCTGCCGCCAGACGGCGATATGGAGTTTTGGCGTACCGCTTTTCTCGATTATAAGCCGCGGCTTATATTCTTTTTCCATCATTTTGTGCGACCTATAATCAAGGGCGGCTTATATTGTTTTATTTCATCATTTCGCGCGCCGTACAAAAAAATCACGAATAGCGGCTCGAAAAGCAAGTTGCTCGGACAGTGGTAGTACGAGGTACTTACTGTATACTGTGGGTTTTTTTTCATCATTTCGCGCGCCCCACATTTTTCCCTTGTCATACCATTCACGTTCAAACTGCAATAGCTCGTGATTAAGAATGAGTAATAGGCGAGCGTATACTGTGGAATTTGAAATGGAAGTCGTTTAGTTTGCATAAAAGCATTCTAATAGAGCGACAGGCCGGAAGTTGGAGTGGATGAGTGGATGAGTCAATGGCGAGGCGATATTAAAATAAATAAATGGTTTCATATTGTCCGCTGTTTGTGACATTGCCGTTGTAGGGATCCACTTTATTCACTAAAATCCAAGTTTATACTCGAATGTTCCAAGTGAATATACAAATCACAAATCGAATTGCAAGTGATCTAATTACAAGTGATTTCCAAAGTTAGCGACAACACTCAAGAAACAATTAAACACCATAACTACCAAGTCTATCTAATCCTTAAAGGTACGCAAAATATCCGCCTAAATATCGTATGACTAGCAGCAATACTAAACTAGAGAAAAGCACCACCATGTGGTGAGAACAAAGACCAAATTTGACTGACAAGACTATACCGGACATACCCCTTAATTCCGTAGATAGCCAGGCAACGCACATGTGATGCATTAAAAGGTTTATCGAGTACAGTACAGTATACCCAAGATTATTCCAGAATACTCCCTATATTCCGCGAGACGCTAATTTCAACCGCTACAGCCGTAGAAAAATGATCAAAAAGGCTTAGGTAGGCAACCCTATGATTCTATTTCGGCTCTTTTTTCATCATTCTGTGTGGCTTATAATCAAGGGCGGCTTGTATTTCTTATTTTTTCATCAAGGGCGGCTTATAATCGAGGAAATACGGTATGTCACCCCTACAACCAGCAGTAATCGACTCCAAGCGTGACGTATTCTTTAATTTTTTTTTGTATAATTGACAAATCGATTGATAAATAAAATGCCCGTGAGTTCAATACGGATATTAAACACTGTACAGTTTGCCACGATGAAACGTTTGTAAATNCAAGATTATTCCAGAATACTCCCTATATTCCGCGAGACGGCAATTTCAACCGCTACAGCCGTAGAAAAATGATCAAAACGGCTTAGGTAGGCAACCCTATGGTTCTAGTTCGGCTCTTTTTTCATCATTCTGTGCGGCTTATAATCAAGGGCGGCTTGTATTTCTTATTTTCTCATCATTTTGTGCGGCTTATAATCGAGGGCGGCTTATAATCAAGGGCGGCTTATAATCGAGGAAATACGGTATGTCATCCCTACAACCAGCAGTAATCGACTCCAAGCGTGACGTATTCTTTAATTTTTTTTTATATAATTGACAAATCGATTGATAAATAAAATGCCCGTAAGTTCAATACGGATATTAAACACCATACAGTTTGCCACGATGAAACGTTTGTAAATTCAGCATCAAGTCAATATCAGTAGGACCCCGCAGTACGAGTTTAATATGTTACCAGACCGAGCTCGTATTACTAAGCAATTTTTTTTTCAGTGAAATTATTGGAAAACTAATCAATCCGTTCCGGCTTCCAAAAACCACCCAAAATGCCCTCTTTAAGGTGGTATTTTAAGCAGAAAACGTGCAGTTGGAAAAAAAATAACATTACATGTGTACATATAATAAAAACACAAGAGATTATACATGGAATGATAGGATTTTATTAAGTTTTATTAGTGTTTGAACGTGAATTTAGCGAGTGCAGGCTCCGCTTGGTGGGGGGAGCGCGGTAAATTGACCATTTGCTATTTCTCAGAATTTCTAGAAATCAATGACTTCAGCTAGCAACGCTATCTATTGCCTCCCTTTAACTTGCCACTGTTTTGATCACTCGTACTGCGAATTTGTACTCGTCGTTAGCCGTTCGTAAAGCAAGTTTCTCGCACAATGGTGCACTCGTAGTACGAGGTTCTGCTGTATATGAACTTATTACGATCACAGCTCATTTGTACATTCGACTTTCGAAAGCGGGCCAGATGGTAGATATTTGTTTTCATTCGGAGATGTTACGCAATGGGAATTTTTAGGAGGAATAGTTGACCGTAATCTTTATTAGCAAGACGAATCAATACGCAAATAATTCTCTCTTTAATTGGTTTACCATCGTTGGTTAAGTCTCATAATTGAAATAATAAATATAATACATAATTAGGTTTTGAATTTTATTAATCGTCAGCGAGGAAGGATTAGACTAATGTGTGCCCTGTGTACAATTCATCAAATAGAATTTACGAAAGATACGCTCGTACCGCACACGAAAATCACGATACTATCATCGGTCATCTGCTTGGACCGTGTACGTGGCGGATGCGGCGGAACTGCTGCACACACATAATTATCAAAACTCAAATTATTTACTGCATAGTGTAAAGCAATTCAATACTTTCATTTTTATGTAGTCGATTTTGATTACATTTTAAAAATTAAAAATAAGGATTTAAAGGACAACAACAAATATATCGGATGGTAGTCTCTAGCCAGTTGGCAAGCGTAATCGCACCAAGGCTTCGGCTACCTGTTATATAACGCGCTTATGTATTTATTACGAAACAAGCAGTGAAACTTCAGTTGCTCTCTACATAGTGGAACTGACGGTAGATAGCTTATGTGATGAATCAAAAATGTGATCCCGGCTCAAGGTTTTTTCGATTAATTATTTATGTGACTGCAGTCTATTTGATTAAAGAAGATAATAAATAAGAAACTTTTAAAAACGGGAAGGACGCCACCAGGAACTTTATTACCACACAACAAAGTCTAGGGATTATATTGGTGCGGAATTTCTAATTATTTGTTTTCAAAACCCTTTGTCACGCCGTTGTGAGTACGTTCAAAATACTGTGTTATATAGTAACTAAGATAAATCATTAATTTCAAAGACCAGAAACGACATTCGAACCATCAAATAACTATGCACTATCTAATCATTCCTCTAACTTATATATTCGTTGAAATTCAGCAGGGAATATTTATGTTTTTGAAAGAACTATTTTATTAAAAACGTACTTAAATGGTACATCATCAGTATGATCATGAAAGAAATTATATTAAGCATATTAATATTACCTATAAAGATGGGTTGGACTGTCAAAAGGTGAAAGTTTCCTTTAAACAGTTCTATTTCGATCCTCCTACTAATAGATTTCCATGTATTTGTATACTAACTCAAGTAAGAGTGGTCAGGTCGAGTTTTCCGTTGATATATACTCGAGTTAATTCATTGATTTCCGTGACTCAAGTCAACTTTAGTTTGTGTTGACAGTGACCCAAACTAGAAAACATCTTTTGGATTAAGAATGTTGTTCACGAAAAAGAGGTAAATCCGTGCAAATTTTGAAAATCAATGAATTTTTCTGAGATTTGGAGTTTCAAATTATAAGGAATAATACATTTTTGTCAAAACCGACACCCTTTACCTACTACCTAGGTGCATTACTTTACAACATGCAGTAGTACCAAAACATAATCATAACGAGGAGTTATGGGCTACCTTTTGATTAATAGCGAATCCCCGGGGTGGAGGTAGGAGTTTTCCGTGACAATATTTTCAGTATTTCCTTTATCCAGACCGATGGCCCATTTTTTACCCAGTGGTCCCAGCTAAATTGGCTGTTGCCGAAATGCAAGTCCGGTCCCAGTATTTCGTCATTAACCAGAAAAAATTATAAAAATTCAATGACTGGTTCAATCAAATGGAGAAAATTTTGCAAATACATAAGCAAAGCATATAAAAAAGCATTAGAAGAATATATATATACATATACTATATTGTGTCTCGAACGGCATATATACAGTAACTACTAATGAAATCGCCTTTTCATAATATAGCCTACTGCTGTTTACAGTATAATTGTTATATATAATATTACGTTTGGAGTCAAGTGCATATGCCTGTTTAAGATTCAATTGCATCATATCAACGCCAGTCAAGGGATAGATCAGTCAAGACAAAAACCGCAAAAGCTTTCCCGCATGTATCTTTCCATAATGTGACAGCACGCAGTTTATATCATATTCCAAAGCGGTTCATGCGCGATTCATCGCGAGATATGCTGTGTATTCAAAACGCACGTATTCCTACCGAGGATATTGTAGTGTGATATTAAACAATCCTGTGGTCTTCGGAATGAAATATGCGTTCGCTGTAATCTAGATCTACTGTTGTTTTATCTAATGTATTCATACAAACACTACACAGAGGGCCACACATCTTCCTTCCACGCTAAGTTCAAGTTAACATTAACATGAGAGTTGCTATGAAGAAAGTTATCGAATCATTCAATCGAATTACAGATTAACAGATGCTATTAGTGACTACTATGAACGAATATAGTAAGTTATTGTAGCAGGAATGGCCGACCTTTTTCACGCGCGAATTAAGATGTCCCATACAACTCATTCCCATTCAATTCTTATGAAAAATTAGTAAATGTGGACTTGTTTAGCATATTAATATTGATTCTCGCTTTAAGGTACTCCCTGTTATATTAGATACAAATTTGATTTCGATGATCACTTTCTACATAAATAGGATTACTATGCATGTGCCATAGGTTGGCCTCCCCTGCTTGAGGGCGCATTCAAGCGACCTCAGTCACCTCTTTGATAGCAGTTATATTCATCTAAAGAAGAGGATAACTTCCATCACAACATGTCCTAAAAATCCGTTAGAAAAAGTTTTTCTAATTCAATCCCCAATAAATAGTCAGTGCACGCTCAGTAATCGATACTGTCGACTGAAAGCCTGCACAGTAAATAACAAGACCAGACCTATGACTAACGGGGATTATTTTACTCGGATTTTAATCCAAGTAGATTGATTAATCATTTTTAACTGATTCAGAAAACACAAAACATACCAAAATACAGTACGGCCAATTATAGACGAAGCTATTTTGCACGAAGGGCAGAGAAAAAGAGAGCAATTTCGGAACGTCAATAACCATCCCGCTCGCAAACTGACCGAACCTGACAAAGCATAAGTGAATTTAAACTGGAAACAATCAGCTACTAATTAAAATACGATGATGTTGCAATCACGGTATAATGGAGCTCTTAATTAAAATCGATCGAAAAGCTAATTGTGAGCCAGTTTTCCCATATTGAGTTCACCAATTGAATCAGCAAAGAGGCTTTCTCAACTAAACTATTGTGATTGACTTTAATCGGACCTAAGAAAACAATGAATATAATGCTATCGCTACGGTTCGATGTGGCTAAGTAAACAGTATTGTTTATAATAGGAATGTAAATATGAGAATTGATTAACAATACGATATATAAACATAATATATATACGGTACGGGTTATATACAATAGACTGGATATGGGTGTTATACGAGTTGCAATCAGCAAGTATATAAATGCATTGAAAGATTGTTCGAAAAATTTCGCGGTAATAATTCTAGATCTCAATTTTAACGTTATCATGATGTCCTATTATGGTATTGGTCAATACGGAAGCGACCTTTGCGATATGTATGAGCTATTTGTTTTTAATTTCCCACTATATACCCAATTCTCTTATTTCCGATACTGACTTCTAGGCCGCTATAAAACTGTACTATATAAGCCACCTATTTTTCGGCAACGCCAGCAACGTTGGCCAGCACTTCTTCTAGTCAGACAAACTCATGAATGTCCGACTACAATTTACATTGCTATTAAAGCTACCATTTTATAAACTGTACATAGTGCTTTCCAATAAATCACTACTTCAAATTAAATTCCAATTGAAAATTTGTTTAACACAATTCATTAAGGGTCAATAATGTATTCAAGAAACAGAAGAGATGAAATTAATGGTTTATAATCATTTTGTTGAATAATTACTACATGACATCGGTTAGGCCGGGAAAACAGATAATTCAGAAATGCTCTAGAAACAAAGGGTGCCGGATCTGTGGTGTGCATAACTGTACAGCCACATGTCACCTCGGTCGGTTTAAACTGATAATCCGACAATGCTTTAGAAACTAAGGGTACACGGATCTGTGGTGTGTATAAATGTACAGCCACATGTAAACATCCATCTGAAGTAAAATTATCATTGCAACAAAGAAATGTTTTTGTTTGCTAATATTCATTTAAACTTTTAATTTACACACTATTAATACAACACAGTTATTCTGTTACATATTACATATCTCCCCCGTTACAGTAAGCATTTTTCGCTGTAGCACTTTGTTCAAGATCTCTGTAATCTATTATGTAAATATAGTAGTATTGATGATATAGACAGTAGTATTTATACTCAGTATTTACACATTCAATTAATCTTAATCTAATTAAAGTTATTCACTCTATTATCAATGCGAGCTGTGATACTAATATGTCAAGGTTTATTGCGAGGAAATTTCGGAACTGCACTAATCTGTGAAATATATACCATGACTTGACAAAAAAATCTAAACTAAATTAATATTTAGCATATATATGTAAGACCAAAACTATATTCCTTACCATATAAACACAGTGTTAACAATCTTAGTCTTCGACAAAAATAAAATTCAAGAACAAGTTGAAAGTTTTAATCAGCATATGTAAAATATATACCCATTAAAAAAACTTATTGCCATATAAAAAGTTAATAAAGTACTTTTGCTTTTCTTTAATGGTTACTGCACTGGCTTCTCGTTTTGTTATGACATTGTAGTTTTTATTGTAAATGTTAGTACTGTACAACATTAGATTTAGATAGCACATTGATTTAGAACACTGTAATATGTAAACAGTGGTGATTAACGGGATGCAAAGTAAATATATCGAAGTTTTACTTATACAGGGTGATGAATAATTTATGGTTCTCTATACCAATCATTAGGTGACAGACTATAACACTGAATCGAGCTGCCTACGGCAAGATTTACTTCGAGTACACTTAAATAAATCACCCTTTGAAGAAGAAAACTTTCGCTCATGCTCACGTATTATGTGGGTCGATAACAAACGCTCGTCATATTTTATTTAAAAATTGATTTCATGGATGACTTTATGAAAATTAGTTTGGCCAAAATGAAAAATATTTAACGCACTCTTAGGAAAAGCAAGTTAGGTAAAACCGAATGCAGTAAAACAATAATTGCGGAGTATTTGTACGATTGTATCGTATCAATTACTGGATTTGCACATGGTATACGTTAATTACTATAAAGAGTGGTATTAAATTGTCTAGTACAGGTCTAGTTCTCAAACTTTTTATGCCCCACATCCCTAGGAAATGTTTCATCAATGTTCGCACCCTCAAAAAAAGGTAACACATTTGAAGATGACGAAGACAAATTTATTTATTTTTATTCACAAACATTACTGCAAGTGAACAAATAACTAAACAAGTAAGCCTTTAACTCCACACGAATGGAACAAATGGAATTACAAATCAGCAATTAGATTTCAATGTTTTTTTAAATTGTTTAGTTTAAAACCTTCTTACTTAATGACACAAGGCACTCTGAAATTTCATCTCACACCCCTTTCGGGAACTCCTGAACTAGTAATAGCATCTTGACAAATGCTTAGATAAGCTAGTTAGGGAAGCTATGGCAAAAATTAAATACGTAATGCAGGTTCAGATTTCGAAATGCTATTATAGAAGATTCTTCTGCGAAAAGAAAAGAACTGGCTTCTTGCATAAACGTCTGGCATCTACAGAAAAACAAGCACATTTCCAATAACATAACTTTAATTAAACTGAGGATCAATATATACTAAGGATACTGGGATGAAGGGAATATGTCGCAGTACCTGTAGTAGCAGTAGTAGTAGCAGTACCTACGGATATTAATACAAAGAAATGATTTTTGCCACATGTACACGAGTACTTTCTGTATGGATTTCTTCATGTGAGGGCGAAAACTATTTGTTTGGAGAAGTGGAGCGACAAAAAATTCTTCTCTTTGCAATAAGTAAACTCAATTACGCTATTCGGCCTCACGTGTGACGTAACTTGATATAATCTTGTAATCTATTTTAAAATTAAGTGCTTTGTTTATATTAAATTTCCAAAATTTACCCTAAATAGTATGATGTCCCTATATATGTTACTCGCAAACTTCGGCCAATGCTGAAAAAGTTGGCAGACCCTGACCTAAGGCATAGACCCTTAGAAAATATACACAACAGAGGTAGCAAGAGAAGGTGGAAAAACAAAAATACGGTATATCTCCCCTTTCCAAAATTTCTTAATTTTTTTCGACTTTCGTCAGTCATTCGTTTTTTGGATGACGGCTAGTAAATCCTTTAGCTCCTTGGACGGCTAATGCTGATTTATTTCTTTTTTGTATCCGTAATCGTTAATATCCCTCTATAGCGACTGGAAAGAGCAGTTATTTATGAATTGATAATTTCCACATAGGCAGATTTCTAGCAACGTATGGTAATGCGACGGGATAAATCAATCCAGCTCATAGATCAACCAGATGACACCTTGATAAAATATTCATATAAGAGGACATGACCGTAACAAGACAGTCTTAAGATTAGGTTTCTCTCTTCACCTTCGTAGTTCTCGAATATATATATCTCCTGTGTATTATGCCACTCTACTAAAATCCACTCTCCAGTCAATCAGTCTCTACAAGACAATCGCGAGGATCTTAATCTACCTCGTCGCTCGCGGTTTGCAGCGCGCATTACAGGATCTTTAGAACGATAGCGCTGCTTACTGAGTTTGGCTTGTACAATTTTAGCTCAATTTGCAGAAGCAATAGGGTAGTCCAATCAGCAAACTTACCAGTATTTAAATAGTTAGAAATGGCAGTGATAGTGTTAGTGGAAGGAATAGCTGTAGAAACTAAAACTCGGGGATTCAAGAGGCAGAGATTCACAATGGATATACTGATTTAAAAAGAACGTGGTTTGCGCAGTTAGAATGTAGAATTGACAGTATTGGCGCTTTGTTATAATAGAGGGAGTTAATTGTCGGTTGCAAATCGTACCAGTCACACATGGCCAGATATCATCATTACCACTATAAGTGTTGCCTATACACAGTATAGAAGTACGGAATATACTAATCCCTACGGTCTAGTGTTACCAGATTGGGCTAGAAGTATGTACATCCCTAAGTTCGCCAGTTTTCGCTAAACTAAGCTTACTTGGCCTATTATTGATTAGGAATGATTGATTACTTATACATTCGTAATATATTTAAGCTTTTGATGAAACAGAAAGATAACTATTTCCAATTTATCATATAAACCCCTCTGCTTCTACCATTTTTGTCACAAATTTGCTATTTTCAGCAATTCAGATTTAAAAACCTGCTTTGTACGCTATTGTATAAAAGTCATCGTCATGTAATTAAACAATATAAGTTGCGTATAACTCACAGATTTTGTTGGAATTGTGTTTTTTTAATGCGCAAAGCCAGTAGGTATGCCTACGGATAAGATGGTATTGCAGCTTGGAAGCTATGCAGATTCTGGTGGTTAATTGTTTCATTAACACTTTTACGATAAAAAATCGACTGCAATATAAGCAAAAACATCAAGTTTTCTTAGCTGATGTTGAATGAAAAAAATAGCATCAAAACAAGTTGATAATTTTCAAGTATTCAACACATTCTAAAGAAACAGTAAGCAAGAGAATGAATGCTGATGTGGTATATCGAATTTATGTATTGTATATTGTGGTGTGAATATCCCTCGATCTTATTTTATTAGGCGTCAAATGTGACAAGTGTTGCGTACTATGTGTACAGTAGAACACAGTACATGCAAAGCAGACTGCCACTGTATTTACTGTGAATGTCTGGTAAGCGATAGCTATTTTGGAAGCTCCTTTCGACCTATCGACACTATCTAATAACCAATAATGATCGCGCCAAATAACAATGACTCTAATTCTAATTCGCTTTGTACATTAACCAGCAAGGCTATTTCATCAAGACTAATATTCTCCATAGTAATTCTATCACAGCATATATATATATAGTATATATAGTATATATAACACGTTAAATAACAATAGATTGAAGTTATAATCACAAGTCTTACAATTAGGCTGAAGTGCAAATATCATGAACATCCGAAACTTGGTGGCGCCCGAACTCACAATTGATTTTTTAATGGTTAGCAAAATAGGTTACACAGGATTCCCAAGAGGAATAGGGCAGGAAAGATTATTAGTTCCGAAGACATTGATGGAAATTTTTTGGCGTTTTCAAAGGTTAGATCTGTAGTGAAAGACAGGAGCGAGGATCAAATATATTGGCGAACATATACCGGGCGAGAGACTTGAGGTATCTTTCCTCAGATAAGGTCGATGTGCGTTAGTGACTTTTGGCTCCGATTGGAATGGATTGCATAGCTAGAATTGTTTGATGACCAAGCTTCGAGTCAGCGCGATTTATGTCAGCAGTGAGCATTTCACTTTTGTAATCAAATCGATATATTGGAACTGTATCTAATATAACCAATAGTCGGTATATAAGTGATGACCAGTATACAGTAGTCGAAACTCGCGAGTGCTTCCTAGTATGATTTACAGGCAGAGATAGATAAGTTAAGGTGATAGAACTAATGAGAAGTTGTCTAGTGCAGTAGCTTTGTATGTATGATATAGAATTTAGAATCCGTGACATTAAAACGGGAAACTACTCCAGAATAGGAAAATCTGAAATGCTTTTAAGAAAGTAAACTTAATAGGTGGAATAATATAACTATAATGATGTTATACAGTTATCTAATATTATTAATAGTTGTTAGAAATTTGATGCATCAAATTATGCACGGTCGACCCTCTTGTCACAATTTTCTATACAGTAACACATAGTAGTTATTTTATTACCATATAGTTGTAAATACAACGCTTCCAAAATAACATTTGAAATTCTGAAGTCCGAAACAAGAATAATATTTAGCTCCTCTGTACTGGTGCCCATGACGGCAAGATTTTTAGTCGGTGGTAGTTATGCAACTGTTCATTGTAACAAAATTTAACATAACATCGTTGTTGTCTTCATAATGACTAACGCCAATCATGGAATTATTTCCGTAACTCAGTACTGTATGTATGTTGACTATGTTCGGGCACCCCAAAAATTCAGAAAAAGTCGAAAACTCGAAAATGGAAATGGAAAACAAAGCGGATTGTCGCATCGCCTACATTCCACAAAGATTAGAATTCTGTGTGTGATACTTGAAGTGGAGTTAGTACTTGATCTGGTACTTCAATCGTTTCAGTAATTTTAAATTCTAGAACAGCTGTGTGTTGTAACACGAAGTTACTAGGGTAGGATGAAATATGGTCAACCTACGAAAGAATATGTCTGTGGAAAGCCCAATGTGTTATGGTTATTGTTTAATTTTTCAATTTACATTTATCTTTAGAAGTGAAAGAACATGGAAATGAAAATAATAGTTGTTTAAATAGTAACGTAGTGGAAGATAAACGTTTGAAACGCACAATAAACAATAACCAACGAATCGCTTGGAATATATTCATTGGTTATCGAAGGAATGGGTGTAATCAGCAACGTAAGTCCGGATGTGACCAATAAATGGAGAACAGATTCACAAGTTTTGCCGGCTTTAGGAAACAGCAAAGCAAGGGAGTGAGTAAAACTAGTAAATAAAACTAAACTTCATGTTTAAACTTTGCGGTGCTTCCAGATATCAGGGCGATAAGGATATATTACCTTGCGTAGAATACCCAATACTTCTTGAGAAATATCAGATTACATATTATCACTGTTTTTTTCTCGTGGAAATCGGGAATGTACTGATTCGTTATCGCTCGATCAACGAAAAAATATATAATAAAACATAAGCTAATAAGGTGGCAAACACATAGCATTTTTTATCAGACTTTGATGCCTCTACTAGTGTATTAATAATTCAGTGTGTTGGTTAATTACCAAACGCCACAAAGATCGCGGAAGATATTGCGAGAAGGTGCGCAGGGGGTGAAATATTCAATTGTAAATATTTCATACAAATTCTTGATAAATGGACGATTGTAGTAAATATTTAAAAAGTTTCCCAAGAGAATAGAATGGTCGCTGTGAATTGACAATATACAGCTGACGCTAATGAGTTCATTAGTGTCTACATGTTATTACACCACACACCCATTAGCGAGTATAGCGACTAACAGTCCAAACTGATATTTTCTGTAATATCATTTCTTCCTCTGTATAAAAATACCCTTCATATTATTCACTGATTCGTGGTTCCATGTTATTTAGTTCGATATACGTAACATGGATAGTATTACAATACATATGACCACGCTCAAAGCGATTATTATAAAATAATTTGATACACAAATCAAAATCGAATCATGGCCATAACCAGATATATCGTAAGTGTTACGAGAACTAGCCAACTCAACAGTAGATTCCAATACAACTTAAATCCACTCAGATACAGTAGTGACACTCCCTAACCCCTAACTTTAGAACTTAGTCATTCGAATTTGGTTTCACTTATTTCCCTAATCAAAATCTGTCATAAAAGCGTTAGATTTTATCAGGAGTTTTTTGATAACTGAAAAAGTTTCTGGATAACTAGACGGTGAATTTATTTCGTGAAGTTTCTTATGTATAGGTCTATCGTTTCCATATGGGTCCATATGGGAAATTTCATACATCATCGTTCGGCCACTAGATAGTATATTTCAAAAAACTGAAAAGGAAACGGAGGGATATTCGAGATAGATAATTTACATACGGGACACTATTGATTCCACTGGTTTTTATTACAATTCTAATCCTGTGGGGGAATTACAGTGTCCCTACTTACACAGAAGAATTGTTGTCTGCTGCGAAAACTCAATTACGTTCGTAATCAAAATCCCCTATGCGCGTGCGTACCAGCAGAGTAACGAGCGACTTACGTCAAATATTATGTAGAATAACGCAAAAAACACAGTCAATAAAAATTTCAATGTGATAGGATCATATGATCCTGAGTACGGATTATTTTACTCGTGATCCTTTCGTGGTTTTCCGTGAAAACTAGAAATTATAGATAAATATAAACCTTTCACTTAGCATCAGATGACTTTCCTAACCCTTTGACAAATTAAAATACCTTCTGAAAGTGCCACATTTTAAATTAAAGATATTTCCAGGCTACAAGGCTAACAATGCAATAGATATTAAACAAGGGGTGGTCTTTATGGTCTTTACAGAAACTTATTATTTAGGGTAACTTTCAAGGTAATTTTAGTAACACACTTCAGTATTTTCCCCTCATACGATAGGGCAATGTCAATCATCATTTAATGCAGCATAGTTTATCTCAGAGAAAAGTGAAAGGCCTTTGAATTGAAATATGAGTCGGGACTGTTAGTCACTGTACAAAACTTTGTAGATTTCATTTTCACAGAAGCTACGTAACGCCTTCACAGAATTTCAGCTGGTATCGTCTGGAATAAGGTTCCAGATGTTCCAAAGTATAAAAGAGTATTTTGTGGGAGGTAAAATCCCTAGAAATCTACAAATTAGGTTACAACAAACTCCGAAGAAAAAATTATCTAAATGTCCAATCACAGTAACCAAATCATAGGCGGATAGCCAGATGGAAGGTGTGGGTTCAAATAACTGGAATCCGATATCTCAATAACTTTGAAAAAAAGAACATGTCCGAGAAAATGAGGACGAATGGCATCCCTAGTCGGAACCGTCCTAACGAATATTCTATATATTTTCCAGCACGCTCTTTCAAGAGAAGATGGTTCGCACACATTCAAGAAGACCATCCTGCGTTCCAGCGATCACACGGGATACCCCAGGTGGCGTGAAACGACCGACCAAACGAAGACGACAGACGAGGTAAAGATTGATTTTCAAGGAAAAAAAAAGAGGAGGAGAATGATTGGTGTCAAATTTGGAAACGTTGCGACTCTAATCCAAGTTTTTTTTGACGGCTGGGTATATAATTGCGGTATAAGATTTTACTAGGAACAATTCCCTATTGTATTCTATTCCCGACGGTATTCTTTCGACATGGCTCGGTAAATATTTATACGGAATGTTTCCTTCCTAGTTAATGAAAAACTATTTCCCGCTATACCAAGGGAACGACGAGAAAATTATTCAATAAATAAAATGACAGGATTTGTCCAAGTGCTAATTAGCTCATGCTGTGAATCGATAAGCGACAACTACAGTACGGAATAATGAAGAGAAGCGATCGAAAATAATGTGATGCCATTTCCGTCAAATCAATTTTGTATCGTTGCAACAATTCTTGAAAACATACTGTACTGATTCCGTGTGCTGTTATTCATTTCTACACTCTTTTCCATTGATTTACCAAGTCGATAATTTTAAATACTCCAAATATATTGTAAAGTACACTCAGTGACCTTCCTACGGACGCCACTAATGCCTATCGCGAGCATAGGAATTGCTCCCCTATCCAAACATTTAAGGTACATTTTTCATCTTTTAATTACCAAATCACGAAACGCCATGAAAATTACAATATATTGTTTCATTCCTTTACTTATATAGTTTTATTTCACGGTATGAAGGCTGTGAATGGTTCTGAATCCAAAACTAGGACCAAGATCTCGTCAATATGGACTAGAAATAATAGATGATTTCCGACCGCATATATCTATATCTATATATCACATCACCAGCTGATAAGATAAAAGATGTTCCTAATAGAACTCACGTCCTTCAACAGAACAGTAGCGTACGATGAAATGAGTTATAATCACAATTATATAAAAATGAAGCCATCAAAAGCCACCACCACTTTTCAACTCCATTCAAAATTCATCTGAAACAAAACTATAATCATTCCCAATAGGTGATGAGAAAATTTAATTGGAAGGCAACAACAGTGATCCTTTGACAGTTTATACTATGCCCGTGGACGTCAGAAAAATCTGGTATTTTCCTAAGACGTACAATAATTTGTAAATATATCGGTATTACTTACTGACTACTTACAGGTCTTAGAATGGAAGCAACAATATTTTTATAAGTAAACCAACAATGAAACAATATAGATTGAAGAAATGCCACACCTATGTATCTTATGTACAAGTACTCGACAAATTATGAAGGACAAACGGGACAAATCATTCAGCCGTATCATAAAATATACCTATAGATCAGAATCGCTGATCGCTGGTAGTAGTAGTTGCCGTGTGTGTTCAATTGAGTTCTGAAAGGGGTGGACTGGGCTTGCGGTTTTTTTAGCAATGCCTGCTGGGTCGTTACCACTAGGTAAATGAATGGACCGTTGGGCTGGAGAAAAAATGCTGAAAATATCACAAAAAACCCCTCCTGAACTCTAGGCTACTGAATTCTGATATTAGGCGATAGGTACAGTATAAAGTAGAGTATAAATGCAATACAGTATTAGTCTCGCGTACTTGTTTAAAAAGTCTTTCTATTTACTTCATTGAACAGGTTTGTTACGAAAAATGGTCACTGTAACGTCAGACACGGCAATGTTGAAGATCGGTCAAGGTATTTATCCGATCTCTTCACAACCCTGGTCGACCTAGAGTGGAGGTACAACGTCATGATTTTTATATCGACCTACACAATAACGTGGCTGGTGTTTGCCTTCGTTTGGTGGTTCATATCATTTTGCAGGTAGGATCATAGTCTATTATTATCACTGTATTATTCGGCAAGATATATCGTGCTTGACAAATCTATAGAATATATATAAATTTTTCAGAAACAACGTGTACAGTCACTCCCTACATTCAGATTTTATCCGGTTAAAATGATATTCGGCTCAAATGAGCCTACTGTATCATATTTTACATTTTAGGCTTAACAACCTATGTATATTATCATGGATGAATGGTACAGGTACGGTATATCCTGTATATAAATGCAGTTCAATTGCAGGTCCGCAATATGATTTTTCCACCCGCAGTTGTTTTTTATAAGAATATATTTAGAAGGGAGCGAGAAATGTTTGTTTTGAAGAAGGAAAAATTAAGATCAATTAGGCGATTCGGCTGCAGATATTATGCATGCAATCTATTTAAAGATTCTTTAAGTGGCTTTTGTTTGCATTTAAATATCCTGAAAATTACTCTGTTGTTCAGTCTAAATATTATGAAGTCTCAAGATATTCGACCTGCGAATTTCGTTAAAATGTTTTTCCGGCCCCGATGATGATAAACCTGAACTACCCTGCTACCTAATATATAATGGAGCTCGATAGTAGTTTATTTATATATGTAATATGTAAGTTATTCGAAGGGTCCGTATTTCATACTTTGAACATATTATTTTAACATCCCTTGTCAAATGATATTATTAAAATCATGTGCGCATCAAAATACTTATTTAAAGCCCCTTTTTTATTTTACAATTTTTTGAAGAACAGTGGATTCATTAGGGCATGAATTATGGTAGGTATCCATAAAATTATTTCTCGACAAGGGTGCTAATTTTTACGTACGCCCTTCTCAATGACGTTGTTACATCTTGGTAGGCGAAGTCACAAATCAGAAACGTTTTACATAATGACCAGTATTTCATAAAATATTCATCAGCCCTTTAGCTCCCAATAAACGTAAGTGCGTGAAACAGAATTACTTTGTAAATGTATTAGTTCTGAGAGTTTTAGATTAAAAATTCATGAAAATCTCCTGCATAGCTCTTTAACCCGACAGACAAAAGAGCAGCGTTTAGGAGTACCAGTCGATCATAAGGTCACACGAAAAGCGAGGGGAACAAATACAGGTTAAGGATTGCTCTGCAGGTGAAGCAAGGTTGGCAATCAATTGCGTGAAATCCCATAAGGTCAAATAAAATTCTATGATGGGGAAATAGGTAGGAAGCGATTTAATCGCCTATTTCATTTCGTTCCATTGTGAATCGCGAATCGAAAATTAATTACTGTACAGTATTCGAAAAACTCGCTA
This sequence comes from Halocynthia roretzi, assembly GCA_013436055.1. NCBI lineage: Eukaryota > Metazoa > Chordata > Ascidiacea > Stolidobranchia > Pyuridae > Halocynthia > Halocynthia roretzi. Next base: position 9,803 of record QRAM01000673.1, on the reverse strand, counting down.
TGTGATTAAACCTACAGGAAAAATGAATTATTCGAAAATTGTCTTATTAAAAAAAAGGAACTCTCTTAGTAGTAAGGGAAAAATGGGGCGGTGTGTTGGGTGTTTAGAAGCAAGTTAAATACACAACTGAGTGTGCGGATTGAAAATGATGAAATAAAAATCATTATTTTCTCGGATCAAAATATAGCTCTTGAAAAACGATACTTTTGAAAACGTTTCGAACTGTTTTATTTTATCATGTTTTACGCCATTGGGGAATGTCACCGCATAATGTTCCTTGAAACGGAAAATTATTATCAGATTTCCGGCTTATTTACATTCTACAAGGTGTTACAATATGTTAAGTATGTTTATTGTTCCAGGAACGACCTGAATCTCGATGTCAAAAACCAAACGGTTTGTGTGATCGGTATCAAATCATTTACATCGGCTTTTTTATTCTCAATAGAAACTCAGGTGAGTAACATTACATTACATATAGTGACGTTGTTTTAAGACAGACAAACGAACTCGAGTTTAATAATTTAGAAAGTTTTCCTTATTTTTTGAATTCACTGATTAGATTAGTTCGAATTCTAGTCTACTCAATACCACTACTACTTTAGCTTCTGTCTTGATTAACAAAAATCCTGGCCAGCACACATTCACCGATTCCATCCTCTACTTTTAGGTCACTATCGGCTATGGGACAAGAGCAATAACGGAACATTGTCCAGAGGCTATCATATTACTTCTGATTCAAAGTCTGCTGGGATCTATTGTCGACGCATTCATGGTAATGATTCATACATGGTGCCTCCTATCTTGTACTTAATCTGTCCCACAAGCAATGGAATTTCTCTCAAATTTAAAGCCTGGAGCGTTCGACTCTAGGGGCGAACTACGAAACACTTTTTTTGTCAATTTGGGGCTCTTCTAACTTAATACATTGTATTCAATCGTCTTTCTCATGATATTTTATTTCATAACCATCTTTGGTATGTGGTATTTAAATTTGATTGCAGATAGAAACATAGGTTGCCTTCATGAGAGAGTATTACGTTGGTATAAAGTACATTAAACGTAAAAATAAAAATTCTGTTCGGCGTTTTGCAAGTTTTGTTTCGGTTCTTTTCAGGCACCATATAGACCCTGTAGCCTGAGCAAATTGAAGTTGATTGTGAAATTGTTCATAATTTTCAATACCTCCACAACGCTTTACGAAATCTTGGATTTATGCCTTGGAAAACTTTCACAATTTTTTTATTACGCTTATTACAGGTTGGATGCATGTTTGTCAAAATTTCACAGCCAAAGAAGCGAGCTGAGACGATAATGTTTAGCCATAAAGCCGTTATGTCTCTAAGAGACGGTCAGATGTGCCTAATGTTCAGGTATATAGCCTTGGATGAAAATAAAAGTCGTGAATAAGTTCTTGGAAAGTGCGATGATAAAAAATTTACCATGGGCCCATTAAGGGTGCAATGTGCACATTGTATACATGTATTTTAAATAGGGATTTTGCCAGGACCATCAAATCAGTTCAAGCTAACCGCAATTGTAAGCATATCGACGTCAAAGTAACAAGTTTCGACTGTATTTATGGCATTTTTGTGTTCTTTTTACCTATTTACCAATCATGTGTATTTACTGGTTAAGTCCATCGAATTGGGTTCAGATTAGGATCTGAAAACGAATTAATTCACTTTCCATTATTTACAATGGATATATTTGATTCGGACCTTGAACAATTCAGATTTCGAACGGCCTCCTGTAACGGATTAAGTACCACTGTACTTGCATATTTCACATAGCCGTCATAAAAAAACACATATATTAAGTTTACTGAGTAATATTCGACATAGTTACTGATACAATGTGTGTGCAGCTATCATACCCAGTGACCATCGCCTAGTAATTTACTAGAAGCAGCTTTAACTCACAATAGCTCAATGGGAGAATTCCAATATAACAATACTACACTCCGCTTCTCAAGCACCGATCACACCCTACTGCTGTTTTACTAACTTTAATTTCAGGTTTATTACAAGTCAAATGCCTCTGTTCCACTCACATATTGCTTTTGCACAGGGTCGGTGATTTAAGAAATTCGCACATAGTCGAAGCCCAGATTCGGGCAAAATTAATAAAGTCGAGACAGACGCAAGAAGGTGAATTCATGGCACTCGATCAAACCGATTTTAACGTTGGATTCACCACAGGAGCGGATCGACTCTTTCTGGTGAGTTCATATAAAACAAATAGCTCCATATAAAGCGCTACTAGCTAAATACAAATATCATTGAAGCTAATTTACGCCACTGACTACTTCACCACAAGTGGAGTTGTTAATTTTGAAATACTTTTGGAGTAAAAAACTTAAATTGTATATCTCGTATGTATCTTGTATATCTATATCTTTTATCTGACAATTTAATTCAGCGACTTGAGCGATAATAAAACAATATTCCGAAATATGCAAAGATGTCACAGTTTTAAAATTATTCGGTACACATATTACGTTGAACTCAAGTCAATATTATCGACAAAGTGGCTGGAACTCATCCAGATAACTCGAAATGCTGATACGGTGCAGCGTATACTAAAAGCGATAAACGTAACCTCTTACTGTTCATACCGAGAGCAATACGAACTGTCAATATAATATATTCTTATTCATCACTTTAAATCCTTTCAAAATTTGGTTGAGTAATTGAATGACCAACAATGGACTGCACTTACATTGAGTTTAAAACTATTTCGATTTTCAAACTACAGTTACTAAGTCTAAAAATTTAACCTGATAATTTTATGTTTACTTTAAACCTTTTAAAGCTGAATTAAATCTTTTTTATCGAAAAGCCTAAAATTGCATGGCAGTATTATATATGATTTAAAATAATAACTTGACGGTGCCTCGAGATCTTAGTTGCCGTCGGGAAGTAATATTTTCTTTATTATTCAAGGTGACTCCTCTTATAATTTGTCACATTATCGACGAAAAATCACCGTTTTGGGAGATGTCTGCAGAAGACCTGATAAACGAAGAGTTTGAAATAGTTGTTATTCTCGAAGGAATGGTGGAAGCTACAGGTAAGTTGACAAGTTATGGTAGTTTATATAGTTCCATCCATATTTAATTTCTAAAAACTTCACAATCAATGGATAATCAACAATCTGGAAATTTGTGAAAATAATAATTTTCAATGTAGATATGCCCAAACCTCCCTGCCTGCCTGTTTGTAATATAGTACACTGGCGAAGAGTGTGAAAGTGTCAATCGACTAACTTTGAAATAATTAGAAATCTATATCTGTATAGCATCATTTCAAGTTCACAAGAGGGAATTAAATTGCTGAATTACGACTAACCATCAACTTCTTCGTAAGATTATTTTTTCTTGCAAAGTTAGAACTTAAGTTACCAAACTTATCATCTAGCAGTGATCCATTTTCTCTAGTTTTTCGTCACTTAATATCGACCGGTTAAGTTAGTTACCGTCTAACTTTTTATCGCAAGTCAGCTTTCTCGTACGCAACCCCCCATGAACCAGTTTCACTAAGTACAGCAACTCGATATCTTGGAAGATTTTTCCCCAATTCTTCCACCGATAACGCTATCAATTAGGTAAGCGCTAACACCAGAAATACATGGCTAGAAATAGAAGTGGGAGGAAGGAACTTTATTCCTGTACCTGAGTCTCAGATTTCGATGGTTAGACATGGATTGTTTGGGGATGGACAATGCCATTAGGTACCGTAGGCATGGCAAGTATGACACGTGCCATGGGCTCGACTTGTATGTTTGAGTTGATATTATGGTGAAGTTATCTTAAGGATGGGCGTTACTTTTAGATGGGAACGCAATTTTTGTGCTCTCCATATGTGCTATTTATTGTAGGTACGCCGCTTGGTACCATATCGATGCTCGCGTGACCCTAACGAACGATGGATATATTAATGATATCAGTGATGTATATATTAACATGAATCTCTAAAATTTTGGCTAACACTACAATCCACCCTGCTTCATTCTGCTTTGACCTCACATTCAGTTGTGGTCGACTACATCTTTAACAGTGTATCATCACGAAAATCAAATGTCTTCAGCGATGTCACGTGAATGTGGTCAGCCAATCAGAAATCAATACATATTTTGTTTGAAATCCAACATAAACTACCTTCTCCAGTCTTAGAAATCCTGGAATCTTTAGGTTAATTTCGCAAACAAGTTCTTTGGAATGCAAAAGTTCCGCAAATCAATAACGCACGTGAAATTACGGGCCGATCAGAAGAATAAATTCGTCGATGTCATTCTTAATTAGATCAAACTTTGCTACGGAGAAGATTATTGTGCCTAATGCGTTGCTGTTCTAATGCGCTTGTATACGCTTCACTTCTGCAACAGAAGATGGAAATCAGATGATTTAGAGTGACTCATACCTACAAGGACGAGAGATAAGATTCTTAAATGACATTAATCTTTTGGCTCTTGGCAAATTTCCGATGAGTACACAGCTTCCGACGTCCGGGTCGATAATCACCGCGTTTCTGCTTTATTCAAAACAAAGCTAATATTTCGCTCACGGGAATCCTTGAAAATTATTACGAAAGCGTATTGACGAGGAGAAAATAAAACACGTTCACCAATCACTGGAAAATTTAACAACATATTTATTTTCGACGCCACTTAGCTGGCGGTTTAATCCTATTACTTTGTTTAATCCCAGGAATGACCTGTCAAGCTAGAAGTTCATACGTTGAAGATGAAGTATTATGGGGTCAAAGGTTCATGCAAGTGCTCATGTTGGAGAAAGGGTACTTTGAGGTAAGTGATTTCCCTAAAACACATTCAAAGGGATTATAGTAACATGCAGGAAAGTTGGAAGAATGTGAGTGACTACTTTTGGGAACTAATCTACACGGGGATGAATAAGACCATGGCTGAATTAAGCTATTGAGAGACCTGTATATCTTATCGTGTTGCTATCCATCTCCCAGTTTTAAAATCTGGATATATGAAAAATCGACAGGAAAGCATGGGTAGCCAGCAGATCCTCGCGATTTAAAACTAATAATAATATTATTATTATTAACTCGCTGTATTATAACGACGCCCTCAGTGATGCCCTGTGATTATAAGTTTACAGTGGAAGACAATAGCCTATATAGCAAGTCTCATAGAATGGTGAGACGTGAGAATAAGGAAAATAATGTGGATTGATTATCAAAACTGAATAGTGATTAACTGTCCTGGACCGTGGAGAAAATGATACTTGTTGAAGGAAGTTCATCTCGATGTTAAATGAAACATTGGATTTCAAATATAATCAAAAAGATTGCTAATAATCAAATTGCTACTATTGTATTATGTCAAACCGACATTGCATGACGTCAAATTGAAGAGAGACTCGATTTTACGCATTTCGATGATGACCCCGTTAACGGCATTACACCAATCCTAGCTGCAGTAAACGCCGGTTTTTAAGTGCTTCCTATATATGGAAGCTATACTACTGCTGTCGCAACTTTAGCACTATCTGCGTGCTTTGTTGTACGTAATGGCGTACCTCTCGTTTCAGAATTATAATTAAAGAATCTCACACATGTCAAAATTCTAACTTATCGTAACCTATATTATATAGGATTCATATGAGCACGATTTATTTGTAGGTGAACTATAACAATTTTCACGATACCTTTGAAGTATCCTCGCCGACTGCGAGTGCAAAAGAACAAGCAGAAGAGAGAATAAAGGTAGTATATATGAATGCAACCATATAATAATGGGCTAGAGATAGGTTATTTGACTGATATTGACATTGAAGATATTTTGTTACAGCAACGTTTGAATGAAGCTAACAATTCCCCCGGTGCCTTAAGTATGCATAGAACACTTCCACGATCGCCCAGAGTACAGGAAAGCGCGAGTTTGAGGTAAGAAGTTTAGTTTTTATTAATCAACCAGCATAGATACGTGGCCTTGCTCTTGTAAGCCTTTTAGTTCATATGTATGTCTGTCGGTCCTCAATGCACGTCCACAGTGCAAGCATCTATAGCGGTGACAAGTCACCATGATGTGTTATTCTGTTCGATAGGGGGCGTTAGAGCGTCCCCGAAGCGTGATCGGACCAGAAGAAACTTTTTGGGGATATGAACACCGTCACGACTCGTGTAGAGTGCCCTTAGTAACCATACTAAATTTGGTTCAAATCGGACCTCGGAGGAGAAGACGAATAGACACACACACACACACACACACATATACACAAATTTTCAAATATGTAAGATTATAGGATATATATAAGATATCGGGTCAAGTGAGTAAACTGTCCAGAAATGCCCTGAGCGCTCTAGTCTTATATCTAGCCCCACACAAGTCGTCAAGTCTCTAGAACAGTAAACAGATGGACAACGTGAACAAAATCTAACTTGCGATTGCAATGATAATAATTACAGCTCGTCGTTCCCAACCCCGACGGTGCGAAGGAAAAAAACCTCAATTGCAAACAACTGTTACCCGGACGAAGTGGAAGAAAACAATAAAAGCGATTCCCCTGGTATCGAAAAAACCAACGTCCAATCGAACGAAAATAATAACAATAGTTTGCAGCCAGTACTTGCGAGTTATCCCGTGCACAGCACGCTCGGTCAGCAACAGACATCGAGCCAGAGCGAGGCCGACTTGCTGCGATTGAACAAACGCTTGGCAAGCGTAAACGAAACCGCAGAAATCGAAAACGTGAACGAAGCAGACGACAGAATATATTTTCGAAAATCGATTGCTTCGCTGCTGGGAGGAGGATATCAGGCCATGAATCGACGTAATGATTCTTATTTTGCGGATGATTCTTACGATTATCATCACAGACGTAATCCCTTGGGCCGTCCCAAGTCTGCTTCCGTTTCGGTGCCGTCGCTTTGGCGTTCCTCCGAGATCAGCGATCATCCGTTCGCAGATTACCTAAAGTCTGCAACGCCTCGTGGCGACGGGAAAAATTTCTACGGAACGCAAAACGCAGTTTAACGGCGACCAGCAAAGGAATGAAAATCAAACAGCAGTGTAAATCAAGAGTGGAGAATGTATTGGCGGTGCATGGCAGTGAGGAAATAGACTTATGTACACTGGAAACAAACGTGGGAAGAGAATGGAATAGTATGTTGCATTGCGTGTGATTCCCATCATACCAAATGTCAGTACCAAAGTCAATTGAATTAAATTGATAACGTGTTACACGTAAATGTATTCCTTTCTGTGGCTCCCAACCTTTACTTGCTAATTGCCCCCATTTTGACCCATTTCCAGTTGTGATTTATTAAACGGGAATATTTGTTTCGGCTTAGCTAGTCCTACGCAATTATATGGAAATTAAATTGATTTATAATATAGTCAAAATTCTATGAAACATGATTGTGTACAAGTAGTACAACTAGGGTTATGACGCAGGCGATGTGGCAGTAAAAAATATTATAATTAGATGTACAATACAATATACAGACCAAACGTAATGCTACATAACATGTCTCTTGAATTTAACAGTGTAATATCGACCAGTTATGTAATATATTTCTAGTGTAATGATTCTGAAATATGTAACGCCCCGAAGGTAAATTTGTATGATCGATTAATTTCTCAATCAAATTTCGTTCATGTGGCCCCATAAATTTGCCATGGACCCCTAGAGGGCCATATTGCTCCCAGTTAAGAATACAATTTTAATATAATAATACATTCACGGTGATTATAGTGAGGCAGCTCCGAATTCCGACACAGTCCGAACTTAATTAAACAACTGTCTTAATACCGGAACACTGAGTACAATGGTAACACACATAAGTGAGTAGATTGAAGTTTACGTATACTCCGTCGTAATGATATAGAGATACAATATTATCATAAAAATACAGTCGAAGACGATAATTACAGTTCCAAATCCGATCGCCACAAATCACAGCAATTTAACATGAAAAGACGCTACAGTAAATGCTGATTAACCGTTCCCCCAGTTAGTGATGCCTGCTCTCATGCCCATTCTCACATAAAGTAAAAAAATTCTAATTAGGGTGAATTACTTGCCTATAAACAACAACAAAAATATTAAGATTGCAATAAATAAGAATAATTAATGCGTGTACGGGAAGGGTATACAGGTTGAGAATCCCTTATCTGAAATTCTTGGGACCGAAACTGTTAGATTTCTGAATATTTGCATATTTGCATCAAATTGAACAGCTTGGGGATGGGACCAAAATCTGAACACGATATTTACATATCATAATATAACTTATACGTACATTCTGGATTTAGTTTTATATAAGTTTTTATTAATTTTTTACATACTGTAATACCATCAGAAAAGTCTCCAGATACGAATGCCATGTTTTGATTGGAAGGTTACAGTAAACGTAAGCCATTCGTTTTTTTATTCACTATACAGGTATCAGGTTTTATGTAAGGAATAGTAACGAAGCATTAGATATGAATACAGGTAAATAAAATGAAAATTGAAAATTTTGACATTTGTGGCGTCTGTCATGTCAGTATACAAAAAAATATCGAATAAACAATTCTTAATCTTGACTATAATTTCATATTCTTGAAAATTTTAATTATTCAATGTTAAAAGTTTCATCGAGTCGGGAAATATATATGTAATATTTTTTCAAAGGAAACTGCCCATGTATCTCTCATATGATGCGAAAATATGGTACAGAACTAAACTTCAACGAAACTCTTTCTGTATCACATCATTATTAATTCACATGGAATTTTCATTTTTCTTTGTCTCAATTATTCCAATAAAAATGATTAACATGATACCTCATATTTATTTTTTAATTTCTAAGTAGGTAAATAATTATATAGATAGCAGGGATTGTAAGAAATATAAATTGGTATGAGCTGGATATGGGTATGGATAAATGGATGTCTTATAAACCCGACCGTCTACTAAGATAAACTAAGCACCCTAATCAAAAACGAGCACGTTTCTTAGAAATAAGCACTGTAACCTTTTGTAAGCCACTTCTTCAAAATAAGCACAAACCTTAGACTTGAGCACGATCTGGCAGCCCTGGATATTACTGAAAGACTGATGCTACTGTTTGAACAACTAGCGCATAACATTAAAATATATGGAAAACTATTAAATCTCTGTTTTATACTATTTTCTCTCTAGAGGCGAAATGGGAGCAGGTAGAAGTGTCAGATTTGGTCCATATGCTTGTAGTGCATGGCTTGTAGAATTTTTAGCTTGAACCACCATACTGATTTCAGGACCACTCATCAGCAAATAGAAGATACTTGAAATACTAATTATCCTATTTGCAATATTCAGCGTCCAAATGCACTGTGGCGTTAACATCGTTGATAGTTTGGGCTGATTGATTGAAAATCACAGTTAACGATGATAAAATTATTTGTAAAGAACGAGTTCTGATATGATACGAATTTGACCAATAAGTTTGTTGTATCAATAGATACCAAGCACGATAGTATTCCTATTTTTCTGAACTGTAAATTCTTTATTGTATAGCACTGGCTAATTTACAAATATCCCTAATACGAGTATGCCTTATTCACAGTTTTATTAAACAAAGATAAATACTTTACATATAACAATTAAAATCCATAAAGGAACTGAAATACGGAATGTTTTTAGCATGATCTGTATTGGACTTATTCAATTTAAGCGTTTATTCAAGCGATTGTTCGTCGTTATATTGCTTTGAATGGTGGTAGTATCGCGACATGAGTAAACTTCCTTTTCCTGGCAAAGAGAAGTTTAGCTGTGAAAGTGGGTATAGAAACTGTGAACATAGTCT
>QRAM01000672.1:0-35273 GCA_013436055.1 Halocynthia roretzi | reverse complement strand
TAGTAAAAAATTGCGCTCTCTGCGTAAAGTACGTTCGTGATCGGCAGTTGTGGGTTAACGAGCTAACCGACATCGAGGTAACGAGTTTTCTATGTATTTAGAATGGACCATATGAGTTTCACATGATCTTGGAAAGGTGGAAATGACATTTGAAATGGGGTTAAAGGGTGTATGGGGCGAAAATTGGGTTGAGAACTAACTGATAGAATTTGTAAATATGTAACCTTCAAGATCATGGGAATCAATCAAACAACGTACTTATCATGACGAATATAATGTCGCGTAGCGCTGTTTAGATCCCGTACGTTACAAAACGGTTAACACATACACATTCTTGACAGTTAGATGGAAGTGGTGCTGCCTTATTTTGGGGGTCGACTTACCCGTCGAATATAAGCTAAAACCTAAAATACACTTCAGATATTTATGGTTTCAATTTTACACCAGCATGAAAAGTAACAGGCCCGATATTCAGATCGTAATGAATCTCTTACACCATCTAGCGGTACGCGTAATGTCTACTTAATTTGACTAAAGCTCGGTAACCAGTCGATCCATTTTTAACGAAAGTGGTTTCATTCAAATTTCTATTCTCATTTCATGTGTATTGTGTATGTTTATTTAGCCTATTGCAATACAAAGCATTATTTTCTCGTTTGCCAAAATTAATCGAAAAGGTGATCTGGGCCGAGATGAGGACCCATTTTGAATATAATGTTGACTATGACACTTCAGCGTTCGAAACATACCCCCATGCAAATTTTCAGAGTGCTGAGTCAAGAAACCTTAGGAGTTATGAGCACACGAGCACGCACACACATACACACTTTGTTCCTTTATTTATGGGACAGTGGAACAACGGTCTGATGTTCAACCTAATGATAAGGGTTGTGGTTACGGGTAAATAGTAGAGTATATTAATTGGACGTTTACTAACAACTGGAGCAGTAATATTACGGTGAATGCTACATCAGTTCCAATAGTTGAATCGCCCTAGTACAGAGATTGTCAACCACTCGGGTTTTACACGCTTCTCGGGTCTGTCTGCAAATTACAATTCTACAACGAAAACCTGCATTATCAAGTCGCTGGTGAATTCCCTCTATCACGACTGCTTTACCTCAAACCAACATGTACTAAATACAAACTATATGTCTTACTACTAATACTAGTTGGATTCGACCATCTAATTCAATCAAGTCAACCTGTGATACAAAGTATTCATTATACTACAAGGGTATAAATACAACAGTTAAGGTAACGAGTTTTCTTTGTATTTAGAATGGACCATATGAGATTCACATGATCTTGGAAAGGTGGAAATGACATTTGACATGGGGTTATAAAGGGTGTATGTGCTGTATTGACTGTATCAATTAGCATTAATTTAAAGCGAGACGCGTAGTAGAGGTAGTAAAGTAATAAAATAAATGTTAGTAGTGCGTTGGAAAACCCGATAATGGTAAAGTAGGTAAGTTAGGTTGTAGCCATTGGACTTTTATTTGTAAATATGTAACATTCAAGATCATGTGAATGAATCAAAGTACATATCATGCCATTTCCTATACACATGTAATGACGAATATAATATGTCTCATAGCGCTATTCAGATTCCTTCTTACACTGACTATGTAGCAATAAGCACTGGTTCCATCTTAGTAGTAAATGATATTTAACTGTAGTTGCAGGTATACAGATGTAGAATAAGATTGCGCAGGCGTATGAAGAGGGGAAGAATGGCAAGGAATCCAACAGATATACTACGAATATAATACACACCCCATACTGCAATTGTAAAACACTAAGAATAGCCCAGAGCATGCAATGTTTTAATCACTGTACGAACGCTTTTGCTAGAGCCATCTGATCGTTCAGAAAAATAGTCCATAGGACTGCAGCATTCATTTGGTCTTACTATCACTTGTGTTAATTGGCCTTCTGAAGGGTCTTGTCTTTTCTTTCCCCACATCAACAAATGTTTCATAGCTTCACTCTGAAGTTCTAGGTTGTTCAGGACGTAGTAGAGCAGGGAACAACCTCTTGGACCTGGCTCCGTATCAGTCAAGTTGAAAGTCATGACATCGCAGCAACAGTCATTATTTTGATGCGTTTCCTTTTGACAGAAACTATAAAACAGTTTGTGAAGTTCGACGTATTCTCTGTACAGTTTGTTCCGTAACCAAAACTGAGATAATTCTTTGTAGAATGATTTGTCATGACCGAACAAAAACTCTTTCATTTCTTCAGTAAGTTCTTCACGATTCCTGATAGCTTGATATACTTCGTGATGCTGTATATTTGTCTCTGTCAATTGTTTATGTATGTATCCCTGTCTGGTTAGGATATGAGATAACTCAAGTCTTTCAGGAAGACATTTGATGTAACGTATGACGTCACTTCTTTCTTGCTGTACGAATGGTAGTGGTCTATTTCTAGAGAGTTGATATCCTTTGATCCAGTACAGCATATGTTCAACAGCGAGATGATTGAAAATAACTTCATCTTTTTCGTTACGAGCCCTTGTTATAAGGATATGATAAAGCAAAGATTTGTCAGTAGCAGAGTGTAGCGGCATCTTGGCAAAGCATCGTCTTTTACAACCTTTACAATCACATTCATTATTACTGAAGTCTTTCACGCTGTTCTGTCCGAACCATTTATAGTGAGCAAGCACAAGTACTTCATAAAAATGACGCCACGTGCAAAATTTTGTTATTTGTAGCAAATCCTCGTCGGATACAGAACGTTTTTGAATGCGAGTAATAAAACCGGCTTTCATATATTTATAATTACCTCGAGTTGCTAAGAATTCAAAGTCAAATGCTTTGGCTGCTATCTCCTGATAGGATTCCAGAACAGATTCCGGTTCTATACCAGGAAATTGCTCGCTAACGTACTCTTCAGGACTACATTCATGTTGACCATTGATTATGTTTCTGCCTTGCAAACTTGTGCATTTATTCATCCAATACAACACATGATTCCTGGCTTCCTCGGTTTTTATGTTATGTTTTTTCAGAACGTAGTAAAGCAGCGAACATCCATTGGGACCTGGTTCTACGTCATCAAGTTCGAAGTTGAGTTCATTGCAACCACAGTAACTCTGGATGTCGACTTCATCCAGACAAATCTGCTGTTCGTATAGCTGCATGTGAAGATGAAAATATTCTTTGTACATCTTGTTTTTGAACCAGAATTTGGATAATTCACGGCAAAACGTTCTGGCACTACTGAATAATGAACCGATCTCTTGCACAAGATGCTGTGAATCAGAAGAGGCTCCTCCTGCTCCTTGATTCCTGATAGAAACATACACTTTATATCTACGCCGATTTTCTTCCGTGATTCCTATTTCCTCTCCATATCCAAGTTCACTGAGAATACAAGATAACTCAAACATTTCCATTTCATTGTCACAATCTATAACCACATTCGAGTCTTCCTTGTAATTCCACATTTCCTTCTTCCTCCCTTCCTTATTGCTTCTTTGGGGGAAAAGGGGCATCTTATCCCCATTATCATATAACTGTATGGTTAATGTATCATTAAACACATCCTGGCTATCTGCTTGCCTGTTTTGTGCAAGTCGGAATGTTATCTTCGGTTTTTGCCCATTATTTATCCAATAAAGTAAATGCTGAACAGCAGGACGATTGATGACATCTTCTCCATTTTCGTTCCTTACCCTCATTGTCAGCACAGCACGTAGCAAATCTTTCTGTGCTGTAATGTCACCGGAATTGCTGAAATCCAATAGCAAGCTACACCCACAATCCTGATAATCATAGTTTTTCTCGCTGTTCTGTCCAAAGTATTTATAGTGAGCAAGAACGAAGAATTCAAAAAAATTCTTTTCGATGAAGTACTTGGAATAATCTTGTAAATCTTCATCCGTCATTTCCTTTTCATCCATTCGAAGTTTGATAGTATTTATCATACTTTTCTCGCTTTTATCGTCTCCGAGTTCCGAATAAAGATTTAAATAGTCAAAATCACGAACTTCAGCTGCTTTTCCCAAGAATTCAGTCATTTTTTGAAGAACCTCATGTCGACTTAGTAATAAATTTTTCGTTCCTGTTGTCAGTCCAGTAGATTTTGCTGCAAACTGTGATATCAACTCCCAGTCACCGAAACGCTGTCCCGTTCCCTCATCATGACGGCGACATTTACATGAAATGGTGATCGTTAGACTTAGTTGCAGTATTAAGGTTAGAGTATAAACAACCAACAATAATCCAAACGGGATAAGCGAAATATCGCTTGAGCAGGTAAAGTCATTAAACTTTATTTTTCTGACTGTCAATTCTCTGTTGCATTTATATTCTGTGCCTTGTAGTGGTAACAAAACTATCAAAGCTAGAGACATGACTAATGAAACCAGCAGTATGAATATTCCACCAATGTTTCTTTCAGCGTACCGAGACACCACGAGTGTTGGATTTGGACTGCACCATAAACTGCGCGAAACTTTTCGTATCACTACACGATTTTCTTCACTGCTGTTTTCGGCTTCCTTGTTCTTATAAACTTTTTGCATATTTCTCGACTCGAAGGGATTACGAAAAGCTATGTCTTCGATTTCCTCCGGTAAAAGAGCGAGATCTTTTAAGGTATTGTCGGCAGCTCTGACAGTTCGAAACTTTTTTCCCACAGAAGGATCAATTAACCACCATGAATACCAAATGTGGATGATAAGTGGAATTATTAGGACAATGATGCTCACATATTTACTAATAACGAAAGGTAAATCCTGGTAACAAACTCCATGGACATATAAAGTCTCTGGATTCGTCAGCTTTATGTCAGAAGATGATGGGATGCAGTGGATAGAAGATATCAATGACAGAGGCACCATAGCAGTAGCAGTGAAAAGCATTACAACAACAGCAATTCTGCGGACAACTTCCAACCACGGTTTCATTTTAGTTTCATCCAACACATCACTTACTAGAACGAAACTTGCAACTGATGACAGAACCATATTTCAGAGTCAAGTACAACTTAATACGACTCCTTATTACGAAATTATATTAGTCGTTAAAGGCTATGGAAAATAGAATTTTAGCAGTTAGTCAAAGCTTTCAAATATTCGGTTTAATATGATTGAGATGAAGATGAATGCGATAGTTGATGACAGAGCCCTGTTTCAGATCCAACCACACGTAGTACGAAACTGAAGTTAACACGGAATTAAAACTATATCTTGGTATAAAATAACGGTACGATAATAGCTTCCTGGTTTTACCTGACAACGTTGCTCATGTAATGAAAACGACGAGTGTCTCATCATGATAAAATAGTAATAGATAAAGATGTCCAATTAGAATGAGAATAACATTGAACTTCTATAGCAGTAAATATGCGTCTAATTCAAGTCTAAAGGGCATATCATATTTACTGACGAAAATGACTTCGTCGTGACAACCATGGTAGGACGTAATTAATTGATCTGTTATTGTCTTTCTAATTGAACGTATTTATCTCTTACTGATTAGAACTCCCGGTATGTAGTCGACCCGAAATATTATCGCTCATTTTACATGAAGCATTAATTCGATATTCTTGGATCCAGAATATCGTTCAAAATGGACTCGTACTCTTTACGTGCAAACGGCAATTACTAGTACACGACTGAACGTAATTTCATGATTTTCAGGTTCATATTTCTTACATTACAGAGATGGCTGCGGAAAGATAAGCAGGCCATGCTGTTGACTTGAAAATTCAGCTCATATTATTAGCATATACCTGTGTTTAGCACATATATAGTTTGCTGTCAATCACACGCAATTTAGAATGTAGATGATAAACTGCATTGATCTGAACTGAGTACGGTGATGCTACTAGTGGTAATGTGACAATTTTTCAAATAAGAACGATAATTGTAGCACAATTCTAGTTATAATGAGACATGTTATCGTTTTCACTGTAGAACATACTATGTCGGACTAATCCAACGGCTTTATTCATTCACTGCCCCATGAAAACTTATTCTGAACGGTACTGAGGCGAGCGAGTATTTCTGCTTAACTAGAATTTCCAAAATGCCTCATTTGAATCACAAGTATTGTAGCGTTCAATCCTAGATCGTACGAATGAATCAAACTACATATCATGTCATTTCCATGCATATACAACGAATATAATATATCGCGTATTACTGTTTAGACCAGAGCTTTCCAAACTTTTCCAGTTTGTGACACACTTTTTAAACATACATAATTTCGCGACACAGCAATTCAGTTTTAATAGTAAACCAGAGGTTAATTCAATCCCTTATGAGAGATATTGATACATAAATACATTTCAATGTCCGCGTCCGTGACACACCAACACACTAATGTGTCGCGACACACAGTTAAAAAATCAGTGGTATACACCCTAACTCTTCTAACACTAACTATTAGAAAATCGTTACAATAAAATCTTCCCAGTTTTCCATTAACAACACTGCACATACTGAATGGGTCTACCATTCCGAAGGCTTTGACGACTTTGTATTTACAGCCCCGTGAAATTAACCCGAACACATGACGCACTAAGGCGAGCTTTTATCTCTTTCTGCTTGACCAAAAGGTTTAAAAGACTATTCTCCCCATTTCATACAGTTTATGGTAACGTTATTTTTCAGTATTGTACAGTTTAAACGAGGCATTCATTATTTGGTCCGGATTATGAGTTGCCGGTAATTCGGTGGTTTACATTTATTTACTTTCTGTTATAATAATCATCATCTCACGTCCCAAGTACAATTTCCCAGCAATTTTCGTAGCCGTCCTATGGAAACCTGTACTCCGTACTTCGTACTCATTCCGTTCCAGGAGTCCGTTCAAACTCTGAATTATTCAAGGTCCAAATTAGTTATTCCCATTAAAAATAATGGAAAGTGTATTAATCCGTTCTGCCGGGGTGATGATAAGTTTCGGCTTTAATTATTCCTGCGTCAAATTCGACCGTTCTCCCCGATTAAAACAAGCTGCGGATCACGAACGTACTTTACGCAGCGAGCGCAATTTTTTACTATTCACGAAGTTCGAACGTAGAAGCATCGGTCGAACTTCGAATGGAATTTCTCATAAATTCAGCATTCGAAGTCTGGAACGTACGAAGTACGAGGCACCAATGTATTTCGACTTGACTCCCTTTAATTTGTAACGTTGTAAACAGACAACTAACAAGTAATTACATTAAGTTCAATTCTCAGTATTACAAGTACTTCCTCTCTGTTAGCTTAAATCTTGATTTTCAATATTAATTCAAGAAAGTGAAATTATGATGCTGAAATTTCACTAGATGGCGCTCATGGGAATTTATAGTTATAACTTATCCTTATCTGTATCGAATGCATCAAGGGGATTTCCACTCACCCACTCCGTTACGATAGATTAGTGGTAAATTCAGCGTTGAATGTGCCGTAAACGGAATGTGCCTAAAATTCTCGTTACCTCAAAGTCTAAAATTACTTCAAGTTAACCGAAGTTCGAGCTACCCGAACATTTTTTGTTTGGGATTTTTGTCTGGGCCAATCAAATCAGTTCGTAATTCTGAGCTACCCGATATCAAACAAACGACCTTTCACTGTATGATTGAGTAAAAGCAATATTTGAAATCTAAACATTAGGGCACGCATGTTTCATGTTGTTGTTGTTGTTGTTCATGTTTTGAACAACGCCTCGTCTCGTTTAAGTTCATTCATTCATTCAATACAGTTGCTACATTCAATCAATTTATAAAGAAACCAAGATTCGCTTCACGTGAACTGTATGAAATATTTCACAAAGAGACCAAGATAGCCTTTTTTTCAGGGCGTGAAATAAAGCCGACCATCTAGCAACCAACTATCTTTACAATAGCTGAAGAAAAGCTGTAAAGAACGGTTGAAAGTACGGAAATTGTTTTGAAAAATCCGATTTCGTGACAAACGATCACCTCAATACGTCAATATTTTTTCACTAGGCTTAACAAAGCCGTCAAAGCACCTCGGGATAGTAGACCCATTCATTATAAGAATTGTTATCAGGTGAAAACAAGAACGATTTTATCATACCGTGATTTCATACAGGACCAAGATATAGTTCTGAAATATGGTTCTGTCATCAATCACAAGTTTTGTTCTAGTAAGTGATGTTTTGGATGAAACTAAAATGAAACCGTGGTGGGAAGTTGTTCGCGGTTTATTTGTTGCTGTCATGGTTGTATCAGCTACTGCTATGTTGCCTCTCTCATGGCCATCTGCCTTCCACTGCATACCAACATCTTCTAACGTGACGCTCAGCAATCCAGAGACTTTATACGTTAATGGACTTTGTTACCAGGATCTACCGTGGAATAACAGCAAATGCGTAACCATTTTTGTCATTGTCATTGCTGTTTCAATCCACCTTTGGTATTCATGGTGGTTGATGGTCCCTTCTGTGAAACAAAAGTTTCTAACAGTCAGAAATGCCGACAATGCCTTAAAGGATCTCGATCTTTTACCGGAGGAAATTGAAGACATAGCTTTCCGTAAACCCTTCGAGTCTCAGAACATGCAAAAGGCTTATCAGAACAAAGAAACGGAAAGTCGAGAAAAAAATCGTGTAGTAATACGAAAAGTTTCGCGCAGTTTATGGTGCAATTCAAATCCAAAACTCATAGTGAAATATTATTTGATAAGAAACAGTGTAGGATTGGTTTTATTGCCGTCTTGTAACATATTTTCTATTGTGCTGAGACACATTTTGAACAGCGGAGAATATACTTGCGAAAGAAACATCGTAGTGAAAAATATATCGGTTGAAAACTTCGTCTGCTCAAGTGACTTATCGTATATACCATTTGGAATAATAATGAACGTATACGTGGGATGTGTATGTGTTCAGACTGTAATGACTTGGCCATATTACGCCTATTGTTCACATCGCAATTTTTCCAATGACTGGCAACTCATACAACAATTCGCGACAGATTCAACGGGTCTGACTGAGGGAACTGTGAAATTATTGCGCGATCGTAAAGAAGTCGTTGACATTATGAGAGATTTCATAGAAAAAGCAGCTGAGGTTCAGGATTTTGACTACATAAAACTTTATGTCAACCTTCGTGACAAGATTAATACTACGCTGCTGCTACGCGATATGCTAACCTTGAGGCCAAAAAATAAAAACGGAGAAGTTGTCTTCAATCGCCTTGCTGTTCATCATTTGCTCCATTGGATGAATGCTCGATCGGGAAAACGTCAAAAACCTGAGTTAACATTGCGACTTGCACAAAACAGTGTTGAGGTTGGGAATGAAATATCTCCTGCGCCAGGGGAAGGTGATAGTGCTCAGGAAAACAATGAAAGCTCAAACTTAGATATAGATTGTGACAATGAAATGGAAATGTTTGAGTTATCTTGTATTCTCAGTGAATTTGGATATGGAAAGGAAATAGGAATCACAGAAGAAAATCGGCGTAGATATGAAGTGTATGTTTCTATCAGGAATCAAGGAGCAGGAGGAGCATCTGCTTCACAGCATGAAAAGATGGGTTCATTCTTCGGTGGTGATAGATCGTTTTGCCGTGAAATATCCGAATTCTGGTTCAAAAGCAAGATGTACAAAGAATATTTTCATCTTCACATGCTTCTATATGATAGGCGGATTTGTCCGGAAATGGATGAATTTGACATCCAGGGTAATCCATACTGTGGTTGCAATGAACTCAACTTCGAGCCTGATGACGTAGAACCAGGTCCGACAGAATGTTCGCTGCTTCACTACGTTCTGAAAATCACTGCTAACGAGTGGGAAAGTCCGAAAGCCAGAGAGCATGTGTTGCATTGGATGAAAAAGGGCAAAAGTTATCGGAATAGGAAAGTAATCAACAGTCAAGGTCAATGTGAATGTGTTGATGACTACATGAAAAGGCAGTTAGACCCTGGCTATTATATAACAGATGATGGTGAAATTTGCTCAGAATCCCGAAACAAAGTGCATGGAAGAAATATTCACCCTAGACGTCATCCAGCACAGGCAACGAAGGTAACACAGACAACACAGGCGACAAAGACGACAAAGGCAACACAGGCGACACAGGCGACACAGGCGACACAGGCGACAAAGGCGACAAAGGCGACAAAGGCAACACAGGCGACAAAGGCAACACAGGCGACACAGGCGACACAGGCGACACAGAGGCTTCCTAGCGTTTAACTACCAAAAAAGACCCAATTCGCGTTATATCGGAGCTGTATGTTAAAGATAATACATTGACTGCACTGTACAAATATAGTTTGGAAAAAGACCAATATTTCAATAGCTTCAGTCCCACAATCTGTAGTTCACATTTCCCAACGATGGATTTAATAGATAATTTTATTTTATATACATATTTTATGATACATTTCATACAGTTTATGGTAACGTTATTTTTCAGTATTGTACAGTTTAAACGGGGCATTCATTATTTGGTCCGGATTATGAGTTGCCGGTAATTCGGTGGTCTACATTCATTTTCTTTCTGTTATAATCATTGTCAGGAATTTTCGTAGCCGTTCAAAGGGAAAACTGTATACAGTGTTGCCTCGTACTTCGTTCTTAATCTGTTCCAGAAGGCCGAACTCTGAATTGTTCGAGGTCCGAATCAATTATCTCCATTAGAACTAGTGAAAAGTGAATTAATCCGTTTTGCCAGGGTGTCAATTTTAATTATGCCTGCGTCAAATTCGACTGCTCACCGCGATTAAAAGAAGTTTCCGATCACGAACGTACTTTACAGAGCTAGCGCAATTTTCCACGTGGAACTTTCAAAGTACATTTTTTTACTACGCGCGCAGTTCGAACGTAGAAACATCGGTCGAACTACGAATCGCATTTCTCATGAATTCACGAAGTCTGGAACGTTCGGAGTACGGAGCACCACTGTATTTCGACTTGACTCCCTTTAATTTGTATTGTTGTAAACAGACAACTAACAACTAATTACATTAAGTTCAATTCTCAGAATTACTCAGAAGTACTTCCTCTCTGTTAGCTCAAATCCTAATTGTCAATATTAATTCAAGATATCAATCAACAATGTTAATAATCTCTCTCACTTAGTCTGGAATACCAAGAACTCCGATATATTATTATCTGTATTCTATTTTATCATGTAACAATATTTTACTGGAATGATTTACTTGCTACTTAGAAACATATATCTGGTAGATTCATTCTAGAAGTTTTAAGCTGTAGATTCATGTATTAAAGAGTTATTGACATTCGAATTTCGTTCTTTGCAAGGTAAATCCAGATAGTTGACGAAATGATGAGACGCAGTAGCTGAGTATAGTTTAAATGTGGTTTGTACGGTATTGGTAACAGTTAACCTCAGTAGAAGAGTATAAAATATTTGCTCATGGTTATCTTTAACCACCTAGTTTAACGACTGCTTGCGCTTAACGACCGTTAACACTAATGTTAAACTACGACCGCTCCTCGCAGTTACGACAGTTAGATAGTGTTTCCATTAGACCTTAGAGTTTCGTTATTCAGGTAATTCATTCAATACTGATACTTAGTCACTTTAAATACTCTCATGTACCCTATCAGACGTCGGGTGACATTAAAACAATATCTAAAGATATTTCCAAGGTCGTTAAAACGGATCCTGGTCGTTAAGTGGGGAATTTGTGCGACCAATTTGTTTTACGATCAGCTCGTTGTAACGAAATCCACGTATTGCTTAAATCAGGACGAAATGGACGCATACTGCATGTTAGGGAACGATAATAATTGTTGATATACTACAATGACTCCTTGTATATCTCCCTACTATCTGTTAGTTACGTACAGTCAACCACTGTTTGCCAAGGTACGAGGATATATGTCGAATGTCGTATCGTGGTATTATCAACCACATATCATAATTTTATTGCTTCACAACGATAACTTATCCCTCACGACTGTTTGCCGAGCAGTAATAGTTGATTTACTACATCTGGGCTTCCCAAACGGGTCCATAGCGTGATGACAGGGGGTTCAAAAAAATTGATAAACTGAAATAAACGAAATAGGGATTTGGTATCCTTGTACGCTTTTTATCAAATACTAAGTACACTAAGATTAAGTATTTATAGTAAGCAGCAAGTAGTATAATTTGACCATCCCCAAAATAAATCCTGGCTAAATCAGCCTTCGGGGGTCCACAGCGAAAAAGAGTTGGGAAGCCCTGTACTACATGATAGTGACTCCTCGTATAGCTCTCCCTCTTAGCTGTGTACAGTTACGTAAATTATTCAGTATTTATCATCTACGCATACATATACTATGATGTTACTGTGTTAGAAGTATCAGCACTATTGCGTGGATGTTGTGATATAACCAGTCAATGGTAGTAGCGTTCTTAGTGGTATTCATCATTATCCCTTGCTAGAATTATTTGGCTCGTAGACATAGCCATGTAGCAGTGAACACCGTTTAGTTTCTGTTAATCGTTATTCAACTTCATCCCAGAATCAATTTCGATTTGGAATCAATGATAACGATTTCAACCGATTTATTTTGACGGAGATCAGCGTTTATTCAAAACCAAATTATAATACAATGGACACATACTCGGGATTGTATTTATCAGATATATTAGCTGAAACGAATTTAAAACCATGGTGGGAAACGCTTCGTAGTTACTGCGTTGCAGCTATGATATTGGCAGCACTATTCATTCTTTACCAAGATCAAGGTGCTGGAGATATCGCGTGTGTTCCGGCGAATGTCAACGAGACTGTTAGCGGCGAAAGGACTAATTTTATACAGGGCATTTGTTTTGGAACATTACCCAGACTCGAAAGAAACTTTGGAGCTGTGGGATTATGTGCAACTATATTATTTTACTTTTGGTGCATGTGGTGGCAAATGGCTCCCTACGTGAGAGACAGATTCACAAACGTGAGAAAAGAAGACCGAATTATTGGGGAACTACACCTGCAGCCTGATAAAGTCGTTTCTCTTGCTACGAACCCCTATTCTAACCCTTCATTATCCCGTCGAGGTACAGACAAGGACCCCACAATAACCCGTAACAGTACCATGACTGCTGTACGTAAAGTGTGTAGAACGTTATGGACGCAACGAAATTCAAAATATGCGTATACAAACAGGATTACACTGTTCTATTCATCGACCACAATAGTTGCCTTGGTATCTATAAGCATAGCGATGTATCTCTGTGTCAACTACATATACGAACAGAACAGGAAAGCAGAAGAGACATTCGCATGCAACGCTGGTGATATCGCTGTGCAAACTACTGGTATCCGGAAATATATTTGCACAAATGATGCACCAAGTCAAATCTACTCCACTGTAATTCTTTATACCATCAGTTTAACAGGCCAAGTCGTGTTTAACTTCATCTCATTTCTATTCCTTATCACGATGTGGATTTACTCACGCAAACGCGAGTATAGACACGTTAAATTAGACAATTTACTCATAGTAACATTCAGCGAACATGCAGAAAAGCTGAATCAAGCAACGAAGCAGCTTCTGTTATTCAACTGCGATATACTTAAGACGAAAATCAAGAAGGCAATGGAACTTGAAGACTTTGGATTCATAGACTTACTGTTGTGCATTGAAGATACAGAAACGAGGAAAAAGGGAAATGTAGGGACAGCAAAACAAGTCTACGGGATGTTAAATAAGTTTGAATTCGACCAAGAAAAAAGAGAAAAACTTTTGAAATTGCTGTCAAGGCATGGATATACAAGACAGGAGACTAAAGCGGGGGATGCTCAGTCTCTACAAGAATGCAGTGTTTCTTTTGAAAGAAACGAGTCAAGGACGTGTGCTTGTGGATGTCAGAGAATGTGCAACCATCCAGAGGATGTTGAGATAAACATAACTAGGATGACAGATGAGGAAACGAATATAGGTCATCCATTACCAGGATGCAGTGTTTCATTTGAAAGAAATGACGTGAGGACATGTGGTTGTGAATGCCAGAGAACATCCATTCATCCAGAGGATGTTAAAATGAATTTAACCAGGATGACAAATGAGGAGACTAAGTGTAATCATCTTGCAAGCAAAGATTCTACACAAACCAACACAATACGACAAATTATTCATAAAAGAAATGAATTACCGGACACGTTTTTTAATGAGTGCGAAACGGATTCGTAATAAATCATCACTATGAACATTTAGTAGTTCATTATGGAAAGCCAATTAGATGTCGAAACCCAACTGCAGTTGAATATTTCCTATCATTGAAACAACTGGTGTCTATGGCTACGTAGTCAGTGTGAGAAGGAATCTAAACAGCGCTACGCGATATATTATATCTGCTATTATGATGTGTATAGGAAATGACATGATATGTACTTTGATACATTTGAAACAACTCCACCATTTCTCAACAGATCGTCACAGCATTAGTCAAAAAAGTCCAAATACAACTGTAACGAATAAAACCCTTTTTTATCCCAGAAAAATGAACGTAGAAAGAACGCCGGAACCCAATTGCAGAGTAATATTTTTTGCCACAGAAATGAAGTGCGTTTATCCGCATATAGTAAGTGAACGAGCGAGGGATCTAAGCAGCGATACGTTGCATATAAAATATTATCTGTATAATAATAAGCGGAAGTATTCCATGTCCTTAACCAACAATATCCAGATATATTCCTGTTAAGGCTTTTCCGGTAAGGCTTAGTCGGGAAAGCCCTGCTCTACTAGTATGATTTATAGGTTATATATCATTGTGTTGTGTACTTGGGCTCATTTCCATGGACTCAAACGCTATTAAATATTTGATTTGTATCCCAGGAACGATAAGTGATTATGTTGCTACCTAGACTGCTGTATTAAAGATTATAAGAAATGCCATGTTGTTTACTCTTATTCCTGTGGTCTCGAAATGAACTCCGCCATATATTTGATTAGTATCCCAGAAGCGATATCGGTACCGTGTCTGCTGTATTAGGATTAGATTTATTATCAACTGCCCGGGAATGAACACAATATTCTGATTACTAAACAATTATGTGAACAGAGCTAGTGAGCGATGGGTGACAAGATGACATCACAGTTCAAAGTACGCCCTAGTTACGTATCACTGCGTCGCGACCTATAACCTGTGACGCCATGCATGTAAGTAAACAAAGTCTAGCTCAATTTTAAAAAACACATCGAAAATTAGTTAATTATTGTTAAATACATGGTACCACGATTCTAGTTCTCTATATACACGGTGATATACTAACATTGATAAGTTACTGCTACAGATAGCCAGACATATTCACGTTTACTGAGCTTAAGAAGTAGAGAAATGGCATTGAAAGGCGTGAAGGTACTAGAGCTTGCTGGACTTGCTCCTGTTCCATTTGCTGGAATGATTTTAGCTGACTTCGGTGCTAAAGTGATAAGGGTGGACAGAACTAAAGGATTCAATATAGATCAAATGGCAAGGTGCTGTTATAAGTTTATTAGTCTTGTTATAAACTTGCTACTTTTGATTCTATTCTACTTGACTTGACACAAGAAAGTAATCGGCCATGCCCCAATAATTTCGGCGTTGGTTTTGGGATCATCAATAACTAAACTACAACGTATTAACATAATGCAACATAAGTTATCATATCTTTCTGCACTGTATGGTTATCTTATCAGAAACTGTACTGTATAACTGATAAGATCATTATTTAGGAATTCTATTTTTGACACAATTACTACAGATCTCTTGTACATATTTACCATATTACACATGGTGATAGTTTAATAGTAAGTCCTTACGAAAACCCGCTTACGTTAGGTTAGCTTAGGTTTGATTTAGGTAATGTAATTAGGTTTCCACAAGGATCACAGTACTAGACCATTTCCTTAAACCTCGTACGCATAACTAAGAAACTATACAAGATACTACAATACTACTTTACATATCATATATGTAACTAAGAAACTATTGTACCATTACTAACACTTCTAAACAAGTACTTTACACCTGATACACATAAACCCCTGATATGCAAAACTAAAAACCGCATAATTAAGGAAGATAGTTAGAAGACTATACAAGATACGACAATGCAACTACTTTACACATGACACGCGTAACTAAAAAACTATAAGATACAAAAATGATAAAAGACTATTGGCAAAGCAATTAAAAGCTAAATACTATCAGAAGGATAAATATCCATCGTTTATTTCTGCATTTTCGGAGGGATCACACTACTTAACACCACCTACATAACTGTAAAACTATACACAAAACCAACATTACTATATCTTACACATTAAACGCATAACTAAGAAATATAAAGTAGAATTCAAACTAAATAAAACTCGAATGGCAAACCAGTTGAAAGCTAAATAATAACAGAAGAAGTGGCTAAATATTATCTGCGGTTTTATTGTGCATTTGTCATTCTATTTGGCAAATTTTCACAGCTGTTATTTTATTTACGAAATGCTTTTTGATTGCGAAATTTTCTACGGTAAAGTGGCTGTGGTTCACTCCTAAGCGTTCACTAACTAAGCGTTTTCTAATACAGTTGCAAACATATATATAAAGTAAATAATTTGTAATAATGAAATGAATAATTATTTATCCTACCTTGTCTTGAATAATCCTTCAGGTTTCCGAGTTGCTAGAAGATATTGCGCAAGAGTTGATACTTTCCATTGCAAGAACTAATCTATTTCACTATTCTATGTTTTAACTAACACCTGTAAAAACATTAATGATAATTTTTAGTTTAAAATATCAGCAAGCTCTTAAATAAAGAATTTGTTTCAACCAGGGATGTGGAGTGCAACTTTTAGCTGGAGCCTGAGTCAGTAAAGATATCTCGGACTCCAGCCGTGTGAAATTGTGGGAGGATATTTCAAGCAAGCAATACCAGATAATATATTACTAGCACAAGTTTTTGCCCTCCTAAAGCATCGGAGACCAAATATCACAAAAGATAGAAAACAAACGATTCCAATATTCTTGGCTTAGCCTACACAGTAGTGCAGTACAATAGTATGTAGATGATCCAATAAAATAGTTTAGAAGTCGCACCAGGTACTACCGTAACTTGCCTACTAACAGTGATGAGAAGCTTTCTGTGAAAAGCTACTAAATCTTTTTACAATTCAATCCAAAATAAAAATACCTACCTATTCATACCTATAACAGGAAACAAGAAATAAAGTACACAAAATAGAAAGCGTATAAACAAAGAAAACATTAAGAGAAGAAATAGAAATATACAATATAATTAATACAAGAGTTTACTAATATCAACAGATAAATAACATTCTTTGGAAACACTTATGTAAATAAAATTAATTTAAATGTTGTGGTTCCTATTTTTTAAGGTCATGTCAATCAAATTCCACTAATTTTCTGATTTGAATTCACAAAAAATACTAGTAACTATCCTAATAACACAGGACCATAAAGAGGCAAGATAGCGCAAGGAATAATAATCACTTATCTAACGAAGATTAATTCAATATCAATTTGCCTCAATGGTATACTACAATCATTGATATCTCTCTTATTTTTTTTTTCTTTTCAACAGGGGAAAGAAGTCAATTGCAGTTGATATAAAACAACCAGAAGGGGTGAAAATTATCAGAAAACTATGCAAAGCATCTGATGTCATTATAGAACCATTTCGTCCAGGTATAACAAGGATCTCTGTATCAATAATGCAGCAATAACCTTCCACACGCTCATGATCCATTCCAGAAAACAGAGCAGTAAACAGGGTCACTATAACATTAGTGTATATGAGATAAGTTCTTCAAGCCTAGGTTTCTTGTTGATATAAGCATATACTTTCTTCCCAACATGATGGAAAAATGAACTATAAAAATGTATATGGAAAGCTAACACATGTACTTCACATAAATTACTGAGGATGACTAACTGAACATATCAAATGAACCATTGGTTCTCGTTGAATATTGACTCAAGACTAGAAATATTTCCCACTGTGGACGCGGCATCGGAACTCGAATTGCAGTCGAGCGCTAGAGTGGACAGTAATGTAACGCCATGCAGCTACGTGACTCTGTTTCTTGATTCAGGTGTTATGGAGAAACTTGGTCTTGGACCAGAATTGTTACTGAAAGACAATGCTCGACTGATCTACGCAAGAATTAACGGATTTGGAAAGAAAGGAATGTACAAGGACAGAGCGGGACACGATATTAATTACATCGCAACTTCGGGTAAATGTCCCCTATCCTACCCTATACCTTGTATATATGGTTCTTGCATATCAGACCCTAACTGTGGCAATGCAGGTTCGGATTTGATATGAGTCAGTGTCATATTCTCAGCATTCTCATATCAATGCATGTCGGACCCTAACTACATAGTAGTTTGGATTTGATATTAAACACATGAAGAACTTCAATTCAAATATTGAATAAATAATCAGCATTCTCATATCATTAAATATGGATTAAATTGAAAGGGGTTAACTTATTTCCGTTGCATGAATATTCCTTGTGCAGATTGTATTGTATGTATCTTATTTCATGATAAATGCTGTGCCGTACAGTACTAGTATGTTTAAGAAATAAAAGTTAAAAAAAAACGGTCAAATGATTGTGGGAAAGGTTAATAAGGGGGATAAGAGTGTGTGAATGATTTACAATGGTTCAAAATAGGGGGGGGGGGGGTCAAATAATTAATTAAATATGTGGTTTTTAATTCGCGGAGTTTCAGCTATCGCAGGAGGCTCTCGAACGCACTGACTGTGAGGGATTACTGTACCTTTACTTTGTGTTGCACAGGTTCTATGCTTGTAGTTACGAATATTGATATTGTCAAAGAGTGTGATGTAGTATGTTCACAACTAACCCTTCAGTCTTCTATATTTCATACAACAGGTGTTTTATCGTATTTCTGTAGAACCGGAGGAAAGCCTCATCCACCACTCAACACGATTGCAGACTTTGCAGGTACTTTGAAGTAATTTTAAATCATGGGAATGGATCAAAGTAAATATCATGTCATTTACTATAGACATGTAACAACGAATATAATATATCACATAGCACTGTTTAGATCCCTTCTCACACTGACTATGTAGCAATAAGCACAAGTTATCTTAGTAGTAGAAAATATTTAACTACAGTTAGGTTTTCACAATAAATTGACTTTCCATAATAAATTACTAAATTTAAGATGATGTCCAATCAGTTATAAAGATGATACAACGGTACTTCAATTTTTTATCATTTGAATTCATCAATATAAAGAGTGAAATAACAGATTTTAACGTCTTTGTTAAAGGTGGTGGTCTCACTTGTGCTTTTGGAATTGTGGCTGCTCTTTTGGAAAGAGAAAAATCAGGGAAAGGACAAGTTGTTGACGTTAGCATGGTAACAAACTTAGAATCCAATTATTTTACTTTTTATAATGCAACAGGCAGTGGACTAGCTAGAGTATGCCACAACCCGACATCGTTCATTCATGTTTGTTAACTAAGTAACAGCTAAGTAATTTATTAGAATTTCTGTCGGCTTCCCCATCGTTTCACATTTACCATCTCGTCATCTACATGTACCAATACATGTGGTGGGGTCAATGACTACAGTGTTTCGTTTGTTTTTTTATTCAATAAAGTCACATTCAGTTTACCCTGTTATGTTACAATGCCCGTATGGACATATTTTTATTGTAATAACTGGCTTCGACTGAATTCAGGGCATTCACTTGTGTTATTTTTACTAAGGTCACTGACCTATTATGATAATCGTTCTTTTTGTACAGGTCGAAGGATCTGCTTACGTGAGCTCGTTTGCATACATCGGCAAGAAACATATATTCTTTAATGAACCAGGCTCAAATCTCCTCGATGGAGGAGCTCCATTTTACGACACTTATGAAACAAAAGACGGAAGACATGTTGCTGTTGGTGCATTGGAACCACAGTTTTATAAATTACTGATTGAAGGTGAATTGCCAACAAGCCTAAATTAAACGAATTCTCAATTTTAATTATTCCCGCGTCAAATCACAAACTTACTGCCGTGCATTATGGGCTTCGATATTTATTTTTACTGATAACAAAGTATCAAAACGACGGTGATGTTAAACAAAGTATCAATTTTGATTATTCCCTCGAATTTCTCATGAATTTACCATTCTAAGTCTGGAACGTACGAAGTACAAGGCACCACTGTACTCTGATAACATTATCAACACTAATAGCAATAATATCATCAACAGGTCTTGGTTTAAACATGGACGAACTACCCGGGCAACAAGATTTTTCTGGTTGGCCAGTGATACGTAAAGCAATTGAAACAGAGATTTTGAAATATACAATGACTGAACTAGCTCAGATGTTTGATGGTAAGTGTAAAACTCTATATATATATTCAAAAGAAAGTATCAGGGACATTGAAGTAATTGTTATTTGACCCATTCATTCATTCTATTTATTGAGATGTTCTACTACTGAATATTGAAATTTGAGTTCTCTCAAACCCTTTGCTGACCCTTTTTTTCAATTACTGTTACATTCCCATGATGTCATGAGTGTTATAAGGGTATTTGAATCTATGAGAGGACAAAGAAGATGGACAATACATATGTGTGTGTGTATGACCATTAGATATTAAATGGAAAGTTGTGTTATCATGTTCTCGCTTTAAAGGGGGCCCAGAGGGTGAGAAATGATTTTGCTAGTTAAAAAAGCTAAAGCCAAGAGAATGGTCGAGGACTAAAATTAATCGAATGAACCTTACCATATACATGCATCGGACATGAATACATGTGCTGTACCCAGCTGTTAATCACATTAACATGCAGGATAACAGAGTAAGCCGTGCCAGGATAACAGAGGTCCGATTCCAGCGATATTCAACCTGTAAAAAATGGTTATCTAATGTCACAAATTAATATAAAATACTTCGAAGATCTAGCCTGTTAACTGTCTTTGCATGGGCTGTAGAGCGTTAACTTCGGTTCACACAAGTTGATTCGCTAGTCTGCTAACTGTGGGTTGCAGAGTGATTCATGACGTCACTAGCATCAACAGAAGGTGCTCTGATTACCTTGAGACATCTATTTCAAGTCCATATGTGGGTAGTAGAAGGCTATAATGCTATTGTAAATACCTTATTTCAAATTCCTCTGTATAAAGTTGTCTTTCTAAACCTTCCTTCCTATTCCTAGGTAAAGATGCTTGTCTAAGTCCTGTTCTGACACCTGAAGAAGCTGGTCAACATCCACATAACAGGTAAAGTCAGTTGTCAATTTCACTACAATCATATAAGCTTGCTCATTATCATATTGAAAGTTATCACATATACAGATCTAAAGGCAACTCCTCAGCATGATTCTGCGAAAGAAATGAAATTATTACAATTTTATTAATAATCAGAACTCCCACTACGCAATTGTTCTATTGAAACCGGGAAAATTGCAAGAGTGAAAATAGCTGTGATTATAATTCTCTCGCACGAGAGCCTGACACAGTATAAGAGAAATCTTCTCGCACCTTGCCTGTATAAGAACAATTCCATTATTAAGCTTTGTCATTAACTCCTCCCTTGAACTGCAATATACAAACCAAGTGCTTCCCTTCTAGTCCATTATAGTGAAGTTTAGTTAAATAAAAAGTTGGCAGTATTTTCTCCAATTCAATATCTGATTTCAATTTTATTCAGAGCAAACGAAACCTTTTTCAAATCAGATGACGATCTTTTTATCCCAAACCCTGCTCCTCGGTTATCAAGAACAGCTGCTAAAGCCGACACCGGAGGTCTACCTGTACAAGGTGGTCACACGAGGGAGGTGTTGATAGAATACGGATTCTCCCCGAAAGAGATTGAAAATTTGGAAAAAAACAAGGTTGTCGTTAACAACGACAAAAGCAAATTATAAATTCGCTATGCATTCGAATTACCTCGTTAAAATGTGATTATTTTTACGTGTACGTTATAGATTATTTCACTGATTTATTTCTATTTGCGTTGATTATTGTCATTAAATGGTTGATAAAATAATACAAATGTGATTTGAGACTCCATTAAAAATGAGTGGAACAACAGTAAGATTGTTACATCATTTCGACAGTTTAGTAGTTTCCTACTGGTCTTGGTCTTTGTCATGGGAGTTGTGTATACCCTGACGATAGTAGTAGTGTTGCACTATATATAGGCCATAAAACTGATGAATCAATATCAACTTCTTTTGAATGATTCTTCGGTTTTAATGATTGGCCAGTAAGAAAACCATGGGTGATTGAGAAATTCGGAGAATATATTGCATTCAACATGTAAAAATATAAGAAACATATTATTTCCTGGGACACACAGACTAAGCCCACCAGTATAATCTCATCCCATTCGCAGTGCTCGAACGCTCTGTGGTGACACTCTAAATGGTCGGTGGCCAATAATGTAATGACAATTAATCAGTATTATAGATCGGAAATTGGTCAATTTGCTCAGTTATTACTCTCTTGCTTTTTTAGCTCTTCTAGCCTTCGAATTCAACTGAAAATCTGCAGCTGAACTCATGGCCTTAGGCAGGTATTGCTTGTAGCCCGGAGTGATATTTAATTTAAATTTATGGGGAAACACTGCTGTAGTGTAATGCATAATTCATTTGACAAGAGTTTAATAGCTAGTATACGTGAACCATTCCGTATAAAAATGTCCAGAACAATATATAGGTGAACAAAGCACCGAATTGTCCATTCATTAGAAGTCCTCTCTTCGATAGAAAATATTTCTTCGATGAACCGACCCCAGCTTTCAGCATTAGTCCGACGTAAAGCGACAGAGCGCATGCGACGTAGAACGCGAATCCGAAAAGCCCTGTGAGTCCGAGTATCCCTGCCGTGACGCCACCGAGTGCCGAAACTCCAGTTCTGCAGTATTCTGCCGTCGCAACGTTCTTTCTGATTGACACCATGTTGAATGTTTGAACTTCGTTAATATGTGAACGCATTTTAACCATGTTGATGTTAGTTCGGGACACAGATATGTATTCAATACTATTATAGTGTTTGATACCTAGATAAAAAACAAACACAGACCGATTGTTAAACATAAAATTCAATGAAATTGTTTCAATTACATTTCCACCAAGACATACAAAATGCATGGTAAAAAGTTGAAAATAATTCCCAGAAACTAATCTGTTATGTGTTATAGCACAGAGATTCATCCGTAACTAACGACATTGCAAGGTAACCCTGTTACTTATAATACTCATGTGGATGAGTTTATTAGGGGAGACCATATCATGAGGATTAGAATTGTACTTGAGTTCTGGTATATGACATTGTGCTATCGTTTTACATCTAATGTTCTCAATTTATTTAAATATTATCTTTGAATTTCTCATCGAGAAGTAGTAGTGAAGTAAAAGGACAAAGAAATTATTATTTTTGAATTGAGAAATTTATTATTTATAACATTTATTTTAGATGGGTGTCAATGAAGGAACAAAGACTCCCTTCATTGGAGTGGATGGATCCATGATATAAAAAGATTCTCGATCCATGGTTCAAACGAAGTTTAAAACACACAGGAGAGCGATGAAATTATTCGTTGGTACTGTATTGTTGAATGATTATTACGTGACCTCGATTTGGACTTCTGTTGGGCTGGAAAAAATGAGCTAAAAAAATACGACTGAACTGGTACTCCGACAGAATCAAAGGTGCCAGGAAATAAGGGGTGTACCAGTTACCAGGCAACAAGAAATATGTAATCCTACAGATGTATACCGACCAAATTTATCGAATATTTTCCATTAAGAAATGTCATTCTTTTGTATTGTATCTTGCGAAGATTACTACATATTTTGAACTTCCAAGTTTTGGTATCTGGGAGTCGGTATATCAGTGGTTCAACCGATACTGTGGACAGAATATTGTAAATAAGTTTAAATTGAGCGTTTGATGATAATTCTTCAGGAAATGATTCACGAATAAGTTTCAGTTTCTCAGCGATAACGTCTTCTCCTATCACGTTTTCCTTTGCTTGGAGGCTTCACGAATGCCCAATCCACAGCGATCTTCAGTCCCAGCAAGTCAGAGCCATTGAGAGCTTCCAGGGCGGCGTTCGCTTCCTTAAACGTCTCGAATTCGACGAGAGCGTATCCTTTCAAGAATCCCGTCCTCCTGTCCAGATTGAGATGAAGATTCTTCAGGTCTCCGTACTCTCCAAATTTATCATAGATGTCGTCTTCGGTCGCTTCCTCGTGAACTCCTGTTACGAAGAGAATCCATCCTTCGACAGATCTCTGAGGTCCAGGACCCTCGTTGTCTGTTTCTATCACTTCATAGGCTACATCGACTCTGTTAAAAATAAACATCATGATCCATTAAACAATCCATTAAACCCAATCATGGAGGTATTCTATATTTCAGCTTCTTTATTTTTGTACAAATTAAATTATCACAAATCACACATGATCCATGAAACACTGACCCGCACTCAGTGGGTAATTAATTCAGTATATCCAGAGGATTATTCCTTTCTTCAGTTTCCTTATTTTGTACCAATGAAGAGTTAAAGGATCATTAAAGGACACCCAGTCAAAATACTACAGTTAAGTAATTTTTACCCAACGTCTTCTTGGCATTCTTACAGCAGTCTCGGGACGTTCCTGGGTCTCCGGAACATTTTTTTAAAAATGCCACAATACCCAAGTCAGGACTGCAAATATGGATCAAACCTTTCGGTTTGTATAATGCAAACTCCGTTTTACATGAAGTATCCTATATTACATTTTGTGACTTACGTATGAAAGAGCCAACGAAAAAAAAAGAAAAATCTACTTTACCCTCTTGAATTATTACATCAGGTATCCTATATATATCATGGGTAACTTCGAGAATTACTATATCTAACCATGAATAAAAATAACCCTCCAAAAATGAATAAATAAAAAACACTTTACCTGTTCGAATTATCAGTGATACCGCGGCCTTTGCGTCTACTCGCTTTGTCTTTTAATCTTTTAATTCCGACGTCACCATCTTCGTCTACTTCGAATTCTTCTCCACCTTCGTGTAAATCCAACACATCAGCCATTTTTTACTTATCTATTTCAAATAATATCAAAAATCTAAAAGAAATCTTCAGTTTTAAATACAGGAAGCCAGAACAGAACACGCAACTTCGAAAATAACTAAAAACATATAAATTGCAAGGAGATTTCTTTTCTTTTTTACATCCGCCATTACGAAACGCTGGTCAATACTCTAATCAAACGCTGATATTCAATAAACTTATTAGAATGAATTGAAATATATTTAGTAGAATATTAGGATGAGGA
Organism: Halocynthia roretzi; assembly: GCA_013436055.1. Taxonomy (NCBI): domain Eukaryota; kingdom Metazoa; phylum Chordata; class Ascidiacea; order Stolidobranchia; family Pyuridae; genus Halocynthia; species Halocynthia roretzi. Next base: position 10,016 of record QRAM01000672.1, on the reverse strand, counting down.
ACTTCGTAATGTAATTAAGAGATAATAGTTGTTTATTTATCGGAACAGGCCTAAACATTGAGCTAAAAATCTATATCATAGAATTTCGATGTTATTTCAAAGTCTTTAAATTATATGGATGATCTACGTAAGATGATAATTTAATAACTCATGCGTTACGACGCTTGTCTGCGAAGATTTTGAATTAATAGTAAAATATAATATTATTATTAAACTTATTAATCGAGTTATAAAACACTGTCAAAATACTTCTAAAACCGTCACCACTGAGTGGAACAGCACTCGTAACAAACGTTATACGCGGCACCTAGGTGATCTTAGCCTACAAACTCTAGCCTACAAAAGGATCGACCTGGGGATCGCCTTTGAAATTAAACGTTCATAATATGATTTATACTGGTTCAATCACATTCAAAATTACAGAAAACCATTCTCACAACCGTTCAAACATTCTGTGAAAATATTGAGAATATTGGATCACCAAACACTGAAAAATCAGGGGTTATAGCTGGGGGCTGAGGTTTAAACAGCTGAAGAAATTCATCATACTTCATCGTATTCATCTATATTTCGTCGTACAATCATTTTCTGCACTTATACTGATGAATCTAAGTTTAGCTTATGTATCAACGGTTACACACATTAAATTTCATCCCCCAGTTTCCCGGGGAGGTTCTTTAAAATTACAATTAGCTACAGAGACATCCACTCGGCATTTATGCTATTATACTCTACCTAGTCGATCGCGAGTAAATACTCTTTTAAACAGAATTCTTGAAAGGATAACAAATTTCCATCAAAAAGTCGGATGAATTAAAAAGCAATGCTTTAGCAGTTGTAAAGTAAAATATCTGCCGTACACGGCTAGTGAAGCACAACAACATAACAAGTAATTTTATAACTTTCGGCGTCGATATTGCAAAAGTACCGCCGAGGAAATTGCGCGCAGCAGAAACATATTGATGTTTGTTTGTTTTGTAAAGAACAAATAAAACAAGAGGAAGGTGTTACATTCTCGCCCCAAAGCGTCCTGTTGGTAATTATGTGGTAAATACAAAGCCAGGTACAGTAAATGAGTCAAAGGAAAAAATGTTACGTTATTGACCGGTTGAGCGAGGTAGCGAGGTGAAGTTGGCCACCCCTGCTCTATCAAATCTTTCCATAGCCGCGCGACATATTTAAGAAATATATATTTCATGGTAGTGTACAATCATTTCTGCGCTTATGTATGATGGGACACACATACATTAAATATTATCGCCCCTAACTGCAGTTAGGGTTTATTAAGGCGTTAATTAATATTTGGTTTCAGTGAGGAAGCGGCAATAACTGAGAATAATTGCAAGCAAAAATATTCTACGTGTTTATGTTTGAATTTAATTATTCAACGTTGACGAGAATTTTCTTTTCACGGCGTGGCGTAACTCAACATTTATGAATATTTTATAAAGCATTTTCTCTTGTTGATGGAAACGCGTTATGATTTTAAACTGACTCCTTCCTATTAATAATTCATTTCACGTATACTTTTACAGGTAATGAATTTCTGCCTTTCCTCGGTGGAATGTTGATGCGCATCTCCAGTCAATCTACTGATCAATGCATAATAGAAGATATATGAAGGTTGCGAGCAAGGATGTGCGAGAGCTAGCAGATGCAGAGTTTAACATAATCGCTGAGATTCATAAGTCTCTATATAGAGATCGTTACACTAATAAACAAAGACAAACAAAGATCGATGAATATCTGCTATATTTCGCATTGAGCTAATGGCAGGGACGAGTAGGTAGCTGAAAAAGGCACAGACTTCAGAGAAACGCAGTAATGATGATCTGATGAGAGTGTTACAGATTTATGTTACGTTTCTATGATTGTATAGTAATGTTATATGGTCTTTCGTATGTCACCTGATTACAATAGCGGATGCTCCGTATTTTCGAAAATCAGTTTTAGTAGAATTCGAGTAGAATGGAATAGACGTAGATTCTATTTGGTACCTGCTGGTATTCTTGTGAACAACAATATATTAAAATTAGTAGATCGAACTCGCGGTATCACTTGACAACAAATTATTATGGATTATGACAAAATAGGACTCGCGTAATCTGAACGAAACCAAAGTGTTTATTGACGTATCGACCTTTCACCTGTTCGGAAATAATAACGGGCATGTAAGGTAATTATGATGCGATATTTTATGTTTAATACATGTTACCAATCGATAAGTCATTGTAAAAAAATGATTTATTCCGGGCAGTTGTATGTAAGGAGCCAAATTTACATGACAGAGCTAAGATGAATATTGTTCGGCGTCGCAAATATACATAGATATTTTAATAGTTAAGATATATATTAGAGCTAGTGTAGCGTTCAATTCTAGATCACGCGAATCCTCAAAATGCAACTATATTGTATCGTTCAACACAGTTGGGTTTTAGCAATAAATTAGCTTTTCATAATAAACTACTAAATTCAATATGAAGTTTAATCAATTATACAGATGTGGAGTAAGACAGCGCAGGCACAGAAAGAGTCGAGAAAGAGCAAGGAATACTAATCACTTATCATCTTACGAATAGTAAATGCATTATTAGCTAGTTTTCAAACTATAAACAAAATGAAACATCCAACACAATCTGAACCAAAGAAGAAAAATCTAATTGAACCAAACAAATTACTTCAAGTAAATAAAGGCAAAAAGGCGCTGACAGGGCGAGAAAGGACTTACATTGTCTGTATGAAAGATGAAAAGAAAACGAAAGACAATGATTCTAAAGTTCAAATATCAAAACAACCGTGAGTATATAGAAAGACTTGGGTTGGGGCTTGGGTTCAAATCAGACCCCGCAGATAACTTTCCTCAAACTACCCAAGATAACTTGCACGCAACTTCAAATACAATTACCCTTTCTTCGCCTATCCTGGTCATTTCAAAGTTTGACAATTAACCCTATGACAATGAACCTCGATATACTCCGATTTCGGGGACTAATTGAGGGAACCTTCTCCATTGTCTGAGGCGGCTATTGCGAACGCTTCATAAATACGAAAATAACATAGTTTACTGGCAGTATATGAACTCAGAGCTCAACCAATGTACATCCTTATTCCTGTTACATAAAACACAAATATTTTACTGATATTTTTAACGTTATTCCAGATCTCCGCCAGAACCAGTGGCTCCTGCACCAATTTCATCTGTGGCGCCACCTATGCGCAAGAAATTGGTGATGAGACCAAAGATGGGAAAGATAGAACTGACGTCATCAAATGAAAAAGGTACCTTTTAATTATGACGCCCTTTACCTTGCCATTGTGTATGACGATCGCTCGTAGTGTGAATCTGTACTCGTCGTATGAAACAGGGNACCTTGCCATTGTGTATGACGATCGCTCGTAGTGTGAATCTGTACTCGTCGTATGAAACAGGGGGGGTCACAAATGGCGGCTCGTATAGCGAGTTTCTGGGGGGGGGGGGCGCTCGTAGTATGAGGATCCACTGTATACACAAAGCTAGCAAGGGCAATCCCGTATCATATATCGAAGATTAATTCAATATACAATTTGTCTTTTACCCATTCCTACAACTAATCACTGTTTTATCTTAAGATTCTCCTCACAACAAGACAATGAATGTACAAGACGTAGAATTGAAACCACTCGTCGCTAATGACGTAACGAAAGATGACATCATCAAAATTACACCGCAAACAAAGTCGCACAAACTACTGAAGTCAATGAAAGAGGTTGAAAACTAAATTCTGAGTTATATTTATCACAATCACAATCTACGATTTTATACAGTAACTCTTCAAATTTGAAAAGTTAACTGTTACAGTAAAAGCTACCTAAACGTCGGGTATCTCGAACTTCGGTTAGCTCGATAGATTGGACCCGGTAAAATTCCCGAGTTAACTAGCTTTATCTGTAGTTAATACGTATTCTGCACGAATTTATCATTTTTCAAATATTTCCAGGAACGAAAAGTAAAAAGTAAACTTATCAACACAGAAAAAATTACGCAGGAGAAATCAAGGTGAGAATATAAACCCCTCCCTAAGTCGCAATGCTCGAGACTTCAGGCGTAATACTTAAATATACGACTAAAAAAAATCATTCTGACTTCGAAAAATAATGTTACGACTACAAAGGATAATGTAGAGTACTGTGGTAGAATAGTATATAGATGATCCAATAAAATAGGTGACCCCAGGAGGACGGGGGAATAGGAGGACGCCCCAGCAGTTACCATGGCCACGACTACCAGCGTTCAATTTTAATCTAATCTAAAATTAATAAAATAATCTTTGAAGATGGGTCACTGGGTCATGGCATATTCATAATCTACTTCAGTTCTCAAATTTCCCTAAATTAAGCCTAAGTGAGAGTTATCAATGGCTCGACCCGTTCTGGTCAATTACTATTAGAGGAAATACGAAATATCAACATAGCAAACGGTTCACTGTATTTCTTGGCCTATTATAGAGATTCTCAACTTAATTCTATTTTTATAAGAATCCCCGACTTTAAACTACCACCGCTCGAGGATAATTCAACGAATAAGACGGGAGTAAAGACAAAGAAAAAGAACGGTGCGCAAATCAAGCTGATCCCTTCCCCATTCAGAAATAAACCGGTCGTCAACGACGAGTGCACCGTCACAAACAGCAACAATATGAAATCACAGTTACTTCCCAAAATGTTCGGGAAATCTCAAAACAGTGTTGTTTCACCCGACGATAATATCAACCATACGGAGGCGATAGAGCGTCCCAACCGAAGAACATTAATTAGATCTGACACAACAACGATGGCGGATAATAGCGACGCCATGACGTCATTCGGTGTGACGTCAGAACGACGTAAGCAAAGTCTCGTACGTGTACAGAAGCATTACGCAAATTTAAACCTAGCGGAATACGACACAGGAAACAAAGGGGACGCAAGCAATGACATCATAAAGAATGACACACTCCCCTGCCCAGCGAAACGTAACATTCACGCAAAAAAATATATTCGATTGAGGGCGATAGACAGCTCTAGTGTAAAATCTGGGAACAATGAGGATAGCACCGAGCTATTGTCCGTTAAGAACATAAAACAAAAAGCACCACAAATAGTAGACAGAAAATCAAAAAGCGGTATAGATATCGAGGGGAGAAAACCGATCCCACCAAGACGAAGATTGATTGCAAGAGATGCTCCCCTGGATGAGGAGGAGCTTGATACATCTGATATCAGAAGACAAACGGCATTGGTACGAAATAAAGGCGCGCTAATGATGCGACAAAAACTTTCCCCTGTGAATCTAACTGCGAGATAATTCAAATGCCGCAAAAATAATCGATATTGGAAATATATATAAACTGAACTGATATACAGTAACAAAATGACAGAAAATAGTGTAAACATCATATAACTATATAAAACATTGAAATATATATTTAATAACATCATTAAACATTAAGATCTTGTATCTTTGATCTGTAGAGAATACAAGGGAACGGGATCAGTTCAGGTAGAATCAGTTATCAGCAAAAAGACTTTATAAAATTAATTGGACGCATTATATACTCTATTGTAAATATCGTGATTATGCAGTGCTCCGTTTGTTTCATTTCTATTCAGTATGTTCACGCTCAGTTTAACCCTGTTGTGATACGTTTTTCATGAGGATTTGAATTGTACTTGTGTGACTGTCTGTTCGCTACATTGTGCTATTGTTTTGAGATTTGTTTGGCGTTCACTGTTATATTGGTTTGTGTTCTTGTTGCGACGTTGGATTTGTGCTGTTTGCAATTCTTTAATAAACTTCTATATATCTGAACCAATAAGTCAACCTGTCTTTCACAATGGTAAATTAATATAGAGAGAATTATAGAGAATAACTGTTCTTGGTAGTATTGACTCGGTTTCATTGTCGGCATTTCAATAATATATCAAAACTCACTTGTCCGTGACGTGTAAGAGACCTCCAATGTCGACTGTCCTCATTAAGGCTAATATAATACAAGATACGGAGTCAGATATGAACAGATAACAGACAATATCATTACCTTACATCACCTTAATTCTATATTGCGTAATTGAATCTAAAACAGAATCTACACAGGAATACCTCCTACTTCCTACCTCATCGACTTCCATTTGACAACTGATCACATTTCCGTCGAGACAAAGTTGCCGGCTACACAGATCACGTGATCTTAGCAACGTGACGTCTGCTGTGGTTTCGTGACCGGAGACCTGAAAATAAGGGACACTTGCCAAAATAAGGGAGTCGAAGGGAAATGGAAAATTTCTACACCCAACGCCAACCCAATCCTTCATTTTCCAGGGAAATTCAAGGACCTTTCGTGCTCCCTTTGCCACCACTGCTTGCATTAATAGAGTACTCTAATATATGAAGACAATGTGTGACAGTAGCGAACTGGGTCAAGCATTCTTATAGGGATTGGAAAGACATGTACTTTGATTCATTCGGATGATCAGAATCGAACGCTTCAGGTCCACCGGGTATCACCCAAAGGCCCTTATGGCCAGTCTGCCCCTGCCCCTATGTATTGGACATGCATTGAATAATCTTCAATATTTTATTATTATCACACACAAATGTAAGACGGACGAAAACGTGGAACACGAAAAATTTCATTATTGCAACTTTGAGAAATTTCTTCTCCAAAAAAATGGAACTTATTTTTTCAAGAAATAATGCTTCAATGGAAAATAATGCATTTCTGCACTATGCGGCATATCAATCAATAAACACAGTGTAATAAGATGTACAAAATCTGCAAAAACTAAGTAATAAGTGCACTTACATATCAATTTGATTTGGTGGAACACAACACAAAGGAACACGGTGATTGTCAAAATAGAATAAGCATTGGATCATTCGGATAATTTCAACTATGGATAAATCCATTCTCAGTTATAGCAGTGTAAAATCAAAGAACAAAGAAGTGGAATCTCAAACATTGATTCTGATATAAAGAGTTTGATTTGTCTCAATGAGCAAACTTTATAATAATAATATAATACTTCACACCATAAAGTAGCTACATCTGCTACAATTGTGATGAATATTGCAAGTAATTCTGACACAGAGGTTCTCAACCAGGGGAGGAATTGGGATCACAGATTAGCAGATGTTAAACTGTTGATATATTGATGAGACACTCTATCTTAGAATTTGTGAAGAACAAACAATTGTATGGTTTTCATTAATTGCAATCCTCATCAGAAATTTTAGTATCATATAAATATTATTTAGTATGAACTTGCATTTCTAAGAATTTTTCAGTGGTCTGCTCAACTTAAATGGTAAACATGGTATTCGGAATGTACTTTTCAAGTCCAGCAATCTTGAAAAGAGGGGAATGTCATTCTGACATTTGGTAGAAAGTTTTGTGGTTAAGGATTGTGCATGTTGAAAATAGTATTGCAAGCCAACGTTACTTTTTTACCGTTACTTAATGTACTAGATCACGAATAGTACTTAGTATCAGTTGAATCATTACTATTATTAGTATTCATTAATTGATTAATCATTATTACCTATGGAAAACTTAGGGAAACACATAAAATACAAATGCAAAAAAGACTGAAAACACGCACAATAGTGATAACTTAAATATACTTTCTGATTCAGTACACCGAGAATACTGTTACTCACTTAACTTAAATATACTTAGCGGTCAAGTGCTTTAAGAGCCTCAAACTATTTCAAATGAGTTTAGTTCAAACAAACCTCATTGATGAAATGGGGAATTTCAACTCTTGAAAAATATAATAATTGATTAATCAGACCTTACTTTTATGACTGAATTCTTTTTCATATACTTGAACTATAAATACTTGGAACTACTTTCAGAGATGATTAAAATTACTTAGTGAGGGTTAGTGGTTTCTTCGCTATTTCAAATGAATTCAGTTCAATAAATCTCATTGATGGAATTGAAAATTTCTACTTTTGGTGAAATATATTGTTTGATTAAATTAACATAATTAAACTTCAAATAATAAATATCATTGATATTACTCATAACATCTCAGTTTTTTAAATCGATTCAGGGAGCGATCCCTCATTTTTTTAAGCTTACAAATAAGTTTCTTATTTCCAAGAAATAATTGTGAAATTCCTTATGTTGAAATATTTGAACTATTTTTTCGAATTAGTCTCGAACATGTCTAAAATTTATTAAATCTCTGTTAGAAATTCACCACTGGAAATACCTGATCAGATATCAGATATCAAGTTCAAAAAACAGATTCTGACTCTTGTTTCAGTTCTTCTCTACCGTGAGCGAAATGACAATCAGATCCATGAGAACATCTCAAACCCATTGCCCATCTACAGAAATAAATTGTAATAATGAAATGGCAAATTTGAGGTTTAGTTCAAGGCTAAATTAAGTAGGGACAACAAATAGCAACAAAAGAAAATTGGACGTAATATGAAGTGTAATAATCCGCAGACTACAGAGGCGAGATCGAACTAGTTCAAACCGGTTAGTTAAATTACACAAGTTTGAAGAACCAGTTCCTGAATTGTTTTAAATTTCAATTTTTTTTATCGATGCATTCGTACCATTAGCTAAATATTTAAATTTATCAATTCCATTGAGGGTAGTTTGCTTACCATGTGATAAAAACTAAAATAATACTAAAACGAGCCTAAACCTATACTTCGATAATCTCGTGCTGTTTCTGACTACACGTCCATTTATTTACAGTATTCTGGGTTATTGGCAAACAGAAACGATCAAATATATATATAGCTATAGTACAACTAACTTGATCGTTTTTATTTGACAATAATCGGAAACCGCAAGAGATAAAACTTATCAGAAACAAGTTTATACCTATTTTATACTCATTTTTACAGGTGAGCTTACCCTGCCATTTCACTTCCAAAATCTAAATCTAATAGAAAGCTCAATAGAACTTCCAGCAATCAGAACGAGATAAAACTTATCTGGAACAAGTTTATACATTTTAGTATTGTTTTAGTCATGTTCACAGGTGAGTCTACCCTGCCCTCATGCTTTCAACAGGAAATCAATTTCAATGATTTGGAAATCTAACAGTCAGCTCAATGAACCTTCGAGTAATGATAACTCAACTCTTAAATCAATGACATCACTCACACATTACAGATCTCAGTCTTATACTTGTAAATTAATGACAAATCTGTCCTGAGTTCATCCTGCTTATGAGCGAATGTACATTGTGCACCGTACGGACATCGACCGATCTGTTGTAGAACTTTGCACATTCGCGTTTTGTAACGAGGTTTCGAAGAAGAATTCAAGATCAGATCATCAGTTCCTTGAATCAATGAAACAATGAATTATTTCAGGAAGATCTTGAAGGAGGAAAGCTGGATCTTACCATGAGCAAAATCACATTTCACTCCATATGGACATTCGCCAGCTTTTTGCCATGTTTTGCATAGACGGGTCTTGTACCTGTTAGTATAAAATTAGTAGCTATCAGGTATCATTCAATTCTAGATCATGAGAATGGATCAAAGTACATTTCCAATACAAGACCTTGTCGGCTACTGAAAACTATTCTTCCTAATAAGTTTGAGCAGAATTGAATCCAATTGAAAAATATCAATGCTCACCTAGATGTCTTGGTTACATTTGGATGATCATTTTTTTCTTTGAGATCATGATAGAAGTTGCATTGCTCTCCGTATGGACACATCCCAATAGTATGATAAGTTGTACACGGTTCTGTGCGATATTTCGATGGAAAATGTAATGGTGAGTCACCTAAACATGATGAAAAAAAGATTTACCTATACGCAAGGATTAAACATGAAGATTCGAAAAGATATATAAATTATTATCAATGTGCGTATTCAGTTACAATTGATATTTAGCCAAACATTGTCGAAAATATTATAGAATATATATTTTTAAAATATATATTTTTAAAATATATATTTTTACAGGTCTAATCCATAACAGTCAAAAAAACTTTAAACTTCCTTCAATATTAACAAT
>QRAM01000671.1:14109-37601 GCA_013436055.1 Halocynthia roretzi | reverse complement strand
GATCTCCATACACTATGGCAAGTTAAAGGGAGTCAATAAATAGCGTTTCTCGCTGACTCATCGATTTGTAAGAAAGAGAGAGAAAAGAAAGAAACAGCACGTGTAGAATTTACCGCGCTTTACTCACCAAGCGCAGTCTGCACTCGCTTGATTGACGTGTTTATTTCGTAGCGGTAACGTCCCGAGCGTTTTCTGCTGGTAAATATTTAGTGTTTCGTGCATATTTTGTATTGATTTTGTATTAACCATGGGTCCAAAAAAAGTAAGTACTAAATGTAATAGTGGTAAGAAGAAAAATCTTTTAACAATAGAAGTGAAGAGTGCCCTAATAGATAAACATAAGAAAGGAGTGCGTGTAGTGCCCCTGGCACAGCAATACAACCGAACGACGTCGCCGATTTGCACGATCATTTCTTGTATAATCTCTTATGTTCTTATTACATATACACATATGTATTATTATTTTAATTTTAACTGTACGTTTCTGTTCAAAAATACTTTAACAAAGGCATTTTGCGTGGTTTTCGGAGCCTGGAACGGATTAATTAGCTTTCCATTAATTTCAATGGAAAAACGTGTTTCATAATACGAGTGAATCGTTATACGAGCACGGTCTTGGAACGAATTAAACTCGTAGTATGAGGACCCACTGTAATCAGTACCGTTCGTTACCATCGTTACCACGTAACAGTGGTTCTCAACTGGGGGTCCGCGAAGCGTCTTCAGTGGGTCTGTGAAAACTTCTGTATTTGCAACACGAGATTAATAAATTACGATTTTTGAAAATTATTTGGTTATTTGTTTATTATCGCTTTTTAAAATACCCTGATAATTTAATTACCGTATTGTGTTGTGACAATACAAAATATATTGTGATTTATAACCCGTATTGTGATGTAACAGATGTGACGCAGCTCTGGATACAATGATTTTCGCTAGAGAAGGCAAATTGTCACTTTCTCAGTTGATACCTCGCCGTTGTGAGCAACGATTAGTAAAGGAGATAGTTTGAATTTAACCAGAATGGCTAAATCAAGAAAGTGTTTAGAAAGTTATCTTGAAACGGGCTGCACGTCAGTGTCTGGTGATGGCAACGAGATACCGCAATGCGTTTCATGTAATGCTGTCCTCAGCAACGTAGCAATTTATGAAGCGATCAAAGCTTAAGCGTCACTTGCATCAGAACACCAAGAGCATATGGGAAAAGACTTGTCTTTCTTTCAAAGACAAGAATTGTCTTTGAAACGACAAAAACTGGATGCTAATGAATATTTTCAACAGCAAAGCACTGCAAGCGTGGAGGCTTTTTTTGAAGTGGCGTTACAAATTGCCAAGCAAAAAAAGCCCCATATGATAGGAGAAACGCAAAGTGTCTTTATCTAACGACACAATTATGAGGCGCATTTCACTTATGTCAACAGACGTCAAACAACAAGTTACGGATGAAATCAAAGCTTCTCCAATGTTTTCTATACAACTCGACGAATCAACGGACGTCGCATCATGCTCGCAGCTTCTGGTTTTTGTTCGATATTTAGATATGGAAGACGTCAAAGAGGAATTTTTGTATTGGAATGTTTCAGAAACTACAGCCACGGCTCAAGACGTGATGGACAGCATATCAATGTTTTTTTGAAACGGAAGGCTTGCAGTGGGAAAAGCTCTGTGGCGTATGTACGGATGGAGCACCGGCGATGCTTTGATCCAAATCTGGTTTCCAAATGAAAGTCAAAGAAAAATCTCCCCAAAGGAGTACATTGCATGATCCATCGATATACACTCGCCTACAAGACTCTTCCAAGTTTTCTGGAGAATGTACTTAATTCCGTACGGAAAATAGTCAATTTTGTCAAGAAGAGTGGCACCACCTCTCGTATATTCAAACAGCTTTGTAAAGAAATGAACTCTGACCATGAGACTCTTTTGTTTTATACTGCAGTACGATGGCTTTCCAAAAGGAATGTTGTTAACCGTTTCTTTGAGCTGAGAACCGAAATTAAGTTGTTTTTGGAAATGGTAAAGAAAGATACCTTTATCAACTTCTTCAGTGACGAAAGATGGTTACAATGTTCGGCTTATTTGGCTGACATTACTGAACAGTTGAATAAGTTTAACTTGAGACTTCAAGGGCCTGATACAAACATTTTGAAATTTAAAGACGTTTTGTGTGGTTTTGTAGGAAAGATACAAAATTGGAATCGAAAAGTCAATCAGGGCAACTTCGCAATGTTTGATAAGCTTTCTGGATTTGAATCTGCTAGTCTCAGTACACAAATAAAACAGGAAATTAGTGTACATTTACAATCGCTTGAAAAATAATTCAAGAAGTATTTTCCCGATCTGACAGAAGGGGTTGAAGTTTTCCCACGAAATCCATTTTCTCCTATGATAGACATAGCAACTGTTCCAGAGGAAATTCAAGACGAACTGCTGGATTTAAGGAATGACTCAGCTGGTCGTGAAATGTTCATGGAAAATCCCTTTCACAATTTTGGTGCACCATGTTACGGTCATACCCAAAGGTATCGACGGAAGCATTACGCATTATTGTTCCATTCGCCTCCACTTATCTGTGTGAAAGTGGATTTTCAGCTTTCGTTCATATCAAATCGAAGGCTCGTAACAAACTAAACGTTGAGAATGACTAGCGATTTCCAAAACACGACCGCGTATTTCAAGACTTGCGTCTGATATGCAACAGCGGAAATCCCATTGAATGTATTCGCTTTGAAATAAATAAAACTGACATTGACGACATTATCAATGACGATGATGACAATGGATGTTCGTCCTTATTTTTGACTTGCGTCTTATTTTTCAGCAACAATTTTAAATGCAAACCTTTTTCATCTCTACTAACAAGTTATTTTAGCCTAAATCAATGCTCCACAACCGGTGTGCCGTGAGACGATGCTAGGTGTGCCACAGTGTAACTGTAACCTGAATATACTTTTTGTTAATAAACAGGACCTTTTTAAATATGTTTTCGCTCTCAATAAGCACCATCTTATAGTAAGTAGAGGTTGTAAGCGCTGGTCTAATTTGTTTGTTCTCTGAATCCTTCAGATTTAGACTCAGCTTTACTTGCAATTCCTTGAATCGCTTAAGCTTATATTTCTGGCAGCTTTGGTGTTTATAATTAGGCCTTGGCTTAACCAAGCCAAGGTAGGTGATGAAACGTATGAAATCGCACAAGCGATTTATGTGAAACGAATATAAAACAGTTTGACTATAGAGCAGTATATATACGCTTACTATACGTCTCAAGGGCAAGTTATATATAATGGTTTTGTCTTTATGACGCCTAGTACGGCGTACTCAATTATACTGTTAGTCCTTCTAATCGGACGTAGGCATTATTTACTTATTTAACAAGACAAGCGTGGTGGTATGTCATGGTCGTTACGGAGGTAACACAAGAACTGCCAAGTCCGTCATTTTGACGTTTGCCATTCTTTTACGTGAAAAATTTGTTTGTGATAAATCTATAAAGCTTAGACTTTTCTTAGGTCTTTAACAATTTTCCTAAAAACTTTGTTACCACCAACCGCAAAAAGCGGTCTTTTCGAACCTTGCAAATTTTTAACGCTAATAGGGCCATACAAACTAGTCACATAAATACAAAGATTTTTCAGAAAATTGTTTGTTTCTTTCAAGGTATTTCAATTTCCCACATCATAGCCTTATCTGTTTCCTAGCATTCTTAGAATCCCATTGTAAACTGTTATGGTTACAGGAATTGCCACTAAAATTTCAGAATCCTCTTCGGTGATTTCACTAAAATTTAGATGTGCTGGTACGAGATATGACGACAATCTATGAATGAACCACTGATCCAAGTAAAATAGTGTCGTTTTACTGCAATAAATCTACTGCTTTTTAGTTTTTCTCAAGAAATTGATTGCTCTGTAATGCATTTCTTCTTTCAATGGCAAATTCAGTTGAATTTATCTTTCATACCTTGCCACCTGACAAACAAGGATGATCACAAACTTAAGAAATTTTGTCTACATCTGTACTTACAAGTGATGTGTTATAAGTAACTAATAACTGACACTACTCTTCCGTGGCTACCAGTCCTGCAGAATTTCCTGACCACAGGACATTGTTTTCATGAATAATATTGACTAACCGAAACATTGATTATAGAACATGTTGTTTCATGATCAATATTTAAATCAGTAACTGTAATTTTAGATGAACCTACCACGGTAGAAATGCAATGATGATTTGGGTTTAATATCTTATTCAGGAAAGTTGAACAATTAGCGGTTTTAAATACAGCTGGCAAATCAGGTCGTTCAGGTTCTTCTTTAAATGTAACATCACAAGAACAGGGAACTTTGTACTACCCTGCTATCAACGGATTCTGGCTACAACGAAAAATGTAACTTAACTCAAACCTTCTATCAGTCTGAACCAATTTCAAATTCTCCGATATTCTGAGCTATCTGCGATGGTGGGGTGAACCTTGATCAGCGCAATTTTGTCACACATTGATTCCTATTACAGCAATATTGTATTCGAAAAAATTTTTTTTTGTCTTATTCTGTGTTCTCCCGTGGTAATTGTATTTCGAGTTTGTGACGTCAAAATGTTGTCTGCGCGCGCCATGCAAAGCACATGTGGAAATTGTTTGACCGCGCTTTTCCAGGTTTAAGTGAAAGCGTGATATAGGGTAAGCCGGTGGTGGGTGCTTCGGAGTGGATTTGACTTTAGTAAAGTAGTCCAGTGTAACTATTTGTCGTCATCGTCATGGAGTTAAATCAAGAATTTAAGTTCCCTTTTTACAGCATTGTTTCCTGGCCAGATATTCACTCTGGGCAATTCTAACGATGATAGCACTCAGAAACAGAGGGTAAAGGTAATAAATCGTTTTGTAGGAGCTGTAGTATAGTACAAGATTGCGGAGAAAATCTTACTGCAGTGCATGTTGACGGTATTGGGGTCAGTTGAATTTATTTCTGTCAAAGTATCTTTTAACCCGATTCTAATTATGTGAAGCTTTAAAAATTTGATTACCATCAAACTCATTCCTCAGATAACTTCAAGTGCTGCTAGCACTGAGGGGGTGTTACAGGCACATCCTCAGCAGGTAAGTTTACCAACAACTTTACGGGAACTCAGTATATCTATGTACATAAGATATATAATAATTCTAGTATCAATAATAAATAATACGGAACGCATGGTGTTGGGAAGAGGAAATACAAAATCTTCACAGCCATTATTTCTCATATGGACAAAAAAGACCATTATCCGGACAGAAAGGGTGTTACCAGATGACCAAAACAACTCCTTCGGCATCGCCTGTGAAGGTGTTGGAACCAATCAATTCCCAGCTGAAGGAAGAGTCCTGACATGAAGTTTCTATTTCATGTAGCTGTTGATGCTGACTATTCATGGACGTCAAGATACTATCTCAGATTCAATTGGATCCACAATACCTCAGTCCTGCTTTAAACACGTAGATGCTGTATGCAGGGAGCACTCCGATTTATCAGGGGGGTACCCTCGCCCCGACCTTGTAGAGAAATCTCTGCCACAATCGTCCTGGATATGGCTTGTCCCTTCATCCTCAACAGGTAGGTTTACCAACAACCTTGCAGGAACCGTATATACATAAGATATATATTGAATACTAGTATTAATAATAAAGAATGCAAGGTGCAGGGAAGAGGAAATTCAAAATCTTCACAGCCATTATTGCTCATATAGACAAAATATGCCATTATCCGGACAGAAATAGTGTTACCAGATGACCAAAACAACTCCTTCGGCATATATCCTGTGAAGGACTTTAATTCCCAGCTGAAGGAGTCGTCCTGACCTGAAGTTCCCATTTCGTGGAGCCGTTGTGGCTTCAGCCCTGAAACTTCCCCACATATTGAACCACTGCCCCATAGTAATGACGGCTATTCGTGAACGTCAAGATGATCTGATCGACATCTGCCTCATTAAGCGGTCTCCCAGAGATTCCTATAATCACAGTAAAGCAGGACCAGCCCAATTGATTCCCGGCCAAATGTGTACTCAATTCTCACAATTATGACGCTCCAGAAACAGAGGATACAGGCAAAAAAATTGTTTTAGTTCTATACTGCAAGGTTGCAGAGAAAATTTAATAGACTTTTGCTCTATACATGTCATGCTTTTCTAACTACAGGAATTATCGTTAGTTGTCCAACAAAGGCAAATGTATCAGAGAATGACATTTTTTTACCACCTGTGAGTAAAGATTTTTTTTATCAAAGTAACTTCTAACCTGATTCTAAAAATGTGAGGTTTTAAAAATTAATTTACAATCAAAATCATTTTCCAGATAACATCACAAGTGTCGCTTGTACTGATGGGATGTTGCAGGCACATCGCATCTACAAAGGGAACATATTTATTATTCATAGGATCAATATTATGAAATGTAGGGGAAGAACATACAAAATCTTCACAGCTATTACTGCTCATATAGACTCCACAATTGAGTACTCGAATCAAATATAATCAACCGGGAACAAAAAGCCATTACCCAGACAGAAAGAGTGTTACCAGAAGACAAAAACCAACTTCTTCGGCATCGTCTGTGATGGTGTTGGAATCCCTCAATTTTCAGCTGAAGGAGTTGTACGCAGGCCTGCTCTTTGTCTGCTGCTATATCCTAACGTACTGGAGATTGCTCCACAAGAAATGCTTTTCTATATACAAAAATCATCGTAAATGTTGTCTAGGACGAAGCACCTGATAAAGGAATTTCTATTCCTTGTAAGTAAATCTCCTTTAAATGTATTTTTTGGGAAGTAACTTCTAGCCTTATTGTAATTATGCAAAGTTTAAAAATTTGTTTACCATCAAACTCATTTTCCAGATAACTTCACGAGTGCTGCTAGCACTGAGGGGGTTGTTGCAGGCACATTCTCAACAGGTATATACTCAATACAGTAATCCCTCACCTATCGTGGTTAGTGCGTTCCAGAGCCTCCCGCGATAGGTGAAACTCCGCGAAGTAGAATCCATATATTTAATTAATTATTTGGATATATTTAAACGTATTTTGATCCATTATAAATGATTCAGACACTTATTTACCTTATTAATCTTTCCCACAATCATTTGACCGCTTATTTCATTTTTTTTAACTTTTAGCACTTAAACATACTGTACGGCACGACATTTATCATGAAATAGAATACATACAATATTTACATTAAAATGCATACAATACAGTATTTTAAAAAATTCGCGATGTAATGAATCCGTGATAAGTGAACCGCGATATAGCGAGGGACGACTGTATATCTATGTACATAAGATATATAATTAATACTAGTATTAACAATACAGAACGCAAGGCGCAGAGAAGAAGAAGAGGAAATACAAAATCTTCACAGCCATTACCATCAAACTCATTCTCCAGATAACTTCACAAGTGCTGCTTGTACTGAGGGGGTTGTTGCAGGCACATCCTTAACAGGTATATACTCAATATATCTATGTACATGATATATATATTTAATACTAGTCTCAATAATACAGAACGTAAGCTTCGGGGATTTAGAAGAAATACAAAATCTTCACAGCCGTTACTGCTCATATAGACGGAAAAGGCCATTATCTGGACAGAAAGAGTGTTACCAGAAGACAACAATAACTCCTTCGGCATCGCCTATGAAGGTGTAGGAACCCCTCAATTTCCAGCTTAAGGAGGTGTCTGTCAGGCCTGCTCTTTGTCTGCCATTATATCTTAAACTACTGTCCAACTAATGCCAACAATGCGATTATTTCCGCCCTGACCTTGTAGTAGATAACCCCTCCTCGGCGCAGTATGCCCCTTTAAAAATCGCACCCAATCTCATCGTGCAGCAGCAAACCATCAAAAGACATCTAAAATAAACAAGTTATGCCAATCAATTCTCTCACAACTGGTAAACTTGTGCAATCGTACCAGATTTTTTGTTGGGTCACTGGGAAGTAATAGTGAAGGAAACTTTAGCGCCCACACTCTCCACCTCGTTCCCAACAATCCTATCCTACACGATAACGCTAAAAGCGTGCTCAGATAAAATCCCCACACCTAATCCTCAGATGATGATTTTTCAACACCGGCTCATAAAAATCCCCAGTTCACAAATTTTTCCCACCTTCGGACTATGATTTTGTTGTGCACCCTTCAGCAGTTCTGAATAATTATCCTGCTGCCCCCCGAATCCAAGAGATCCCACCGCGATGCCCAATCCCACCTGATGAATTACCCAAATTTTTCTCCCTTGAAGCTAATTGTACCAATGCAACCCCTACTGATTGAATGGGAACACATAACAACACAACTCTCCCCTTACATCGGACAATGACTCTGTTGTGGACCCTACATATGCAGCCCATCACTAATTAAATCAGGTTCCCCAGAGAGCACCAATCCAACCAGTAGCAACATATCCCTGCATTTATGCCCCAAGACTCTAATAAAAAAAACTGTTTCCGCAAAGAACACCAATTATACCAGTAGCAACCCATCTCCTGTCTCGTCAACCCCTTAAACGCACAATCTACAACTAATCCCGCATCCCGCCCAACTAACAACACCAAACCTGAAATGGACAATGATAATCTACCAAAAACTCCTCATGAATGCCCCATTTTCCCCCTTGCAACACTCACCAGAACCATCTCAGGAGACCCATCTCCCATACCATGCATTTCACCAACGCCAATTCTCAATAATTATCCTTCTGCCCTCTATATCCATGAAATACCACCCATTAGCACAACTAATCCTAAAAAATTAAACAACGCCGAAACCTGGGACCTTGGTGAGCTTCAATTTCAAATTTGGTGTCGGTGGTGCACCACTCCCTCTCCCTGCCCATACCCCCCGAAGAGGCAACTTCTTGCATATGCTGATGACTTATGCCTTTTTCCTCAAACCCAAAACAACTTACTAATCAATTAAAAATTTGTGACTCCTTTTCTGATTTGGCTGGTCTTTCTTTTAACACTAATGAATGTTCTGAGGGAGGACTAAGTCACCTATTCTGCCCTCTTAAGTAGAAAATGTCACGTCAACCCTAAAAAAGAACTCTGTCTCTGGGCCAGGGTACCATAGAATTTCTGGAAAAATGTAATGCAAAAGGATCAGTTTTAGCCCAGTTATTTGAAGCCTGCAGAAAGGCAAAGGAATAACCCTTAATTTGGCGTAAGTCTAAATATATTTCAATTCCAAAATGCTGGGATCCTAACCATCGTAATTTGAATCCGAATTCTTATGCAACACCCACAAGATTTTCACAGCAATTATCGCGCATCGACTCCAAAATTTGGAAATCGATTCTAATGAAATTTCTCGGGGACTTTGAACGGGAATAGAGGCTATTGCCCTGGAACCGCTAAGACCATTATAGGCGCTTTCTGGCGCAACCAAAAAGACAATCAGAAAAATTAATGGAGAAAACCCAGGCCCCGCTAGGTGCCCGATTCCACCCCATGTTCTTACCGAGTTCTTCATCTCTGAGGCTAATTGTGATAACCCGCACAAGCTTGATGTAGCAATCAGAAATAATGTAAAAACCATCCTTCGTTTACCGGCTAGAACCTGTCAACCCTTTTATCATTCCCCAAATAATGTTGGCGGGTTAGGAATTCCAAACCATGCTAGAGAGAGTAACATATGCCGTACCACTCAGGCCTTTAAAATGTTATCCTCACCTGACCCCACTGTAGTTTCCAATGCCCGCGGCCCTCTCTCCCTATATGCGTCGCGGGCCCTGCGTACAAGTTCTCCCTCAAACAGTTAGTTATCTGATTTCTTAAACTCAGTGGGTACCACAGGCAGAAATAGCAAACGATACAGGTGTGGGGGAGACCTTTGGACTCAAGTTAGAGAGTCCTTTGTGAGACTTGATCACCGCTTGATAAAATTGTTCATAACCTGAATGGTGTGACCCTTGATAACAGAAGAACTGTAACGCGCGTGCTACACTGCCACTCTAATCTCTTCTGGCAAAAAAATGGGCGAGCCTCCCTGATCAAGGCAAGACTGTGTCAAGCCACTCCCGTTACTCTTTTAGTAATGATTTTTTGCATACATCAAAAATTTTGAAATTGAATTGCCCTGCGTGCCATTGGCCTCTCCACTAGAGATGCTGTATCTATTGCAAAAAAATGTATAACACATGCAATTAGAGGTTTTCACCGGGCGTGGAAATCATGGTGTGCATCTCCCTCTTCGCCAAACTCCTTATTTTCCTTATATAACACGACTTCTCTCATGCCTTAGTTTTCTTCATATCAGTTATTCAATCCATTGTCTGTTCTTTTTTACAAGCTTATGTATTCTCTATCGCATCTCGGCCTATTTGGCTAAGAATAAATTATGGTTGCAAGTAGGTTCATTTGTTTTTAGAGGTTTGCAACATATTTATGAATAAATAAAAATACAGATCGTAGTGAGGGTAAGGAACTACTGGTGCAAGTTTTAATGGAGCTCTCACACTTACAGAAACTTATATGAAATAAAAAATACAGGTTGTAGTGAGGGTAATGAACTACTGATGCCAGTTTTAGTGGAGTTCTCACATTTACAGAATATTATGATATGAAGTAGTAACAATTTCCCTTATGAAAGGGAATCCACGTTTTAAAATTAGATGTATTAGTAACTAATAATAATTTATGTTTCGTCAGAGGCACAACGGGGGAGATATCCTGCATTGGGAATAGATTTAACGCCACGTATTAAGACTTCAATCACCAAATTGAAAATTATTGCAGATAAGGGACAGCCTTGCCGGACACCTTTTCTAGCTGGAATTTGTTGGGTCACACCACCCTCACCCCACTTGGTCAATGCAACCATGGTGCACAGACCCGAATACATTTCTGATATCCAGCCATGCCACAAATAGATTGCGTTGCTCTTGTTTCGCATCTGCAATGACCAAATCCTGGATAAATACATGTTCAAAAACCCCCTCAGTTGCGACCAATCCCTTTTGCTCGGGTGAAATTACATTCGACTCGATAGCCCATTTTTATTATTAACCTACTTGCAATTTCTATCGCATCTCGGCCTATTTGTCTAAGAATAAATTATGGTTGCAAGTAGGTTAATTTACACTTGATCTTAGACAAATAGGCCGAGATGCGATGGAGATTGAGTGACTGTTTTGAGTATTTGAGCTTTCCAGTAGCAAGCCTAAGCGACTGGCATAATTCGTTATATTTTGCAATTTTACGGTTAGCTGCTGCTGGAAGGGACCCGGCGCCATTTTCAAAAGGGCAAGCTACGTCCAGAACTATGATGGCATTAGAGGAGGTAATTTCAACAACCAAGTCCGGGCGGAGATACTCTCCAGATAAATCGGCATGCTTTCTGCAAACCGCATTAACATCCACACGGGACTGAGGTAATGCGGAAACAACACATTGTAAAACGGAATCATGGCGTTCACGTATAGCTGTCATGACCACTGGGCAGTGGTTTAAAATATGGGGTAAAGTTTCAGGGTTGAGCCCGTAGCGGCTACACGAGACCGACACTTCGGGACAAGCAAATTTGTTCCTCACATTTCTGAGGGGAAGATTAAACCTGGCCTTAAGGACCCGGGACGACTCAAATAATTTCAAAATTTTTGAAGTATGCAAAAAATCGTTACTAAAGGAGTAACGGGAGTGGCTTGACACAGTCTTGCTTGGTCAAGGAGGCTCGCCCATTTCGACCGCCGGGCAATGGAAACTACAGTGGGGTCGGGAGAGGATAACATTTAAAGGCCTGCGTGGGAAAGCATATGTCACTCTCTCTAGCAAGGTTTAGAATTCCTAACCCGCCAACATCATTCGGGAAATGAAAAAAGGTTCTAGCCGGTAAACAGAGGGTGGTTTCACATAATTTCTGATCGCTGCATCAAGCTTGTGCAGCGCTTTGACATTTAATTTCCTAATTTGCAATTGAAAAAACATTTTTGGAAGAACGTAGAACTTCAGCCCAATCATTTTCTGAAAGGGCGTCAAAGGGGAAAGAAAGAGACAATTGCAATACTTGAGGATTTTGTTGATGAAAATTTGCCCACCCTCCGCCCGGTGACCCACGTTATCCATATCCAGTAGGTAAATTACAACAATGGTACTTGACCTCGATGACCTGTGATAAAATATTAATTTTATTATACCAATTTCATACCGCATCTCGGCCTATTCGGCTAAGATCAAGTGTAAATGTTCGATGACGTTCCTTTTCTGTTGACAGTTATACTGTGATACTATGTTCTATTGGTCCATTTGTGGTCCTTGTTGTATCGCTCTCCGTCAAGGAGGAGGCCATCTCATTGGCGATTGAGAAATAAAATACTCAAACAGTCAATCTCCATCGCATCTCGGCTAATTTGGCTAAGATCAAGTGTAAATTAACCTACTTGCAACCATAATTTATTTTTAGTTGTTTCCGTTGATTATTTTGATGTTCACTGTGTTCGATGACGTACCTTTAATGTGATCAATATCAAAACTTGTGAATTGATGCCATACTTACAGTACCCCTCTTTACGGAACTGTACTTTAATATGGAACACCGCAAATACATTACAATAATANACGTTATCCATATCCAGTAGGTAAATTACAACAATGGTACTTGACCTCGATGACCTGTGATAAAATATTAATTTTATTATACCAATTTCATACCGCATCTCGGCCTATTCGGCTAAGATCAAGTGTAAATGTTCGATGACGTTCCTTTTCTGTTGACAGTTATACTGTGATACTATGTTCTATTGGTCCATTTGTGGTCCTTGTTGTATCGCTCTCCGTCAAGGAGGAGGCCATCTCATTGGCGATTGAGAAATAAAATACTCAAACAGTCAATCTCCATCGCATCTCGGCTAATTTGGCTAAGATCAAGTGTAAATTAACCTACTTGCAACCATAATTTATTTTTAGTTGTTTCCGTTGATTATTTTGATGTTCACTGTGTTCGATGACGTACCTTTAATGTGATCAATATCAAAACTTGTGAATTGATGCCATACTTACAGTACCCCTCTTTACGGAACTGTACTTTAATATGGAACACCGCAAATACATTACAATAATACAACAGACTACAGGTTCAGATAGCTTTGTGCATACCGTATATAATTTAGTTTTGACTATACCATATGTTTTAGACCTGAGATTCATCATTATATTAGAACTACTGGTGTTCACTATATTTGAAAATGATCACTCCCCTAGACATATTCTCCATCGAGTCATTTTAATAAGCACTGCTTTACTCCTGAGGTAAGACAGCTTTTCCAGCCTTCTCTGATTATTATTGTTTGGTATTGGGATTTTTCCATTCCTGTTTAGAATTATCTTTATTTTTTTCTTAGGTATTATATTCACTGAAATGGCAATTCTGGGCGGAATTGAATATTCCTTACATACCTCCATCTCTGTCAAAATTCGGTAACTAACTTGATGTGTTCACTGAGGTGTGTAATTAAAAAAAACAGCTACTGATTTACTTCGCATTAGATAGGCTTATTACTACCATTCATAAGTTCATTTTTCAGGACCTCTTTACCATCGACACAAAGTACAAACAAAAATATGGGCCAATTTGGTATGAGATAATACTTCATACAAATACGTAATATGTTTGGAAAGTAAGTACTATCATAATTTACAGACAAACATATTCCAATTCAATGGCAAAGAAATGAACAATGGTTTAACGGCGGTATATTAGTATGAGGACTTCATCGTTTAGTTTACACACTAGGAAGCCCCTATTTCAGAAGATGACACTCATAAGCAGTATAAATACTAACACTATTCATGCAATGGTTCATTCTAGGACAAGTATGACATCATCATTTTCAACTTGCAAGCTGAAACAAATGAACGGTATGATAGAGTGGTGCATTGATAACATGATCGAGCTGTTTGATAAGAAAATAAAAACGACAGACGGTGTGTTTTCTGCAAAAGAGTAAGTGAGCTGTCATTTAGCCTTATTTAATTTATAGAATACCCACAGTTTGTTTAAATCTTCCAGAGTTTTCTCTCGTCTGTCACTAGACATAGTTTGTTCAGCAGCCTTAGCACCAACGTCCACTCACAACATGACACGAAAGAAGACCAGACATTGTGAAACATGCAAAAAAAATTATTTTCATCATCTTTTAGGAGCCCCATATTTTTTTTTTCTAGTAAGCTTCTGAATGATCATAAAAAACAGTTAATATTACTTGCATACAATTGAAATAGCACCATTGTGAACATAACATCCATATCTNCCTTAAGGACCCGGGACGACTCAAATAATTTCAAAATTTTTGAAGTATGCAAAAAATCGTTACTAAAGCAGTAACGGGAGTGGCTTGACACAGTCTTGCCTTGGTCAAGGAGGCTCGCCCATTTCGGCCGCCGGGCAATGGAAACTACAGTGGGGTCGGGAGAGGATAACATTCAAAGGCCTGCGTGGGAAAGCATATGTCACTCTCTCTAGCAAGGTTTAGAATTCCTAACCCGCCAACATCATTCGGGAAATGAAAAAAGGTTCTAGCCGGTAAACAGAGGGTGGTTTCACATAATTTCTGATCGCTGCATCAAGCTTGTGCAGCGCTTTGACATTTAATTTCCTAATTTGCAATTGAAAAAACATTTTTGGAAGAACGTAGAACTTCAGCCCAATCATTTTCTGAAAGGGCGTCAAAGGGGAAAGAAAGAGACAATTGCAATACTTGAGGATTTTGTTGATGAAAATTTGCCCACCCTCCGCCCGGTGACCCACGTTATCCATATCCAGTAGGTAAATTACAACAATGGTACTTGACCTCGATGACCTGTGATAAAATATTAATTTTATTATACCAATTTCATACCGCATCTCGGCCTATTCGGCTAAGATCAAGTGTAAATGTTCGATGACGTTCCTTTTCTGTTGACAGTTATACTGTGATACTATGTTCTATTGGTCCATTTGTGGTCCTTGTTGTATCGCTCTCTGTCAAGGAGGAGGCCATCTCATTGGCGATTGAGAAATAAAATACTCAAACAGTCAATCTCCATCGCATCTCGGCTAATTTGGCTAAGATCAAGTGTAAATTAACCTACTTGCAACCATAATTTATTTTTAGTTGTTTCCGTTGATTATTTTGATGTTCACTGTGTTCGATGACGTACCTTTAATGTGATCAATATCAAAACTTGTGAATTGATGCCATACTTACAGTACCCCTCTTTACGGAACTGTACTTTAATATGGAACACCGCAAATACATTACAATAATACATATCTATATTACTACTTTTTTCAAGGATCGTGTTGACTTCATGCAACTCATGCTAGACAGAGAAATAACTGAAGAGCAAATGAAAGGCGGTGCAGAGAAAGGTTATCATTGATACAATGTACTTACGGAATATATGCTGCTCTGGTTCACCTTCATCAGCGCACTGGTATAGTCACTCAACATAATTTTATTTTCAGGTATGACTAAAGTTGAAATTGCTTGAAATGCAGTTCTGCTAATTATAGCAGGCTATGAAAACACAGGAAACACGATGGCATTCTTAGATTATAATTTTGCATTTTATCCTGAGACTTGAGTCAGATCTTAGCAGGAAATAGATGAAATGCTGAAAGCAGGGTGGAGTGTAAAGTCCTTTACCGGTATATCAAAAAGCTTGTCAACACATCCATGATACAGTTCAATACATGACATTCAGACACATCTGATTTATCTATTATTCATAATTAATGTGTCAATTCTAAATCACTTCTCAGGGGAAGTTCGATCATAACGAAATAAACAGCCTGAAGTACCTTGCCATGTGTGTGAATGAAACCCTTCGTTTGTACATGCCTATATTCCGGTATCCATATATAAATTTACTTGACTTTACTACCTAAAATTATTACCCAATCATGAACTTTGTAATAAAAAGGAACATAAGAACTGCAGCAAACGAAGTTACAATCAATGGTCTAACAATTCCCAAAAGTTGTCAAGTCATGATACCTTCTTACCACCTTGCACATGACCCGGGTTACTGGACGGATCCGTTTGAGTTCAAACCCGAGAGGTTAAGTCATAAAAATAGAATTTCTTCACAGTAGATTCGCAGTTACAAAATCTAATCTCAGTTACAAAATCTAAAGTGTAGTGTATCTGTTATTGGAATCTCGACATAGTTTCTACAACACATATTTGTGTGCGAGTCGTCTGTACTTTATAATATAGTGTTTTGAAGCATTGAAAATGGGAAATGCTTACCAGTGATTGCTTATAGATAACATTCCTTTTTCTTTTAGAATGGAGGACATGACTCAGATCGATCCTATGATGTTTCAACCTTTTGGAGCTGGACCACGAAATTCTATCGCTATGAAATTCGCCCTCATTGAAATTAAACTGGCAATTGCAAAGGCTCTGCATAAGTTCAGCTTCGAACGTTTAGATAGCACACAAGTAAATATTATTGACCTGATTTAAATAATGTATAGGTTACATTATAGGGAATAAAATTCTATTCCCTATAACATACATTTAGTGTGTCGCAAGACAGCCGTAAGTTTTTATCCTCATCAAAATTCAATTTTGCAAAATGTGCCATTACATGCTCTAAAGCAGGGGTCAGCAAATTTTTTCAGGAAAGGACAATTAGTAAATATTTTAGGCTATGCGGGCCAAGGGGCAAACTAGACAATATTTATGTGGGTGGGCAAAAAATGCTGCTGTACAGCTATATTGCTATTGCACAATTAATATAATGCTTTCAGTAATAAAACAATTGATACTCCACGTTGTTTTAAAATCATGACATTCGAAAGAATTTGAAAATGTAAAATCCATTCTTAGTTCTTGGGCGATACAAAAATGGCCGGCCCGCCAGTTTGGCCCACGGGGCGTAGCCGACCCCTGCTCTAGATCAATGATTTATTTTCAGAAACCTCCCCTCAAGGTTATATTTGAACTGGGTGTCCGTCCCGCGGAAAAATTCGAGCTGCGCGTCATTCCGAGGGAACACTAATTTTGAAGCAACAGGAATCGACTAACAGATACTTTCAGTCACGATCAATCATTGTATATATGATATGATTTTTAGTTGCATCGTGTTTTTGAAGAAAATAAAGTTACGGATCAATTTTATAGAAGAAAACTCTTGGAATGAAAGAACAACTAAGTAAAAACTAAAGTGGTTCACAAAATATTCATATAGGTTGCAGACAGTCATCATATAGTGCGGACTTTTCACACACACCACATAAGGAGAGTACAACCATACGAGGGATATAGTCTAGTCTAGTCCCTTGGGAACTATTAAAAACTGGTCACTGAATGAATGTAACAACTTATCACCTTTTATGGTTTTTACTACTTTAGCATTTGCACTGATAATGTCAATATTGAACTAGCTGCAGAAAGGCTAGGAAAGAGATGGAATAGAGAGCAGGTATAAAAATCCTATGCTATTTACATAACTAGATGGGAGAAGACATCATTTTTGAACCAGAACAGTAACAGAAAATATGCCAATTTCCTAATAGTATTTGTTCGTTTCTTAAGCACTAACTAAATAACAGGGCAATTAGGAAATTTATTATTCGCTCGAAAGCAAAGTGTTTTAATGAATACAATTAAATACTATTAAACAACCTCGCCTATATAAAAAGAAAAACATTTGATATGAGTAAAACATTAAGCATTTAGGGATGTTAAATTTTAATACACTAATGCATCTCTAATCATTCGTGAAACATACTGGGAAATAGGACGCTATGTGATTTCTATATTATTAACTTAGAAAACTAATACTGGATACTTTAGTGTACTTTTACAAATAAAAAAGTCAACATAGTATTTTAACTGTTTGGACTTAGTCTAGAAAATTGGCGGTATCCATTTCACTAACAAGCCAAGCACGTCAAGTATTAAATACTACTTCATATTGAGGTTAAAGAAATAAAATACAAGCTAACCCATGATTCAAACAGTAAACATATTAATTATTAATTAAAATTACCTGCTGACCTACTGACTCGTTACATTAATTGTCAGTACAATTTTTAGAGCAAAATATGAACGTTTGTATTAAGCCTTCACAGAGTACTTATGAATGGGAGTATTGAGAGCATCATTTCAAGTAGCAGCGTATAAAAACACAGACCACAGCTATCATGAGTGGTACTGAAAATAGAGAGGAGAAATTCTAACCCGATAACGACATTTCAAAAAGCTATATCTCTTCATGTAGATGGATTAAGTGATTTAAGCAGGAAATAGACTGCCTGGGGGTAAACAAATTGAGAGAAGGCGAGAGAGAGGAATAGGAGATGAAACGTCTGGCTATACAAGCGAAAGATTTAATCCGGACTAACGACCTATATGCCTACGAGAGAACACATTTGACTGCACAAATGACTAAAATAAAAGCTCCACTAGTTGAAGAAAAGAATTTGTGATATGGGTACCCCACCAGGACCCTAGTTCTCCATCGCTTCTCGGCCTATTTGGCTAAGATCAAGTGTAGTATCTGTTCTTTTCACATTAATACGTGAAATGGGGTCCATTGACCCCTTCTGTATTAATATGATTTTTGAAAATAGGGTGTAGGATCTGAGCTTGCTCTACCTCACCCACAGGTTGTCTTGGTATTGCAGTACCTCCAAGCACGGCCTACCAATCCCACCACGGTGGGATTTTTATGAACTAAAACTATAAATTGATAACTCAACTCACCTACTACCTCGGAAATTCGATCCTAGGCAAATATCGCCAGCATGCACGAATTTCATGAGCAACACGTTTCCAGTAATTGCTACAATGCGTGGAATTGATATGATTTTGCTATAACAAATGAGTTACTTCCGAAGAAATAAAATTGAAACCAAATATTCGCATTTATTCCGTGTATTTACACAACATTTTGAAGGAATTGCGACAAGAACCCGCACTCGATAGAGGTATGGCATTTAAAAGGTCATAGGTCAAAATCTTATTACACTTACACAATACACGACAAAAGTAAAAGTAAGAGTAAGAGATACTTAATAAGATTAGCATTGTATACTTCCTAAATGACTTCAATTTAGTTTATTATAAATTTAGTGCTAATTGATTAGATTTTTATCAGAAGGTGGCAAGATAGACAATATTCTTCATCGTAGAGTTCATCCATGGTAAAAAGTCAGGGTCAAGTCATCACCATGGAGATGAACTCAACAAAAATGGGTTGTTTACAGTAAGCAAGATTTGCTGGTTTTGTAGTTTATCTGTAACTTCATTCATGAAAACGAACAAATGATCCACATAAGGAACTCTTATGTGGCGTTTTATTTACCTCTCCATCGCATTAATTTTTGACTGAATCCTGTGACGATAAGAAAAGTAAATAACAATATTCGCGTCGTAGAACTGCTGGTTATTGTATAAGAAGATGTTTGTATTCGTCACTTGATCATTACGAAGAGCAAATAAAAAATATCATAGAACCTTATATGGCTTAGCCCTAAACATTACGCTGTTGCGTTGCAATGAAGTCTCGCATAATCGGTGACGTGTGCAAAAATTGCGCCACCAAACACGAGCCTGTGACAAGCATAGCACTATATTAATCAAAAGTCTGGATAGGATAGTTGCGCAATATTTAGCTGTCTATACATAATAAGGCATATCCATTGTCTGTAGTGACGTTTCAAAAATTGCGTAATCAAACATGTACATGTGCTGGATAGCACTATATAAATCAAAAGTCTGATGAGAGTAGTTACACAATATTTAGCTGTCTATACATAAGGTAAATACATTGTCTTTACAATGTCGACGAGAGTTTTTCTAATTCATCGTGCAGTGTACAATCAAGGCAATGCAATATTTTGCCAGTTCATGGTATGATAACTGTGTATGGTCGGAATAAAGAAGAGTGTTTTGTTTGACCATTCATTCTTGCTGGAATATGTCCATATTCTATAACGCGCAAAAGCATTACCAGTGAAAGTTGATTGTCGCCAAATCTATAAGATCGATATTGTCTTCGCAAGTATGGATTAGAAGTATGTGAATGTGTTTAGTTATCCCATTCCGAAGACTACGATCGAATACTTCGTTCCTCATTTACGGTTGTTAAAGGCTGTTAATGTAGTAACGCACGGAAGCAGATTGCCAGTTCACCGAAGCAGTTTTTGCTATATAATGCGTATATAAAAGTTAGGCTGTGTGTATAATATCAATTATCATAAATTACAATTCTATGTTTTGAGCAGCGTAAGCCTAAACCTGACAAAGATAAAAATATGATCACGCCGTTGGCTATTTTGTCTGTAGAAACGTGGTTACTAATAGCAACGGCTATAGTTCTAATAAGGTAAGAATATTTCATCTTGAGGAGAAGTTTGTTATGGTACAGTAAGGGTATTGTCTGCATTGTCAATCTACACTTGTAAAATATATAGGAGAATCAACAACTTTTCAAATAATGATCACGTAACATTGTAATAGGTACTATCTACATCGCAAATGGCAATACTGGGAAAATTTGAATATCCCCTACCTTAAGCCGTCTATTCGGAACTTCGGCAATGCGAGGGAGTTATTCCGCAAGGTAAGATTTGAAATCAATTCCTATTTTCAGTCAATTCCAAAACAATTATCAGTTGAGACAACCGAATTGTAACGTTATTTCACAGGGTGACGCGTTCCACATTGACAGTCGGTGCAAAGAAAAATATGGACCAATTTGGGGGTAATTTCACAAATCCTATAGAATTGGAAAACTGATTTATGGCAGGCTGACAAAACTATTGAAATCCGTCTAGGAGCTTCGTAGGAACGTCGCCGAGCGTCACTATACACGATCCCGATATGCTACGAAAAATATTTATTAAGGAGTTTCCAAGTTTTCCTTGTAGAATGGTGAGTCTTCTGTGGTACGATATCGACAGTGATGTCTGCAACAGCAATCTTCGTCTTTTTCATTTCTTTCTGTTAGTAATTATGCATAATGTGTAAATTTATGCAGCAAACCTCTACTTTGAATAGTTTGTAAGTTCAGCAATGATCATAATTTGATTTTACATTGGCATAGAAAAAGTTACGCAAACTCAACGGCAAAGAAATGAACGATGGGTTAACGTCCGTCATTGGAGAACAATGGAAGAGAACGCGGTAAAACGTTCGTGGATATAGTGCATTACTCATGCACTCAAAATATTTCAATTTATCAATCCTTTCGTGCACTCTATTTATATTCAGGGCAAGCATGTCGCCTACATTTTCAACTTCCAAGTTAAAACAAATGACCGGTATAATAGAGTGGTGCGCTGACAACACTATTGAAGTCTTTAACAGGAGGCTAAAATCAGCAGAAGGCGTCTTCAATCCAAAAGAGTAAGAAATTTGTAGTTCAAGGTCTAATATAATGAGTCTAATATAGTGACCGTTTTCCAGAGTTTTCTCTCGCCTGTCACTGGATATAGTTTGCTCCGCCGCATTCAGTACAAAGGTTCATTCCCAAGATGACAGGAAAGAGGAACCCGAAATAGCGAAACAAGCCAAAAAATTGTTCCAAGGATCGATTATGTCGCCTGTATTCCTCCTCTGCTGTAAGTCACTATACTGAAACACCGTGAAATGTATTTGATATTAAAACAAATTGCAATCACATTTCTTTCCAGTGGTGTCTGATACCATAGAAAAACTAGCTGAAAAAATGAATTTCTGCATCTTCCCAAAGGAAGCAATAAATTACTTTCGAGATCTCAGTTTAGTAATTATGAGGCAAAGAGAAGAGAATCCACATTCTACGAAGGTTGGACCAAGAGCGAACTATGTTGTGATGAATTTTGATTATATATTTATCCATGGAATTTTCCACAGACATGCCTATTCACTTTATGTTTTGTTGTTGCGGTGCAGGGTCGTGTGGATTTGATGCAACTCATGCTGGATACGGAAATAACCAAAGAGCAAGTGGAGAACGGCGAAGCGAAAGGTTTGTTCAGTCTTTTCGAATATTTCCCGTATTCCCAATCACCTTCTGTCAGTAACTAAACTGAAACCATATTTCAGGTATGACTAGGAATGAAATCATAGGCAATTCCGTGCTGATGATACTGGCTGGATATGAGAACACAGGCAACACGATAATGTTTCTGGCGTACAACTTGGCCTTCCACCCTGAGGTCCAAGAAAAGCTTCAAAAGGAAATAGATGAGATGCTTGCTTCTGGCGTAAGTTTGAAGTCGTTTAAAGGACCAGATTGTCTCTCTGTAGAGATCTTCTTAACTGTTTAATTCCATGTGACTGAGTCTGTGCTTCAATACATTTATAGGGGAAATTTAATTACGGAGGCATAAACAGTTTGAAATATCTTGAAATGTGTGTGAACGAGACGCTTCGTTTATACATACCTGTAATTAGGTAAGTAACCATATCTAGTAATAATTAATTTTAGACCTAAGCAACAACTAACTGGCGTATATTAAATTCCCTTCATGGTCCAGAAACGTACGAGTTTCTTGCAAAGAAGTCACTATCAACGGATTCCACTTTCCAGAAGGATCTGTCGTTAACGTACCGACTTATGCCCTAGCCCACGACCCAGAATACTGGAGTGAACCTTTCCAATTCAAGCCAGAAAGGTATGTCACGATGTCACTTACTGACCTTGAAAGTTTTATGTTAAATCACAAACTGATTATAGAATGGAGGACATGAGTCAGATCGATCCCATGGTTTATCAACCCTTTGGCGCTGGCCCAAGAAACTGCATCGGAAAGAGATTTGCTCTAATGGAAGTGAAAATGTCAATTGCCAAGATTTTGCACAAGTTCACGTTCAAACCAGCTAAGGATACACCGGTAATTGTTAGGGTATATAGTCGATAGCGGAACACTTGTAACTGGATATTGTATTACTAATATATTTTTCAGGAACCCCCCCTTGAACTTAAAATGGGAATGTCTGTTCGATCCGTTAAAGACTTCGACCTGCAAGTGGTCGCAAGAGAATTGCTTACATGAAATGGCAAATGTTAAATTCTTATATATACGAACAATACTTGACAATATATTCGTGTGGTCGTCTATAATTTTCTATGTATATTGTTAATTGAAAACGTATCCTTTTTCGCTAACTATGGTAGATATGTTTACTAAAAAATAATAATTCAAAAATAGAGTTGAATTACGCTTGACGAAGAACCTCAATTAATATGTCATCGATCGTATTTCGTCATCGCCCTTTCGCATTCACTGGATAAGAAGAACAATATATACCTAGAATTGTACACAATTATGCAGAACTCTCGTTGTTTTCAATTGTAAGTTGTCACATTATCACCACTAGCATCAACGTGCTCAGTAAATCTCAATACAGTGTATCATCTACATTCAAAATTGCGTGTGATTGGCAGCAAACCATTAGCACTCTTTGGCACTTTTGGCCTGACTTGTATCATATTTTACGGCACCAATTACAATAGAACTCCCCGCTGAACTGAACCGTATTTTTTTT
>QRAM01000671.1:0-12677 GCA_013436055.1 Halocynthia roretzi | reverse complement strand
GAGATAGGCCAGAGAAAATGTTTCAAACGTGAATTGTTTGAACGGAACAACAACAGGGCTGCATAGTGATCGTATATACATATCGCCAACTTGTACCAAGTGGTACTGAAGATTGCAAATTAACTTTTATTAAAGGAATTGAACACCTTATGTTCATTATAGTTATTTTCGCTGCGGTTGTGTGTGCGAACGTTACGAATATATAAAATTTTACTGAGCACATTTTTAAGTGTTCATACAGTTGTTTATTTGCATTAACATAGTTTATCGCGGATACAACTAACTATTAACGTGAGTGTAAAAATACAGGAAACAAGACAAATGCTTTTTGCTTCAATGCCATACGATTTCTTATTCAAGAACTCATTTTCCCTTAACTCGACTACGTCATGCTATCTTCTTTATGGTGACCATTACATGAAGTGCATGTCGTGATTTAATAGATCGCTTACATATGATTCGTTTTCACAAAAAAAATGCTTATAATATGTTTGCCGCAAGTTCGAATCCATTAGCTTTATTGTCGTTGGACCGTTTTTGGGAATAAATTATGAAGCTCCATAGCGCCCGTCAGTGACGAGATTATATTATGCTATTGGGAGTGGTTATTTCCCCTTCCAGCGCTATTTGTAAACAAAAGAGAACATGCTGCCCTGTTTACACTATTAATGCTGCAGGAACGATTTTACGTGGATCCCAGATATATCTTACTGATATAACATGATAAATCCGCTTGATATACTGTCTATTGAATCGTGGTTGCTGATCGAAACTGTCCTGGTTCTGATAAGGTATAATGTTCGGTAATTTGTACACCTGAACACGTTCTCGAGACGATTTAACACACAGAATGTAAAATATGTGTTTTACCCCCAAGCATTGATTTATGTTATGACGTAACTCATATCGATGATTTTGTGATCTCAAAAATAAAGGAGAAACTGTTTGTGTGTGCATTCAGATGTACAAACTTGTATACTGGCGTGTGTAACCCACCACACTACAGTGCATGCTGGGGTAAAGTATGTAAGCCATAGTCAGCTTATCTCTATATATCTGTGTGTTTCCATACAGTAACATTTTCCCACGGTTAAAAGTCATGTTTAGGATATGTACTTCGAGCTTCATATATTCTCCCATAGTTAATTATCCTGTTTAGGAAATGATTTTAGGGCTTCAGATGTTTCCCAGCATGATGCGTCCGTTTATCATCACGCCATAATATCACCCGTTATTGTATTCTCCACTGCTATTTGGTCGCAATTATTACCATCACTAAATCTCTGTACAATTCTACTCCTTATACATTTACGTAACTATGTACGTTATGTAACAAACTCTTCGTAAACCATTCCCCTGTTATCTAAAATTAATTTATCACCTTTTGTAAATCTGAAGTAAACAAAGGTGGGGTCTGAATTATGCCTAACAAGGACGAAACCTTGATACGTTCTCTGTTTGCTCAAAGCATCTTGGTAGTAATTTTGTAATCTGCAATCTGCTTCGTGCTGACCTGATAATATATATATCAGAGTCTAGCATGAATCATTGATACCTACTATCTTAATACTTACCAGGGTAGATAAAAACACAAAGATTTTCTAATTCTAGGTAGCGGCAGTCTTTGTTCGAAATGGTCGCGGGATTCGTCTGTAAGTGAAATAGGTATGTGATTATTATCCTGAGACTCCTCCTTACGCTACAGCTGTTATTAAATGAAAAATTATTTCTTTATAGGAACAGAAAGCCAGTTACTCACCAAAATACTAAACACAGCAGGAGTTCTGATATCAATGGCAACATCTACATGCGCAATATTTAAGACAGACAATCAGGAGTAACTTACATTTCAGTTTGGAATATGTGCTTTAAGTTTGGCAAAAGACCTGAGATAGACTCGAACTTGAATACTTTAATCCACTCAAATTCAATTGTTCAAATAAATAAAATGATTGGATTCGATTTTGTAGCAGAAAAAGACTCCATCTTAATAAAGATAGTACTGGTAATTTTGTAGGGTTTTATATTTCGGGGTAGAGTTTTTTGTTGTCTTATTGTACTCTGACGTGTAAACACTGCAAATACACTTCTGTTAACGAGGGAGGAACTCCGCGATCGTTGTCCAATTATCAGATGGTCACATAAAACAAACGTAATACTTCGGTTAATTGATGCTCATAAGTAAGGTAAAAATCAATCACACATTTGATGACTGTATTCTTCAGTTATATTATAGGTTTATATCATAGAATACAATTATGACCATCATTAGTTGTCTATAAAATTCTACTCCCTATAATTTGTCTTGTCCCAGTGATAGTGATTCGACAGTAAAACTGTAATTTCAGCAAACAAACAAGAATTAAGGAACATTGGGTGCATCCGATGGCAATTCGAACTGCCGATAACGAGCTTACAATAAAAAAAGCAAAAAATGACAAGGATTGTGGCACTGTGATTTCATATCAGCAGTCGTCTCTGGTAGAAAGTGCATCCTAGTCAATAAAATCTTCATCATTCACCATTATCAACTCCGGATAACCTTATTGCACCCCCTACAATTTCCATCCCATGTCTGTCACCATTAGCAACTCCGAATAACCCTATTGCACCCCACGAAATTACCATCCCATGTCTTTCACCAACTCCTATTAAACACCCAACTGGCCCCTACATACATGAAATTCCACCCTTCAGACCAAATAACGGTGACAATACGCAAAATGGCATCCCCACTCTTCGCTGTCAATTATCCGCCATTGCTAATAAACTAAACAATCCCGAAACCTGGGATCTTGGTGAACTGCAATTCCAAATCTGGTGTAAGTGGTGCGCCACCTCCTCCCCATACTCATACCCCCGCCGAAAAGGCAACTGCTCCAAAACCGCCCAAATACGTAGCAATCAAAACCGATTGAACGGGAATAGAGGCTATCGCCCTGGAACTGCTAAGACCATTCA
Source organism: Halocynthia roretzi (assembly GCA_013436055.1). Taxonomy (NCBI): domain Eukaryota; kingdom Metazoa; phylum Chordata; class Ascidiacea; order Stolidobranchia; family Pyuridae; genus Halocynthia; species Halocynthia roretzi. The sequence continues at coordinate 9,716 of QRAM01000671.1, read as the reverse complement.
AGCCGCTTTCTGGCGTAACCAGAAAGACACAATCAGAAAAATTATTGAGGAAAGCCCAGGCCCTGCTAGCTGCTCGATTCCACCCCATGTTCTTTCCGAGTTTTTTTTATCTCAGAGGCTAATTGTGATAACCCGACTCCCCCCCCCCCACTACCTGATTGGATGGATTTACTCAACTCTTCTCCTTCTCCCACCTCATGTGAGGTACCAATTCTGCCCGCGGAAGTTGAAAATGTATTGCTAACCTTAAAAATAATTCTGCCCCTGGGCCCGATGGGGTAACATACAATTTCTGGAAAAAAATGGATGCTAAGGGGTTAGTCTTGTCCAAATTGTTCGAGGCAGGTAGGAGCGCTAGAAGGATTCCGTCAATGTGGCGGAAATCCAAATATATTTTGATTCATAAAGGGGGGGACCCTAACCAGGTACGTAACTGGCGCCCCATTGCACTATGCAATACTATTTATAAATTATTCACTGCAATCATAGCGCGCAGAGTGCAAAATTGGGCTATAGCAGAGAAGGTAATTTCCCCCGAGCAAAAGGGATTCGTCCCAACTGAGGGGGTTTTTGAACACGTGTTCATACAAGATTCAGTCATAGCAGACGCAAAACACAAGCAACGTAATCTATTTGTTGCGTGGCTTGATATCAGGAATGCATTCAGGTCTGTGCATCATGGTTGCATTGACCAAGTGTTGGAGTATTTTAACGCCCCGGTGTATTCAAAACAACTGATTAAAAACATATACACAGACAATTCATTCAGCATTGCATGTGAGGGTGGTTCGACCAAACAAATTCCGGCGAGTAAAGGTGTCCGGCAAGGCAGCCCCTTATCTGCAATAATTTTCAATTTGGTGATTGAGGTCTTAATACGTGGCATTAAATCTGTCCCCAATGCTGGATATCTCCCCCTTTGTGCCCCTGACAAAACTGTCAATGTTCTTGCATATGCGGACGATCTGTGTCTTTTTGCATCAAACTTTCTAAACTAAACTGCAACTAAACTTTCATTAACAAAATCCTCAAGTATTGCAACAATCTCTTTCTTTCCCCTTTAACGCCATTTCAGAAAAGGATTGGGCTGAAGTCCTACGTTCTGCCAAAAATGTTTTTTCAATTGCGAATTAGGAAATTTAATGTCAAAGCACTGCACAAGCTTGATGCAGCGATGAGAAATTATGTAAAAACCATCCTCCGTTTACCGGCTAGAACCTGTCAACCCTTTTTTCATTCTCCAAATAATGTTGGCAGGTTAGGAATTCCAAACCTTGCTAGAGAGAGTGACATATGCAGTGCCACTCAGGCCTTTAAAATGTTATCCTCACCCGACCCCACTGTAGTTTCCATTGCCCGCAGCCGTCACTCCCTATATACGTCGCGGGCCCTGCGTACAAGCTCTCCCTCAAACACAGAGTTATCTGACTTCTTAAACTGTGTGGGTACCACGGGCAGGGATAGCAAATGATACGGGTGTGGGGGAGACCTTTGGACTTAAGTTAGAGAGTCCTTTGTGAGACTTGGAGTCAAAATTGCAATATCACCGCTTGCTTGAGAAAATTGTTTATAACTTGGATGGTGTGACCCTTGATAATAGAAGAACTGTAACGCGCATGCTACACAGCCACTCTAATCTCTTCTGGAGAAAAATGGGCGAGCCTCCCTGACCAAGGCAAGACTGTGTCAAGCCACTCCTGTTACTCCTTTAGTAACGATTTTTTGCTTACTTCAAAAATTTTGAAATCATTTGAGTCGTCATTGGTCCTTAAGGCCAGGTTAAATCTTCTTCCTCTCAGAAATGTGAGGAACAAATTTGCTCGACCTGAAGTGTCGGCCTTTTGTACCCGCTGCGGGCTAAACCCTGAAAGCTATACGTGAACGCCATGATTCTATTTTACACTCTATTGTTTCTGAATTACCTCAGTCCCGCTGTAAACGTGTGGATGTTGATGCGGTTTGCAGAGAGCATGCCGATTTATCTGGAGAGTATCTCCGCCCGGAGTTGGTCGTTGAAATTACCCCCTCTAATGCCATCATAGTTCTGGACGTAGCTTGTCCTTTTGAAAATGGTTCTGGGTCCCTCCCGGCATCAGCTAAACGTAAAATTGCAAAATATAACGAAATAGAATTGTAGACAATTATGCAGAACTCCCTTTGTTGTCAATTGTAAATTTGTCACATTATCATCACTAGCATCACCGTGCTTACTTCAAATCAATCCAGTGTATCATCTACATTCTATCTTGCGTGTGATTGGCACCAAACTATATATGCGCTACACACAGATACATGTCAATAACATGAGCTGAATTTTCAAGTCAACAGCACTGACTTCAGTTTCATCAGCACAGGAAGGTCTGTTACTTAAAAAAGACTCCTCATCCTCAGATGAGGGATGTGGTACAGGAATGTCAAAACCATCAAAAACTAGTCTATGAGCAGACTTGCAAGCAGGATATATAATTTTGTATGTAATTTTAACAACACAATAACAATCTAAAAATATATTCCGATGCAGATAATTCTTGATACTCAATGTACTCAATTCGGAAATACGATTTAAATACGCTTTCATTATATTTCAGTATTTCGAATTTCACAAGTGTGTAATTTCTTTCCGTTACGGAAAGAGCGTAAGACAACGATCTGAAAAAGCAATTCCCATCAGCAGTGATTTTTCTGGTATGATTGGGTGTTTTCATCCCTTCTACGATAGGTATGATGTTCAAATATTCACATTTCATGCCGAGTCTTACGACATAAAGCTAACATAGTGATAGGTTGCAAAGGTCTAAAATCCACTTATTCACCTATTTTTTCATGGGTAATTTCAACATCATATTCCGATAAAAGTTGAACGTTGCCCTGCTCTATTATTTCAATATGATTCTCTTCAGAAATTTGATTTTTGAATACATCTTTTGTGCTTTGAATGTCACCTGCTTGCATTGTTATATCATCATCCATTTTCACAGTATTTGAAATAGTTTTCTGAAAAACTTTGGTTCCTGGGCTGTTAACTTCTGTTTCTCTCTTTTCGATTTCAATATAACTTGCTGGCGGAGTTATTTCGGAATTTATTTCCACTGTAATTTTTTCAAGAATTGTATCATTTTGTATTTTACGATCGTTTCTTTCGGCAGCAATTTCAGTACAACCTTTTTGCATCACGCTAACGTTTACGCCTCTTACTCCGAAATTTGCAAAGGGAATGTGCATAGAGCGTATCAAATCACAGCAATGCTGATACAAGTTTGTTATTTCTCTTACTGTACTTTTCCCATCACAGTCGCATAATCCTTACTCATTTCTTGAATGCGGATCAAAAATGGAAATCTTGCCGTCTTGTCGAATTGCAACAAATGAAGAACAATGTATTATTATGAAATACGCTGAATGTTCCCAAAGTGCTTTTTCCAATGCGTCTTCAAGTGGTAAGATATCGTGTCATACATACTGACAACACTCGGAATTTCGTTCAACAATATGTCCCCTTCTTTGACTAGATGTAGTTCTTTTAGGTATCCATATAAAGCAGTATCATGTTAAAGTATGTCATGGAGATCAAACGGTTGCCAAGAAGAAATTTTTTTCATTCTCCTCAAAAGAATACTTGCAAAGCTGTTACAGGTACATTGCTGTGTCCAAATTCGCCTGCACTGCACTGTGTNCATCAGCTTGATCATAATTCCCCTGAACAACGAAATCTTCAGGAATTGACTTCTTTTCCCCCCCCCCCGGAATCCTTCTGCTCACTTTTATAGGTGGTCATGGCATGATAAACAAGGTGCTGAAAAATATTACGACACTTTGTTCTAAAAAATCAAGCACTCAATATTTCTGATCTTAATATCTCAGTCATGCATTGCAGTTATACACTATATAATATATTTTTAACAATTTAACCTAACGTTCAGTTGCACTATGCCTTATACACGCAAGAAAATAAATAGTAAGCCGATACCACCCCAAAAATCAATTTTCGGGGGGCTCGAAATCCATGATTCTGTGATTTCTTTGCATTTTGTAGCCTTTCTAATTTTGGAATCCCATATCTCAGTATTACCGCCAATTAATGGGTATGCCTGGCAGGCTATCACCAGTTTGGCGCTATCGGATTATCGTTTATCGTAAATTTCATGCTAGCGAAAATTGATTTTAGGGGTGGTATCGGCTCACTATTTGCTTTCCTGCGGGCACAAATTCATCGAGATCAAACGGTTGCCAAGAAGAAATTCTTTTCATTTTACGCTTTAGTAAAGAGATTAATATTTGAAGTTTCATTTTAAAAGTGCTGTGACCAGGGTTTGGACTCGCGTAATGACGCCACAACGTGAGGTACTAATCATCATTATACGTTCACAGCTTCACTCTTTCCGAGGAGGCAAATCAAGATGGTAATATACTATACATAAGTCAGCCGAAGATTTTTTATGACTGCTTCATAAATAGAATAGAATAGAAATCTGTAGTTCTCTATGAAAACTGTTGTGACCATAATTTGGAAAATTCACTCTGTGACCATTAATCCTAAAATATTTGCAATTCTATTAGAAAAGTGTTGTAACCATGATTCGAACCTGGGTTATCGCGGCCACAATGTGAGGTACTAACCATTATATGTTCACAGCTTCACTCTTTACGAGGAGATAAATCAAGACGGTAATATACTATACATAAGTCAGCCGAAGATTTTTTATGACTGCTTCAAAATAGAATAGAATAGAAATCTGAAGTTCTCTATGAAAACTGTTGTAACCATGATTTGGAAAATTCACTCTGTGACCATTAATCCTAAAAAATCTGCAATTCTATTTAAGAGAGTTGTGACCAGGATTCGAACCTGGGTTTTGACGGCCACAACGTGAGGTAGTAATCATCATTATACGATCACAGCTTCACTCTTTCCGAGGAGGCAAATCGAGATAGTAATATGCTATACATAAGTCAGCCGAAGGTTTTCTAAGACTGCCTCATAAATAGAATAGAATAGAAATCTGGAGTTTTCTATGAAAACTGTTGTGACCATGATTTGCAAAATTCACTCTGTGACCATTATAAAAGTGCTGTGACCAGGATTCGAACCTTTGTTATTACGCAACAACGTGAGGTACTAGCCATTACACGATCACAGCTTCACTCTTTACGACGAGACAAATCAAGATGCTATTATACTATACATTAACTTCATTTAAAGATTTTAAAACAGTACGTAATAGATACGTTATTGCTCAAATATTACTGAAACTAGGTTAACATTGCAACAACGTAAGGCACTGAAGCGACGTAATAGAAATCTACCGCCATAAATAATATTGAGAGCTTTAGTAAAGAGATTAAAATATGAAGTTTCATTTTAAAAGTGCTGTGACTAGGATTCGGACTCGGACTTGCGATATGACAGCCACAACGTGAGGTACTAACCATTATATGTTCCCAGCTTCACTCTTTACGAGGAGATAAATCAAGATGCTACTGTACTATACATAAGTCAGCCGAAGTGAATAGAAATCTGAAGTTCCCTATGAAAACTGTTGTGAGCATGATTTGGAAAATTCACTCTGTGACCATTATTTCCTAAAAAATCTGCAATCCTATTTAAAAAATGCTGTGACCAGGATTCGAACCTGGGTTATCACGGCGGGGGGGGGGGGGGCTAACCACTATACGATCACAGCTTCACTATTTACGAGGAGACAAATCAAGATGCTACTATACTATACATAATTCACTCGACGGTTTTTTTAACAATACATTTGATATACGATATTGCTCAAATATTACTGAAACTAGGTTAACATTGCAACAACGTGAGGAACGGAAGCAACGTAATAAAAATCTACCACCATAAATAATTTTGAGAGCTTTAGTAAAGAGATTAAAATATGAAGTTTCATTTTACAAGTGCTGTAACCAGGATTCGGACATGCGTTATCGTGGCCACAACGTGAGGTACTAACCACTATACGTTCACAGCTTCACTCTTTCCAGGGGGGCAAATCAAGATGGTATACTATACATAAGTCAGCCGAAGGTTATTTTTAACTGCTCTTTAAATAGAATAGAATAAAAATCTGAAGTTCTCTATGAAAACTGTTGTGAGCATGATTTGGAAAATTCACTCTGTGACCATTAATCCTAAAAAATCTGCAATTCTATTGAAAAATTGCTGTCACCAGGATTCGAACCTAGGTTATCACGGCCACAACGTGAGGTACTAACCACTCTACGATCACAGCTTCACTCTTTACGAGGAGACAAACCAAGATGCTACTATACTATAAATAATTCACTCAAATTTTTTTAACAATACATTAGAAATACGATATTGCTCAAATATTACTGAAACTAGGTTAACATTGCAACAACATGAGGAAATGAAGCGACGTAATAAAAATCTACCGCCATTAACACTTTTGAGAGCTTTAGAAAATAAATTAAAATTGAAGTTTCATTTTAAAAGTGCTGAGACTAAGATTCGAACTTGCGTTAAGACAGCCACAACGTGAGGTACTAACCATTATATGCTCAAAGCTTCACTCTTTCCGAGGAGGTAAATCAAGATGGTAATATACTATACATAAGTCAGCCGAAGGTTTTTTTTTGCCTGCTTTATAAATAGAAAAGAATAGAAATCTGAAGTTCTCTATGAGAACTGTTGTGAGCATGATTTGGAAAATTCACTGTGTGATCATTAATCATTAAAATCTGCAATTCTATTTAAAAAGTGCTGTAACCAGGATTCGAACCTGGGTTATCACGGCCACAACTTGAGGTACTAACCACTATACGATCACAGCTTCACTCTTTACGAGCAGACAAACCAAGATGCTACTATACTATACATAATTCAGTCAAAGTTTTTTTAACAATACATTAGAAATAAGATATTGCTCAAATATTACTGAAACTAGGTTAAGATTGCAACAACATGAGGAAATGAAGCGACGTAATAAAAATCTACCGCCATAAACACTTTTGAGAGCTTTAGAAAATAGATTAAAACTGAATTTTCATTTTAAAAGTGCTGTGACTAAGATTCGGACTTGCGTTATGACAGCCACAACCTGAGGTACTAACCATTATATGTTCACAGCTTCACTCTTTCCAAGGAGACAAATTAAGATGCTACTATACTATACATAAGTCAGCCGAAGATTTTTTATGACTGCTTTATAAATATAATATAATAGAAATCTAANGGAAAATTCACTCTGTGACCATTAATCTTAAAAAATCTGCAATTATATCCAAAAAGTGCTGCGACCAGGATTCGAACCTGGGCTATCACGGCCACAACGTGAGGTACTAACCACTATACGATCACAGCTTCACTCTTTACGAGGAGACAAATCAAGATGCTACTATACTATACATAATTCACTCAAAGGTTTTTTTTTTAACAATACCTTAGATATATGATAATGCTCAAATATTACTGAAACTAGATTAACATTGCAACAACGTGAGATACTGAATCAACGTAACAAAAATCTACCACCATGAATAATTTTTAGAGCTTTAGTGAAGAGAATAAAATATGAAGTTTCATTTTACAAGTGCTGTGACCAGGATTCGGACTCGCGATATGAAGGCCAAAACGTGAGGTACTAGCCATTATACGTTCACAGCCTCACTCTTTCCCAGGAGGCAAATCAAGATGGTAATATACTATAGATAAGTCAGCCGAAGGTTTTTATGACTGCTTTATAAATAGAATAGAATATAAATCTGAAGTTCTCTATGAAAACTGTTGTGAGCATGATTTGGAAAATTCCCCCCGTGACCATTAATCTTAAAATATCTGCAATTCTATTCCAAAAGTGTTGCGACCAGGATTCGCACCTGGGTTATCACGGCCACAACGTGAGGTCCTAGTCATTATACTTTCATAGCTTCACTCTTTCCGAGGAGGCAAATCAAGATGGTAATATACTATAGATAAGTCAGCCGAAGGTTTTTATGACTGCTTTATAAATAGAATAGAATAGAAATCTGAAGTTCTCTATGAAAACTGTTGTGAGCATGATTTGGAAAATTCACTCTGTGACCATTAATCTTAAAATATCTGCAATTATATTCAAAAAGTGCTGCGACCAGGATTCGAACCTGGATTATCACGGCCACAACGTGAGGTACTTACCACTATACGATCACAGCTTCACTCTTTACGATGAGACAAATTAAGATGCTGCTATAATATACATAATTCACTCGAAGGTTTTTTAACAATACATTAGATATATGATATTGCTCAAATATTACTGAAACTAGGTTAACATTGCAACAACGTGAGGTACTGAAGTAACGTAACAAAAATCCACCACCATAAATAATTTTGAGAGCTTTAGTAAAGTGATTAAATAGTGAAGTTTCATTTTAAAAGTGCTGTGACCAGGAATCGGACTCTCGTAATGACGGCCACAATGTTATTTACTAATCATCATTATACGTTCACAGCTTCACTCTTTCCGAGGAGGTAAATCAAGATAGTAATATACTATACATAAAGTCAGCCGAAGGTTTTTATGACTGCTTTATAAATAGAATAGAATAGATATATGAAGTTTTCTATGAAAACTGTTGTGAGCATGTGGTGGTTTGTGTGAGGATTATATAGTTTTTAGTCCTGCAAACGCCACAAAATACACTCTCGTTGACAGAGAGGATGCTCTGTTCTGCTCCTCGTGTAGAGGGTTACGTAAAAATAAATATAACACTGTGGTTAAATGACACTCAATTTTGTAGGTTATAAAACAATACACTTTCGATGTCTTATTATACAGTTTATTACTAGGTCGTATCACCAAACACAAATTCTGATATCTACAACCGACTATAAGTGTTAGTATCACAATAGTATTATCACACTGCTGATTACAAGCATTAATTCACCAAGTCAATATTCGATGCAGCTTACAAGCATTCAATCCTCCATCTCCCTATATACACCATGCTGCTTATCAGCATTCCACCTCTCATCTCTAGCTTTTTGGGCGTTATATAATATCTCTACACTAAAGTCTCTCCAGACTTCTTCTTGGTGTTATACCAATTATAATTTTGATTGCCATGTGAGACTTGAATCGTATTATTCTCACGTTAATATCTGGCATTTTATACAAGTGTACTTACTCCCTATAAGCATGATTTGGAAAATTCACTCTGTGACCATTAATCTTAAAAAATCTGCAATTCTATTCAAAAAGTGCTGTGACCAGGATTCGAACCTGAGTTATCACGGCCACAACGTGAGGTACTAACCACTATACGATCACAGCTTCACTCTGTATGAGGAGACAAATCAAGATCCTACTATACTATACATAATTCACTCAAAGGTTTTTTTTAACAATACATTAGATATATGATATTGCTCAAATATTACTGAAACTAGGTTAACATTGCAACAACGTGAGGTACTGTAGCAACGTAACAAAAATCTACCACCATGAATAATTTTGAGAGCTTTAGTGAAGAGATCAAAATATGAAGTTTCATTTTACAAGTGCTGTAACCAGGATTAAGACATGCGTCATCGCGGCCACAACGTGAGGTACTAACCACTATACGATCACAGCTTCACTCTTTCCGAGAAGGCAAATCAAGATGGTAATATACTACACATATTCAGCCGAAGGTTTTTTATTACTGCTTTTTAAATAGAATAGAATAGAAATCTGAAGTTCTCTATGAGAACTGTTGTGAGCATG
>QRAM01000670.1:17615-34610 GCA_013436055.1 Halocynthia roretzi | reverse complement strand
ATTTCTTGCCTTATATTTATTCGTCACATTTGCTTGATAATTTAAGAATATGCTGTTTATGAGAATAGACAGATACATTCAGACCACATCAGAGCTTAGCGAAGAGATCGAATGTGGAATGTGTGGTTATTGGTTACTGAGAAATCATCACAGCACAGAAACAAATACAATTCTGAGGCGAAGCGTATATGTTATTGGTAATTGTATAAACTCTCCGTTATAAGATATGTTATTATAGTTCGTTGCCTCTTCCTTGCCTCTGTAACGCGCCTGTGCAGTCTGAATCTACATATCTATATCTTATTAGACTTTATCTTGAATTCATAGTTCGTTATGGAAGCCAATTTATTGCCAAAACCAAGCTGCAGTTGAATATTTTCTACTTCTAACATAGCCAGTGCTTATTGCTACAGAGTCAGTGTGAGGAAGGATCTAAACAGCGCTATGTGATATATTATATCTGTTGTTACATGTGTATAGGAAATGACATGATATGTTCTTTGATTTATTCGCACGATATAGAACTGAACGCTACAACCCAACTTATTATGCTTCAATAAGCATGGCTAATAAGTAGGTATATGATAACAGATTTACTTTATAGTTAAATTATCTATGTACATTGTAGCCAGCATTGGAATTACTTGTAGCCAGCAAACATAGACAGTTTTATGTTTAAATTATTCTTGTAAGTAGCTTCTACATGATTTCAATGTTTGTATATCTATAAGTAAATATCCATAAACATTATATCTAACGTTGATATAAGTTGGTGTGTGCTTGCTGGTTAGATTAATGACTAGTAACTGAGCAGTGAGGCGAGTTAGATATTAGTGATTCGAATTCTGATATTAACACTGATAAGTTCTAGAAGATAATACAGACGGTTGATAGTGATTTCATCCAGTAATTGTTTTTAAAAAGAGATTGTTTAATATTTTTCATCAGAAATTATCTGTTCCAGCAGTCCTTTGTGGCTTTGTCCTTGGAAATCAGCTCATAAATTCATAAATTTCGGGAAACGGAAAGAGGCATACCGATAGTCGTAACCAACATCTGTGATTAAATACTTTCTACGTCTGATAAGATAAACTAAGCACGCAAATTAAAAATAAGCACGTTTCTTAGAAATAAGCACAATAATGACAACGATGATTAGATACATGAGGAATCGTATCAGAGATAAATGGACCACGAAAAGATTCCCTGTAGGTCACGTGAACCCCAAAGTGTCCTATTTTATTTTTAATTTCCATTTAAAATCGACCGGTCAATAATTTTGTTTTTTTCGATCTTTGTTTCATCTTTTCCGCCGCCGTATCACTCTCTCGCGTGCGCCACACAAGTAGATACCACGTGACTTTTAAGCCATAATTGAATGAACGAATCATTTTTATGTCTGTCATTCATTAATAAATAATAATATTTGGTAAACAAAGTTTGCACGAACGGAGAAATGCCCTTTCTGAAAAAGTAACCGGTAATATTTCAATGGAGCGAAATTCAGAATACTAATGGTAATACTGATGCATAAAAGGTGTTAACTTAAAGAGTATTGCTCATATATGGGAAAATACAGTCGAAGCTCGTTAGCTTGAAGTCAAATGGACCAGGCAAATTACTTTCGAGTTGTAGTGGCGGGAGATTCGGTATTTCAAGTTTCAAATCCCACAATTTCCCGCCCTAATTAAATGTCATTGTTTTAACCGCCATCTGGTGGTTCGTTTAGTCTGCAGCCCATTTTACGTCGCAGCAGATGTCGATCGTTAATTAGATTCTTTATCACGAAACAATTAGGTTTGTGAAACGTCGTTTATTATGTCACCATGCAAACATAACAACAATACGTAAGTGACGAATGTTTGATGCGCGACATCTTGATAGTTCACTTGCAGATCGAAATCCAATATAACGGGAGATCTATATTCCGGTATAACGAGGCTTATGTTGAATTTAGTTGGGTGCTGAGGAATGTATTATATTATAAAGATCAAACGTCAAATCACTTATAATATTTTTCATCAAAAATAATTTACTTCAGTAGTCCTTTGTCCTTGGAAATCAGCTCTGACTTCTCAACTGAAAAGGGCATACCGATAGTTGTAACTAACATATGTGATTAGATACTTTCTACTTCTATTAAGACAAACTAAGCATACATCCGAGATGATTTGCCGGATTGCAGGTAGTCGGATTAATGAAGGTCGCGTAACGGATAATGATTTACTACGTCACTTATTTAGCAATGTGACTTATATACCATATGCTTCATAAAGCACTGTTCGATTTAACCCAGCCCCACACTTCCCTGTCTAACGTCCCCTCTTTTACGCGGATTGCGCCGAATGGGTTAATGTACGCACTTAACCTAGTTAACGTACACTAGTGATAAAGCTCTTATTTGTGCTTGTGACGTCAGAGTATTTGTACTGGCGATTGTCCTTTTTTTTTCGTCACAGTTGGACGAGAGTTCGTTGTCCGTCAGTTTTTGTTACTGTTAAGCTTCCGTTTTGTGTTGTATCGGCTTATCAGGAATTATGTGCTATGCTTTATGTGGTGACGGTCTGTGCTTTGATAAGGTTTAGTTTGTCGAGATTTCAGTGAAGAGAATGTGTCATATTTTCCTATCTGTGCAGTTTTATATGATTTATCGTATATACTTGAGTAGAAGTCAATCCTGAGTATGAGTCGAGGTTAAATTAAAGATGAAATCCAAGTGAATAAGTCTTGTCATTGTAACTTAACTGACTTTGTATTGTTCAATTCGTTATCATGGAATGAATCAAAGTACTTATCATAACAAATGTTTAACTGCAGTTTGGATTTTTGAAATTAATTGGCTTTCCATAATAAACAACTAAATTCAAGATGAAATCTAATCAGAGATATACATATTTGGAGTCAGAGTGCGCAGGCGCATAAAGAGGCAAGAAACGGCAAGAAATAATGATCCCTTATCATCTAACAGAGATTATATAGTTACCGCAAATTTATATGGTTCGTCTCAACTTTACAATACCATAATATATTACTACATATATACATTATTTGATATATCTAAATGATATACTGTATATTTTTGAGTATGTTGGGCGATCTCCGGCATAGCTCGAGTTCTATATTCGATACAGAGTATGATAATGACCAAGATTTATTATGCAAAACCGCAATAACAAATATTAATTAATTGCATTGAGAAAATAGCTCGTAATATTCCAATTACAGATATAAAACTTCGCTTTTTTAGAAATTATATTCGTTCGATTTTGCGCAATTTCAGTTTTAGCGATAGACGATACTACTGGGAAGCATTGTATACAGAGCATCATAAAGTACGAGATTTATGATCTGAAACAGCAATTAACCAATATGAGTTAATTGTATTTAGGAAAAGCAGGATCACTAACTAACTTTGGATCTATTTTTTATGTGTATTCTTTATTATAGTAGCTACATCAGAATCTTAGAAAATAGCGAGTTGTGGAGTTAACTATCATGCTACAGATAATGTCTTATCGTTACAAAGTCTGTACTGGTTTCACTCCCGTTGTAATTGGTTTTTGTTATTTATTTGTTCAGCTGTGCTTGAGAATTTAAGAATATGCTGTTACCAATTTGAGAATAAACAGATACATTTAAACCACATCAGAACTTAGCTTTGGTCTTGAATGTAATCGCAAGTTGATTTATAAGTGCTTTAACGAAACATATATATTATTGGTTACTGAATATGCATTACAGCACAGAAACAAATACAATTCTTATAAATATATATTTCATCATAAACTAAATTTGAATGCAAACAATGCCGTACAGATATGAACTTGTTATGTAACAATGCAACCATATTTAAATATACCAATGCTTATTATTGAAATGCCCTTTAAAAAACACTTGATATGCGCTACATAATTATTACATCACAGAAGAATATCTTATTATGCCATCAACAGACCTTTTTTCTACAGCACTGTTACGTAAATAATCGCGTTACTGATTTTCGCCATTGTTACCAAACAGGGGTTGTTTTGAATAGCGAGTCGAAGTTATGGTTCAAATTAATTGATTTTTACATCATAAACCTCGATCTATTGTATTTAAATAGCACTTGTTAGATGCACTTGTGCTCGGTCATGCGTTACACTGACGTAGCGGAACATTGTTAGAAGTGGAGGTTTGTTGTTATAATGGATTGTTAGCATGAAAAGAGGGTGATTCGATTGGAGGGATGGGTCTTTAAACTATGCTACCTGGGGTCACATCCGGCCCAATGCAAAATTGTAATAGAAGTCTCTTTCATAGTTACTACTAACGTGCTATATTTGTTGGTGGCTGGCGGTAAATCAAGCAACGGTGAGCTGTCTCCGGTGCATGCTTAGTTTGGTCCCGTGATAACATCGCGCGAGGGTGGCGGGAAAAGCTGTACTTGCTTTTTAAACATTTATTACCCTCTGACAAACAGTGACGATGGAAAGTATAGTGAACTCAGTGAAGTATTTACAAAGTATCTACTTCTCCCAGTTGATAATAAATGAAAAGATCCTCCATTCTATTTTTATATCTTGTTTTCCACGAGATTGGGGGAATTTTTTTACACCAGTTGAAGCCCCTGTATATTGGTATCTGTTGAATTGTTGGAAGTCTGTTGTTATTTTCCTTTATTTACTTTTGCCCCTAACTGTTATTTTGTGAACCACGAACAAAAGAAATAATTTCACCGACAACAGACTCTACACTGAATTCTACACAAACATAATTGCTCTCTTGTCCCCGTCTGTGTTCACTTTGTTCAAATCTCTCCTTGTATCCTTGTGTTATTTATTTTTCAATTCACGTTGGGAACACTCGTGTAAACAAAATGTGGAATGTGTTGGATAACATGAACAGGCTCCATTGAATATTTGCATTGTTTCGATGGAGTAAATCAAATGATTGTGAGTGCCTTTAAATGGATTCAATGTAATTTTGCTGACTTGGAATTTGAGTAATTTGTCATTCATAATGTTACCAAGATTTGAACTGAGTGCAGGATCAGAGCTAGAGAGGGAAGAAGGTGAGGTTACCCTGGTTGCAGGGAGACAGGAGGGAAAAGTAAACTTGCAAGTGCTGTGCAGTGCAATATTTGTGTAACTTAATGTACAAGTGCCTGTAAAACTACTGTACTGCATCTTCCAAGTGCTGTGCCCCCTTCTAATTCGAAATGAGTGCCCATGTCAACTTGCTAGTACTGTAAAGTACAATATTTGTGTAACTTAATGTGCAAGTGCCTGTAAAACCACTACTGCATAATGTACCTGGTTAATCCGATGTGAAGCCATCAGAGATTTTACAAATGTGAAGGTTAAGGTACGAGCGATCTAGCCTTAACAAAAAAGTGTAACAGAAAGGAATATTTTAGTAAATTTAATTTGACTTCATTTTATTTATTGACTTGAGAATGTACAGAAACATATCCAGATACACATTCTTCATTTTATTTTAAGAAAGTTTCTTACTGTCTATCTTTAATATTCTCTCAATCTGTGTTTTTGACAGAAACAATATGCTCAATGCGACTGTTTATTGTCAGAAGCGAACCAGCTGAGTTCGTCTGGTTTTCTCGGACAAGTAAATTCACAAGCGCGAAACGCTGCAGATAAAATAACCCAAGTCGTTCAAGACATGGAAATGAAGAAAGAAGAAGTGGAGACAGCTTCACATTTATATCAATTTGTTGACCAGGTGAGAGAGAGAGTTAAATTGGAGAATAATTCACTTTGCATTCAGTGCAAATGCAAAGTGTAAATTAATTCAATTAATCAATATAACATTTTCTGGCAGAATGAACTAACAAAGTTTTACCACTATAGTTGAATAGTGAATTAGATATAGAATAATGAGCTGCAACTTCTTAGACTATATCTTCTTTATTTCAGGCATATTCTTGGGCATTGACAGGAATGAAATTCGTCGCCTCACTCAGCATGGCAGGAAGTATGACCGCTGAAGCGTGTCAAGATCAGATCGATAAATATGATGAATACATGACGAAACATCCGCCCATACCCAACGAACAGTTTGCCGAAATGTCAGATCTTGCGATGCGTTACAACAATATTAAATGTCAGAGACAATGTGAGATTGCGCAACAAAAATGCAACGAAACTTGTGAATTGTTTAAGAAAAGGAGAAAACTGTTGGTCAAGGTAAGGTCATCTGCTAAAGGTTGAAGTTCAAAATGTCCATTGGAATGTGTATTTCATGCTATAATATAAATCACGGATGAATGAATCTGAATACTGAGGGGTCTTGTCATTTGAACAGAAATTAGTGTCATGACACTGCTCCCAGTTGCTTCAATCACTAACTGCAGGATTTTCTCTTTCAAGGCGAAAGAACATTTGGAAGAAGAATTAAAACGTCGAATTCCCTCCCAAGCTGTAACAAGCATGAAACACGATATCTCCTCCAGTAACGAAGACCAGAAAACTAATACATTAATCCGTCATAACTCCGACATAACAAATAAACATAGCCGGTCACCGGGTGGCAGTAATAATAGTGGGGGAATACCGAATGTTGAAAGTCCGAACGAAACAGCGGAAACTCCGACCTCTGAACCCATGCTGACAAAACACAGACCGAAGAAAATGTTAAGGAAATCCGCAAGCATGATCAGTCACTCTAGCGCCACCCAGAGGTTAAAAATTGGAGCGCCGATGCAACATGTGGAGAAGGATACAAAGGGAAGATCGTAAGTGACTGCAATCACTCGGCTTTCAACCTTTTTTTGCACCAGTGGTTCTTAATCTTTTTTTTCAGCGGCCCCTTTTCTAATATTTGACCTAGTGCCATCTCTGTGCCCTTGAAAAAGACACTTTTACCTAATTCTAATGGTTTGAATTTATTTAGAAAATCCTGTCTTGCGATTGAAGAATTGATTTCAACGGAGGAAGAATATGTTCGTTCATTGAATTATATAATTGAGGTGAGATATCTATAACTACACAGAGAAACAATAACAACTATTTCCGATGTATTTGTAAATCGAACTTCTTTGGCTGCGCGACATTTTTCTCCAATTAAGGTTGTATTACATTCTGGCTGATTGTGCACTACTAAGTTGTGGGTAGCTGTATTTGTCATTATTTTGTTATTTTTTTCAGCATTATTATCCACTGATGAATCAGCTTGATGATGTTCCTCAAGCATTACGTGGAACTCGTGGTGTTATATTCGGAAATATTGAAAACATTCGTGATTTTCATGCTGGACTGTTTCTCGATTCCCTTCGCAGCTGTAAAATCGATCCTGGAAAAGTTGCTGAGTCATTCATACAGCATGTAAGACGTAAAAAAAATTGTTGTTTCAAATCTGATTAATTCCGTTGTTTCAAATCTGATTAAATCTGAATTCATGCACTAACAAAGATAAATTAATAATGATGACTTCATTTTCGAAGGTTCCTTTCCCATAGTATTAAATTTTGAGTCTTCTAAACAAAGTGAAAATCTAACCTCGTGGTTCCTTTTAGTGTAGCCACCATTAATTAACAGCGTTTGTTTGTTTGTAGGATTTGAGCACCAGTAGGAATTTGCCATTGTCAGGCTTCCCCGTCGACATTCCCTATTGTAGACATGTATCATTTGGTATTTTTGCTTTTCTTTCCAGAGAGATAATTTTGGTCTGTACGCACTGTACAGCAAGAACAAACCGAGATCGGACGAATTAATGAAAGAACAAGGAACTCAATTTTTTTCCCCAAAACAGCAGCAACTACGAGATAAAATGGATCTTGCTTCGTATTTACTTAAACCGGTTTGTAAAAAGTTCTATTAAATCATTTTCTTTACTTTTCACAAGTATTCAATTATCCTGATGATGAATTCCTGAAAACAGAGGTTCGAGCGAATCAGCGCTAAATGGGGCCAATGAAAAAATCCACAGAAATTACTGAAGCTGACTAACTGTATATATTGGGTCATAACATTAATGTATATGAGATGAGTTCTTCAAGCCTAGGTTTGCTGGTGATATAAGCATATACTTTCTTCCCAGCATGATGGATTAATTAATTATTAAAATGTATATGGAAAACTAACCAAGCACTCCACATAAATTACTGAGGATGACTAACTGAACACATCAAATGAGCTAACTCTTGTCTTTTGTTTGATATTGACTCAGTATTTCCCACTTCAGTTCTGGAGCCGACGCTATAACAACGAAACAACGCAGAGCAATTCAATTCAAATTCAATTCATCACCTTAACACATTACTTAATAGCAAAACCAGGGTTTAATTGTATTGGGAATGGCCTGTCGATATCATTAGTTTAGTAAAGCTGTTATTTTTTGAAAATCTTTTCCCGTTCTAGGTTCAACGAATGGGCAAATACGCATTACTCTTGCACAACATATCAAAACATTCCGAGATGAGGTACAGAGGTCAACTCAGAGAAGCTGAATCATTGGTTAAATTTCAACTTCGTCATGGCAACGACCTCTTGGCAATGGACTCCATTGTCGATTGTCCTGTGAACCTGAAGGAACAGGGGGAATTGAAAAGACAGGTAATAAATCATTATTACTTCGAAGAAGGTTGTAGGCTGAAGGTGTTCGCTAACCCTCATCATAAAAAATACCACCCACATTCCCCAGATGAAATAGGGTATCTACCCATCATGGGGTGGTTTCTGGAAAAAGATGACCACGTCCCAGTAACGTACATGAAAATATTTTCATTCTTCAGGACGAATTTATCGTATTCCGTGGACGAAGAAAATTCTTACGACACGTTTTTCTGTTCGAGGATCTTATATTGTTCGGAAAACCTCAGAGAGTTCATGGCGGTCATGACATTTACCACTACAAATCAAGTCACAAGGTGATGCAAGTTTTTTCTCATTAACTGTTATTGTTGCATGCATATATCATCAGCTCCAGGAAGACATTTCAATAATTTCTAACTCAAATGTTCAGATGGCAGAAGTTGGTTTGACGGAAAATATCGGTGAAACCGGACTCAAATTTGAAATTTGGTTTCGTCGTCCGATGCAAGACAGTATTGTGCTCCATAGTGCCACCCAGCAGAAGAAAGTCTTCTGGGTCGAGGAGGTTCGGGGCATTCTGTGGAAACAAGCAATGAGAAATCGAGGTATTGTCTCCTATCTATATGAATATAAATACACTTATGTTTGTATGTTCGCCGTTGTCATGCGAAACAAAACAGTTGGACCCTATCTCGCTAAATCAGCGGATTCATATTTTCCTCATTATTTCCCTGTGATAAACAAACAGAATTCTTGACAGATAATCGTCGCAGCGAGATGGTGAACATGGGAATCGGTAACAAACCGTTCCTCGACATTCGATCCAGTCAAAGTCCGATAACTGACCGCTCGGTGGCAGCAGAGTTGATGGGAGGTAGGATACTTTCCTCACGTAGCAGAGCATCGATCGCCGTGTCAACGTTTGATTATGCGTCAAAGAGACCTCATTCAACAGTTTCCACATCATCAACGTCGTCAAACGGATCGGCACAAGTAGCCTCACATCAGCCAGCTTCTATGTTCGACTTCCGTGCGATAGCAGAAGATGAAGAGTTTGGTATGTATTTGGGGTGAAGAAGGGTTTGGGGGGTATTGACCCATCGACACACATACAAATTTCCAAATATTTTCAGAATCTGGAAGTGGTCACGGTTCATCGCTGTGTACATCGAATGAAGACACTGAACCAATAGAGGGCGCTCACGAGACCAATGATGCTAGACCGCAACAGTACATTACTACAGTACGTTTGGAAATCAGATCATAGGGTCAAAGGTTACTTGTATAATAACATATTTCTTGTACTTCAGGTGTGATAATCAAACTGTCAATAAAGTCGCCTTGCTTCTATCACTAGAGGGATGCGAGAGCATTTCTTGGACATTAGTTCCTGAATTACACAGTTTCCGATCAAAGTCTGCCACTTGGTGGCGTCCTATTAAAATCACTTTGCTGTTAGATGTTGCCGATGTACTGCCGGTGTCCGTATCTGATAATTTTTTTATTCACTGTTATATCATACACACGCACGCGCGCACATTAATGGTATATTTTTACACAATTGTATTTCTAAATTATTATTATGTCGACAAGAGCTGCTTATGACATCATAGTCCCTTGCTTTCAGTATACTTTTCTATTTTTCGCACTTTAATAAATATGCTTCAGATGTCTAACATTGGATTATTTATGTACGAGGACGATTGGATCGTAAAACCAGCCCAGACATACTTCACCCACTAGATCAACCTATGCAATGGTGTGCAACGTATTTAACATGACGTAATAATTACGTATATTTTCCTTTGAATACCGTCCAATATTGCGTAATATTCGAGCTAGCTTTCAACAATGATTTTCAAGAGACCTTAGATTATTACGCAACAGAAAAAAACGTCACAATAAATGATTGAAAAAACGTTTTTCTTAATTTTCTAAAATCGCGCTTCCTCATGTCACGTGTTCCCCGGGATTGTAATCAACGCTGGAGGTTTCTTTGCTTCAGCATCGAGTCGAAACCATTTGTGATAGACAGCGATGAAGGAAGGTTATCCTGCTCTAGGTAGAACTGTGAGCTGAGTATAGGCCCAGGCACTTTAGACTTAATATATTGTATATATTTCAGTGGAACAGGATTTTTCAGATTTGTATTTTGTATTTTTGCTTCAAGGGATAATAATTATTAGAATAAGATGTTGCTTATAGAGGTCGTGGTTACTAGTACTGTGATCCATCTGTAAACCAGATTACGTTTGTTTAAGTAGATTAGGTTAGAAAGTTGTTGTTACTGGTTACTGGTTACGCGACATATTATATTAGTTGTACTTCGCTTCAGATATCGAGTGATATCATTTCATTTGTGTTGGACGGTAATGAAGGACAGTTATTCTGCTCTAGGCAGATGTGTATACATTACCGAGACACACACACGCAGAATGGTACATTTATGTGATGACGTATATCATATACACGGAATTGCCATTGTTAAATGTGTATAGGGAATGATATGATAAACTTTTGATTCATTCTCACACTCTAGAATAGTGCGCTAGAATGGCAAAAAATAAAAACGGAGATAAATAAAATAACGCTGCGAGTAGGGTTCGAACCTACGCGGGAATATCCCATTGGATTTCAAGTCCAACGCCTTAACCACTCGGCCATCGCAGCTGGCGATAAGAGAGAGGCGAAAAAACGGACAAGTTACGCGAGAGAGATAAAACGAGAGAATAGTAATTATCATCTTGACTATTATGTTTTGAGATTTCCTGTTTTGCAATACAATGTAGGACTATCTCATTCTTTATTGGTCAACTATATTGAGCAGCAGGTAATAGCAATTTGGCTAATATGTTCTTATATATTCTGTACCATGATTATACGATGAATTGTCTTCATATTTATAAGCCAAATTCCTACGTTTCTTGTAATAGAATCTAGCTACTACGGTCGTACACTTTTTAGAGTTTCGTAATACTGGCTATAGCTAATTTAGCTAGTAAGTTCGTAGACTTTATGCCTTTTAATGATGAAAACAAAACATTTATTAACCATTAGACGGAGCCCCTGAGCCCTCATTTGGCGCTAAGTGCGCGGGTAAATATTATGTTGTCAAGCACTTGTGTTACGACACAATAAATTCCTTCCAGGTCGTCTGTGATCAAACAATAAAATCGTATTAATGTTTAACGCTATTACAAAAATGGGTTTTGTCACCATTCAAGTCATTTTATGTCTAAAATTATCAGAACTTTTGAATATTTAAAGAAATGCTCATAAAATTCAGCTACATATAATAAAAAATTCTGGGAATTACAATTTTCAGATGTTGGGTGCTTTGAGTTCACTTTCCCCATTGTTCATTTACTTCTCGTTTGTGCGGTAACAAGGTGTTCTAGACGTCACAATAGAATCAACAGACCGTGCCGAGAACAGCGAAGGAATTTGTTCAGCGATACAAACAAATACGTGAAGGGTTCGAACTTCGAACAAATATTATTAAAACGAATAATTCTGAGATGTTTTGTTGAAAAAGCGCTGAATTTCATTACAATACTTATTCCTTTTTTATACAGACATACTTTTCGACCAAATATAAATATTTATGTGTGTTTATTTATATTCATCGCGTTTTTATAGAGATTTATACGTTGTAGGATTGATGATGAGCGAAATATTTTGCTCATTTTGTTCCCTGCGTTTTGCATGTGCGTACACGCGTGCGCGTTCGTATGCCTCTCACGCGAAATAGGAATTTTGTTGAGATTGTCCGCATTGTTTAAAATGAGCTGAGAGAGTTAAAAGCATTCTTGAGGCGAAAATAAGTTGCTGTTCGACAGGTACATGAGTTTGCGAAGGTTAGAATTTGTATAGAAGTTTAGCATTTGCGGTCGCTCTAACTGTTCTAGGGTAGATCGTTCCACTATGATATATTTCTATAAACCAGGATCTCTCATAAATCACTAAAACATTGTTGTTTTTCTTCTACGATTTTCGTCCAATTTTAACAAACTTTGGCGTCAAAACAAAAGCAGTCTCTGAGAATTCTTCTGGTATCTAAATTTAAGCTGGATCCTCATTTTTACTGAAGCCTTAATTTAACAAGAATCATCTAATGAAGACCTTATAATGTAAAAACAGTGAAAAGCTCATTTGAAAGCAGAATCCTTATTAGTATGGCGAAGCCACTTACATTCGTGCAGCAGATATTCAGTAGGTGATTGAAGAACCTCTTGTCAGACTGTGGTTTTGCACCACTGTTGTAATGTGAGTGTTGTCGCGATAATAATTGGAATCCAGTCAAAGTTTAAATACGAAAATAATTCTCAAAGGGCTGCTCTTTTGATTCATGACAAAGTTTGTTGAGATTTGATGATTTAGTCAAAAGCAGAAATAGCCGATGGGTTAACTATGACAGGATAAGTGACCTGGTGTTGCCCGGGAATATGATGCCGCTACTACTTAAGATACCTCAAGTCACCAAATTTAGTTCAATTCAGTTCAATCGTTCATCACATTATAGAATCAGGATATGAATAAAGTCATCTAGACCCGAGGGAGCTATAAAAAAGCTGAAATGGTTTCGCCTTTAAGGCCGATCATAGATTTCAAAGTGTGACTGTTCCTGATATAGACGCCTGGTGTAAATATAGTGTTCATGTCATTATATATACACATAACAACGAATATAAGATGTTGTGTTGTGCTGTTCAGATCCCTTAGCACTGGTTATCTTAGTAGTAGAAAATGTTCAACTTTCGGCGATCAATTGGCTTTCCATAATAAACTATTAAATTCAAGTTATACAGATTTCCAATAATATTTCTTCGGTCCTTGTTTTCCACTGCTTCGTTTCACCATTTACTTGTTTTAGGGTTCGTTCTTATGAAAATAACCTGACTGACATGTCATCATTCTATAAATAACATAATGTTAATACAAGGCGTGGAAATTGTCAAAGGTTCGTTGACAACAGCACCACGCTTCGTCATTCCTGAATGCTGATGATAATTCCGATGGATTATTTTAAAGTACGTTTATATACCATACTCAAATTTAAAGATTTTATTTCGATCTCTATCTTACAAGCTTGTCAATCATTTGATATAACGATAACTCCTCACTTAACGACCACCTTAAATGTCACCTGACGGTGATAGAGTCTATGAGAGTTTTACCAAGTATTAGTTTTAAGTGAATTATCTGAATAATGAAATTCGTAAAGGTTTAATGGAAACATTATTTAGCGGTCGTAAGTATGAGGAACGGTCGTTGTATTGACAGTCGAGTTAACGGTCGTAAGGGGGGGGGAGCGGTCGTTAAGTTGCGAGTGTCTCTAGTTCCGCTAGCCCAGAAATGTCGGGAATTCTTGATAATTGCTTTATAGCTAGTATTAGTTTTCTCTAACGTTGCTTCTGCCTGTAATTAATCTCACTTGGTGAATACTCCACTCCAACCGTTCTAACTTTGTCAGAATTCGAACTCTCTCAACGTAAGTGCCTTGTCAAGGCACGATTTTTATTTACACCGAAAGTGAATTGCACTTGACCGTAATTTAATTGCTGATCTGCGGTAAAAGTTAGGAGAATCGTCGTTGTTTAAATAGAGAGTTTTACTGAAGTCGCTTGTCAACCTAATCTCGGGTTTGGCGCCTAACCGGACGACGCCACCTATACTCTAGCTTGAGGAGTTCGGTTTGAGAGGTTGTTTGCCTTTTTATAAAACACCAATGGGCGTAGACTACTGGATGTCGCTAAGTATAATGAGCTCTCTTGCCTCTTCATGTACTCCACATCTGTCTAACTGATTAGACTTCATTTTGAATTTAGTAGTTTATAATTGACGGCCAAATTTTATCTAGAACCCAAAAACCTGAAGTGCCGAAACTGAACTGAAGTTAAACATTTTCTTTTTTACTGAGATAACCACTGCTTATTGCTACATAGCCAGTGTGAAAAGCGTTCTAAACGTATTATCGGTATTGCGAAATAATGTGGATGCTCTTTTCAATGTTGTTGTCGTTTTGTTGATTAATGTTTCTGCTTTCTAGTACGTACTGTGTACAGTGATGCATCTTACTTCGTACTTAATCCGTTCCAGCATGCCGTTCGAACTCCAAATGGAATTTTTCATGAGTTTAAGGGGCGAAGTCTGAAACGTACGAAGTACGAGGCACTACTATATCATGGACCACCAACCATGCTCTATATATCACTTCAATCAACTACTTACTGGGAAATGCAAAACATCAATTTACATTAGGCATATTCGATGTGGGAGGGCACCATTTCTCAAGGTCGTTCAATAAATTCCCAAGGTTATTAAAAACAGACCAACTGCCATACATTAATATGATGTGCGTGACGTAATACTCCTCTTTTCATAACCTCCTATGACGTAATATTCATCGCGTGTGGTAGTTTGTCGGGAGCGGCAAATATTTGCTAAAGGAGCGTTGTGTTCCAACTTCGTCCAGAAGTCGTCTTTGTAGAATTATGACGAAAGAATAGCCTTTCATGTTTTGATTTAAAATCCTGTCTCTCGGGAATGCGATTATGACGTCACAGCACGTATCGTTTTAAACCTCCTTGTGATGTTATCAATAGGAAACCGAATTATGTTTAGAATTGTCCGGTTTAAAATAGTAGTTGCGTAGTCGGGACAATGGAGAGAGCGAGTGTTTCATATCGAAATAGCAGTAAGTGCTTTGGAGAGGAAGATATTACGGTACTAGGAAATCAGAATTACTGAGATATTTTTCCCTAGTCGAAATCTAAAATTATTCATTCTGTTTTGTCCTTACGAGACTTATGCAGTGAAGCTTGCAGTGCAGTACCGGTTAACTCGGAAGTAATTTGCCTGGTCCCGTCGACTTCGAGCTATCGAGCTTGTACTGTAGTATTGTAGTATGTATACATGACCAGTAGATAGATGTACTGTACTGTGAAACACGTTTTGCTTATGTTGGCATGATCAAACCAGAGCATTTGATATCCTATATATGACCCGTTGAAACGTTCAACGTGGTTTAACCATTTTCTTAATTATCTTATTATGTATATCGGAATACATGTGAAATGGGAATCCAGTTAAAGGTTAAAGGTTAAAGGCTGTCGTGCTTCTAATGTAATGTGTCAGGTAATATTATTGTGCTTATTTTTCGGTCCAGGTAGTAAATGGTATCCCTGCATATATACATCTCATAAATAAATAGAAAACTGTTTGTCAATCTGTCTGTGCCTGCAAGACTAATATTTTCCAAAAAATATAGTCGTAATTTCCTGTGTGACTTCAATAACAAACTATAGTGAGGTGATAATGGATAATGTTTACCACGGTTGGCTGTTCATAATGGCTGCCTACATGCTTACACATTACACATGACAATGGATGAAGAGAGAGTTTCATTTCGAGCTATTGAGCTAAGTGCTTTTTGAGGAAGTCAATACTAGGGAAATGGATCAGCATTATTAGTAAGATACCAAGTATATCAGAGATATTTTCACGTGGTCTGAAAGGTTTTTTTTGCCGTTTCGATCAGTATTTGATATATCGCTTTCTAGAATATAGACTCCAGATGACTCATCTGTTATCGTGGACCGTATTTTGTACTGTGGCAAATTCAGCAAACTAAATATTCTAGAACAGACATGAAAAACAAGATGTTTACCGTACAGCATGCCGGTGTTTACATTTACATAAATATCTCCATCTTTGGCAAGAAATAAAATTACTGTCGTTGGCTTATCAATCTCTATACTAGGTCAAGAAATGATTTAGCGTAGTAACACCTGCTAACCAAGCAGTGATGTAGATTACAGATAATAGAAGAGACTCGAGGTTCTGTTTGTCAAATATTAAAACTGATATTTTTAACGTAGCAAAATCTCACAAAGGTCAGTATAGCATAGGCTTAGTGAGGCTGTTAGCCCAAACATTTTTTTCCCTCTTTGCCTCCGTCTTTCGTGAACTGGCAGCAGGGTCATCCTTAAACCCCCCAAGTTAAAATATTCTAACCTCTATTATTTCTATGATGAATGTCTCGAGGTCACGAGTTCGTTAATATCGTGTCTGTTTACACAAGCGAAATTCTTGATCCGCGGAATAAGCTAATGGATATGAGCAGTACTAAGTATCTTGGTATCAACAAAACCTCTTTAAGTTCATCCTATATAGGTTAATGGTCTCGATATTATTTCTGCTTTGAACGGGAAGAGTTTTGTGTCAAAACAAACAGGCCACGGGAGAACATTGTGAACAAACAATCGGTTATTTTACATCGATCAACGGTTATGTTTAGGAATCGGGAATAAGCGGGAAAACGCGAACATATTACTATGGCAACATTATTACGTCGTGATCCCCTTGGTTACCACATTTAATTTGGTTCAAATTGGTTCAACCGTTTGCTTTTGTATAGCGTATATACATAGATAAAAAATATCTTGGTTGTGGGCAATTGACC
>QRAM01000670.1:0-14996 GCA_013436055.1 Halocynthia roretzi | reverse complement strand
AAAAGAAATCGGTTACGTAAAAACTTTGTAAACACTACCTATAACGAAGTTTATCGGAACCCCCCCCCCCCCTATCTCAAAGCCACCCCTCCATCTGTTTTTACTCGAATTTACTTAGCCAGCAAGATCTCGCTGTTGTTCATTGTTTGTATAGATAGGTGATTGATGTGATCTTTGCTTGTAGATAATTCCTCAGTGAATGGGGAGAATCACTGTTTGACATTTACGGTAAACTAGATGAGATTGAGGTTAGCTACAGAGTGTAACCACATAAGGAAAATGACCTTTGCTGTAGAATATTTTTCTTTGCCAAAACATATGTTTTTGTACATTTGACTACTTAAGCGAGGGATTGTGTTACTTCGCGTGAGGCTGAAAATATCGCGTAATCTACATATGATATTTACAATGCAATGAAACATCTGTGCAGTGTTGTATTGTATAGTATTATTAGGAGTGATTTTAAACGTCATATTTCTGCATTTTCAGCTTAAAGTAGTAATTACAGTATTTCTGTAAAACTTTATCACGTGACGAAGCTACAATCTTGTGAAATCGCTTCTGACATCATCGAAAAACATTTAAGGATTTTCTCGTCATCGAAAAGCTCTCACATCATATATACGTCATAACTTTGAGGACTATGGACACTTTCACCATTTTGCTTTTGATATTCGTTGTCGGAGCTCATGCACATAGTTGTGTTCCTTGTGATAAATCAAAATGTAAAATCGAGACGTGCATTGGAAGCAAAGTGTTTGATGTATGCAGGTTGGTTACTAAAATATTTCATTATCGCTGTGACATTACCAGCATCAATATAGTAGTGTACTAACTCTATCATGTTATTCTTGTACCACAACTTGTATGAAAGATTCAAGTTTTATATACTACTTATATGCTAAGCTGCTGGTTAACACATACGAATTCTTGATAGCTATTTGGAAGTGATGCTGCTTTATTTTGGTGATCAACTTATCCCGCGAATATAGGCTAAAACTTAAAAGTATTAAATGAAATTCATAATTGAGTAACTTAGACTCCTTTTTGAATTTAGTGGTTTGTTATGTGAAGCTCAATCATTGCCGAAACCCAACTGCGGTTAAATATTTTCTACTACTGAGATAACCGCTTATTGCTACATAGTCAGTGTGAGAAAGGATCTCAACAGTGCAACGCGACATATTATATCCGTTGTTACATGTGTATGGGAGTGATGAGATGTGTACTTTGATTTATTCGCATGATCTAGAACTGAAACCTACAATAGTGATAATTAATAATAATAATTTTGTGCTTTTTATACTTTAAACTTTCAATTCAAACTTTCCATTTACAAATTGATACAAGTTAAGTCGGTGATTTATTGCATACTTACGTGAAATCACCGACGGTCACCGGTCTAACAAAGTGTTAGCATATTTTTCTATATTGTTGTTTAGTAAACTAACCGAATTTTGCCAGAGGGTACCACGCTTTATGACGCGCGTAAATTAACCCTATTTCATGCCCAGAACGATCTTCAGACCTGTTCTATATGCCACGTCTTTTATTAGTCGTTAACAAAATGTTAAACTGCGATTTTTAATCTGACGTATTGCAGATATTAAGATATTTCGATAAATTACGTCACATTTTGAGACAAAGGATATTTGTCGGGTCAAATATAGGATAGATAACCGGTCCGGTATCAAAGTCCTCTCGTGCATCGTTGGTTATTACGTCATAATCATCAGTTTGCTTCCGATATTTGACAGCTCAATTGCGAAATATTGTTTGACCCAAATTCAAGTGGTGAATGTTGTCAAATACTTTCATATAATTTCCATATTGATGCATAGGGAGAATTTCAATGTTTCAATGTTCAGGAAAACTCAAAATTGGTGAACAAATTTCGGGCGATATGTTATTGCACAGTCTTTTGTGGGGTATTTATATATACACTCCAAGAGAGGATACTCTGTATATCTGAAACTCTGTTTCTGTAAGGTTGTGTAGAGTGTAATAGTGCGTGCTCGTAGGTAAGGTATGAATTGAACCACACAAGTGTAAATCTTACTAATTATATTGATATCCAATACATCGAGATAAATTTCCTTTACCAATGATCTTTTTCTTCAAAATACAGAACAGTTAATCATTATTCAGTTTTAATAATCAATTCGTAATTTGGTTTCTTATCGCCACAATGACAAGTGCCGGGATTCCCTAAGTCGCCACACTTAATTTAGTTCAAATCTTTGCATTGGAGAATTATGTTCTGAATAAATCATCTAGGCTCTAGGGAATAATAAAAAAGTCAATAGCCATCACGTTTTTCGCCTCTTAATAATATACACGATCGACTGGGTGTGCGACATGTTTTTACAGAGACGTTTTCTTACGCGCGCCTCCCATTCTATTTCGATAGAGCCCTCAGCAAGAAAAAGTCACTGAAAGAAATTGTCGTAAGAAGAATCTATCTGTATGAACATACGAAATGTTAAGGAATGTAGCGGAAGGAATACTTTAACTCATTTTTAAAGTAATTTTCGTCCCACGTACATTCCAACCTGTTTAGCGACAAAATTGTCACGCGAATAAGTAACCTAGAACCGCGACAGAAATACGAGTCAAAGAGGCGACAACCGCGTTTGATGTTCAATTCTCATTGTCCGAGAGACGGCGTTTGGTCGGCACATTAAACATTTGACTTTTAGCTGCTAAGTATGAAAGAACTAGTAGGAGTACAATGAAATAGCTGACTTTTGATATAGAGTCGAATAACTACCCCATGATGATATATCTCACTGTCGCGTTCAGTTCTATATCGTGTGAATGTATCAAAGTACATATCCTGTCATTTCCTATACACGTGATGTAACAACGAATATAAAATATCGCGTAGCGCTGTTTCGATTCCCTCTTACATTGACTATATAGCAATAAGCACTGGTTATAGTAGGCTACTTAATAGTAGGGAATATTTACCTGCAGCTGGTTTCGTCGCTAAATTGTCTTGTATAAGAAGCTACCAGAATCAAGATGAAGTGTAATCAGTTATACAGATGTGGAGTTGAGACTATTATATTCTCTAATGAACGTGAATGTTTTTTTCAGATGTTGCCGAGTTTGTGCAAAACAATTGAACGAAACCTGTGGTGGATTGTATGAAACACACGGGAAATGTGAAACAGGGTTTACTTGTGTCATTCAACCGGAAAACGGAGATTATTTGACCGATCAAGAGAAAGGAATTTGTAAACGTAAGTATGTTTGAGTTTGTAAGTTTGACGATGTCATAATATATCATAGAGTTGGCAAACTGCTTGTATAAGAGAGGGGTTAGCTATTACAACACAACATTACACAGATATGCAGTAATTACATATTGCAGTAATTTGATATTCTGTGGGATGCTCTTCATATTCCACGTCCCACGATTGATATTTCACATTTATCTTACATTGTTTCGCAATAATAACATCGCCGTTTAATCGTCATTGTTTCGCAGAACAATACCACAATTGTTTGCTGTTTTGTTTTAGCCAATTTTCATTATGACGTATTGATATGTATATCGTATCAGGTGATCCGATATCAGAAAGGTCGCGCAGAGGTCAAACAAAGTAAATTGACAAAATTGTCGGAAATATTGACGTTCGAATTGTTCGCATTGTTTCGTCATATAGCTTGTTTGTTAAACAACAATCGTTTCATTGTTCCGTATGAATGACAGCGCTTACATATCAGTAATTAGACTACGCATGTTGATTGCAATGTTGCACAGTCAGGCAATCTGCATGGGGGTGAGTGGGTGTCATCTTTTCACCAAAAGCCACTTAACCCCAATATCAATGATGTTTCATTCATTTGAAGCGTTATTATGCGTCGTAGTCAGCAAAGGGTTAGCATTTCAACCATTGCGTGCAAGTTTTTTGCCATGGTCTGTTTAACTAGACACGTGACTCGTCGTCTAAATGCCTGTTTACATTTTTTACAAACGAACGAAAGAGAAATTTCTAGCCGTATGTTTGTGAGCGTATTCGGGTTCCTACAGAGATGAAAATGTGACGTAGAAGTTAACCCCCGTTGTGACTAGGCGAAACTGAAATTCGATACAAGGTGAAAATTGATGTTTTTAGACACAAATCCGTGTAATGATAGGTTGTGCGACAATTAATATACGTTAGATCGCAGCTTCCTTGTACTTCACTAGCAGAGAAACCTGGTGCTGCTCAGGTTAGCTTTTGAATGACTTGGTGTAAGTATCCAGTCGAATATGGAATAGTTAATCTCATATAGCATTGTTTCTGTCGACGTGTTATTCTGGTCGCTAGGGAACAATCCATGTTTTTTTTTTAGAAAAACCCAGCCACGACCCTAATCTAATTCACCATGCAAAATTTGGTTCAAACCAGCGCAAACACGCAAACCCTTTTTTTTTCATTGAGTAAATTAATAACTTTACTTCGATCGGTCTTGTGGAGTCAGCATGATTCAGGATGAAGGAGAAATGTACTTATAAAAATCGCTGAATTTATTTCTTCTCTGGTTCCGTGTAAAAATAAGCAACGTGGTCGGTTAGTGCCATTCTGTGCTGTCTTACAGGGCCCACAACTTAGAGGGGGCTAGGAATTATAAATAACGATTTATAAGTTCAGTTCAAACACTTACCTGAAAGTTCTTCAAATTATAAACTCGTGCCAGTCGGTCATAAAGAAGATTTTTGATTTTTCTCTCCAGTTTGAACTCGACTTGTACTCGATATCGACTTACACTATATAAAGTGTATCGGATATACCTTTGTACTCATGTATCCAATGTAATCATATCTGTTTGATTCAAGTTCTAATATCTGTTTCTCGTATTGTTTTCACCAGATACAGACTCACTGACGTCATCTGACACGTGCAAAGAAGTGGAGTTTGACGGTTGTGACGCAATAAATGAAAAATGTGTTTGCGAAAGAAGAAGAGCCTGCACGAACCCGTTTCAATTTCTGAGTCGACCGAAATGTGAAACTCATTTGTTAAGGATAGAAGGTAAGATCCTTGTCGTAAACAATCATACGATAAATTATATACGGGCATTTTGTCAAATGAAATAGCTTTTCACTTAATTCCAAATAGCGGATATCACTGGATCACAGCGATGTATATTGTAAAACTATTACCTGAATTCTATATTCGGTCCAGAGTTTGATAATGACCGAGATTTATTATGCAAAGGCGCAATAACCAATATTAGTTGATCGCATTGAGAGAAAGGCCACATTTTACAAT
Organism: Halocynthia roretzi; assembly: GCA_013436055.1. Classification (NCBI taxonomy): domain Eukaryota; kingdom Metazoa; phylum Chordata; class Ascidiacea; order Stolidobranchia; family Pyuridae; genus Halocynthia; species Halocynthia roretzi. The sequence goes on along the minus strand of QRAM01000670.1, from coordinate 9,732 downwards.
GTTTGTTTGTAGATATATATGTTACTTCAGTATGGCAGCTAGTATATTGAGTCAAACCCAATATATTGTTGTTGACTGCACAATCTCTCCGTCAGATGAAATGTTATTAATATTCCTTGCCTTTTTTGGCATTCGCAGTCCGACTCTACGTCTGTATAACTTATCAGACTTAATCTTGAATATCGTGGTGTATCGGATGTCTATAGGAAATAACATGATTTGTAGTTCGATTCAATCCCACGATCTAGAATGGAACGTTACAAATGGCCGCTGTAGGAATATCTTATTAATCTAGATATATTTTGAGACATACCACATTTGAAATTCCCCACTCAAGTTTATCAACTAGAAATACCAAGCATTCCATGAACAAACTCTGATAAATATCAGCTCTTACTCGTATCTCGTCTGTTATCTGTGGAACCACAATGAATCGGTTTTCAAATGTCACTCGAACTGGTTTCGAACCCTTATCGTCCACCACCAATCTCACTACCGACGTATCCTGACCATTTATGTCGCTGTTGATTTTCAAATATCAGGATTGTTGTGTCACAATAGGAAATTGTACAGACGACAGGTGCTGATAACTGACGCCGATTGTTGAGTATTAATAGACGAATGTAGGAAACAATTGTGATTTAACAATGTTGTTCATTGAGGTCGCTTTTCCTCTAAAGAAATTTCCGGGAATCTGTTTCGAATCAAAAACTGTCATTTAATGTTAACCCTCTGCACGCGAGCCACGACTGTTGTATACTGTTGTTGAAGTGTGAATTGTAAATACTCATTCTTAAGTAACGATGACTCAGCGTTTCGATCGTGGTCGAAGGAATATAGTTCAGCAATGATCCGTATCCGATAGATTCAGTATCTATCTATCACTATCCGCGGTATGATACGGGGACTACTGTTATATAGGTTATTAGTTTCGTGTATACGTTATTGTATAGTGTTTGTGGGGTCAACTTTCCTATATACGAAGATGCTCCGTATATTTGAAACTCTGTTTCTGAATGGTTGCGTAGACTAGAATATTGATTGAAAATGTTTGTCTGCTTTTCTGTCCATTTGGTTTGGTCTGCTTGCTAGATTATCAGTTTGGTGTATATGTTGTTGCATTGTCTTTTGTTGCGTAGACTTGAATAGTGCGTAATCGTATGTAAGGTAAGAATTGAAAGAAGGAATTATAATCTCTTAATAATATATATGAATCGGATCGATTTCTCTACTTGGTGTCAATATGACTTTGACGTGTTTTCTTCCATATATCCTATTCCATGATGTATCAATTGATACGTAACAATCCATCCCATTGTTTTATCATTTGTTTAACAATCGCCTCAGGCGCTATCGCCATTCTTACGTCATGGACGAATATAACTAGCTTTCTCACTCTCGGTTGTTTATTCCAAACTGTGGATTAGTTGAACTTTAACCCAGTTCACCTTTGACCCACTTACAATGTGTTAAACTTGTGTGTTCTGCCGTTGTGACGTAAATAAGAGTCGTAAAAAACGTAAAGTGGTGACGGTCACCGTGGCAACGCCGCATTCCTGGCATTTTTACGTCGCACGCGAACTGCTCATGCGTAACGTTCGTTTCCTGTATTGTCTGGAAGTTACGTCGAGCTTTATTACGATTAGACGATAGATCTATTTGAATGTCGCGCGACAATCATATATACAAAAGGAAAAACAAGATAAGAGTTAATTCGCCTATTATTTGATCAAGTTTCATTTCCAGTAATAATTTGAATAAATAAAATTTGGGATAATTTTCCGGTTATTTCCGAGTATATGTTACTGAGACGACTTGCACACGCAGAATGGAAAATACTTGTTTTACCCTCCAAGCATCGATTTATGTTATGACGTCACTCATATCAATGATTTAGTTATTGTGATATAGTTAAACTAACCCCAAAACCACAAGCTTTTATACATACATATGATCACAGGTATATATTTTACTACTGAAATAACCAGTGCTTATTGCTACATAGTCAGTGCGGTAAATGCTTACGCAGGCGAGGCTAGTCGCACTGCTGGTTATATATAAATTATCACATGTAACTGAACAATCCATCTCAATAATAAAACTTCTTCTAAATCGTCATATTTCTTTAATTATCCCCAATTGTTATGAAATCATTGTGACCAAAAATTTCAAGCTTTTCACTTGATGTATTCTTATCACACAATTGAAACACTTAACTGTATTGTGACGTCGATTGTTTACTCTGAATATGGAATTTCGAGTGTCTGTGTGACGTCACAAACCTCCTTGACTTGTCTGCTTCACTTGTCATAATTCACTTCATTAAGGTCCCGGATGCTGTAATGTGGATAACGTAACAAAATGATAATGGGGTCTGCCCAACCTTGGTCATTTTTGGGGGGTTGCAAAACTTGCAATTATTGATCAAATCTATTTTCATTTTTCAGAGGCAAAAAGAAATTGTGTGAATCATAAATGTGAAGTTCGATATTCTCCAAAATGTTCAGAAGATTCTGAACTTGTCAACGCTCCATGGCCTGCTGGTGAATGCTGCCCTCTACCAAGCACGTAAGATAAATGCAATATGTAGAACATATAATATATAAACATAAGATAAGATAAAAATGATGTGATTTTGGAATGATATATATTGATATAAAAATGATATTGAATGCTAAGGGACAGTACTGGAATCCATAAGTCGTATCATAAGGGCTGAAAATTTGAACCTTGACACGTATGTTCTGATCCCGACAAGTTTAGATAATCGAGGTTCGAATTATGATTATGGACTTATGGACTCCAGTACTGGAAAATCGAGTGTTTACTTTATACTAAAATCATTTGTCAGTATGGAGTTGTATTTACCACTACTATTATCGTCTACAAGTATTACCATCACTTCCTATAGCAGTACTGGAGTCCATAAGTCATATCTTTTCGCAAATCCGAATAATATCAACTCATACCATGAACATAATATGCTAAAGATCAATTTATATGTTAGAGGTCAGATCGTATGTCAATATTTGCTCCAGAAACTCACAATGCAAAATGAACAAACAATAGAATATTCAGTTGCTTGTAAATCGCTCATGCATATTCTTTTCATTATGATGTCACATGAATGACTTGATGTCTTATATTTCCTACACAGATGTGAATGTAGTATTGATAGATGTCGTCAAAAATTATGCAGCCGTGGATACGAAAGGGTTCTGGTTCAGCGAGCAACAGGGAAACCGGGACGATGTTGCGATCAATACAAATGCAAAGCAAAAGGTAAAGTTTGTCTACAAGAAATAGTCCTGTTACTAGGTAACAGCAGCCTGAAGTCTTAATTGGAAAGTACTAACTCCGATCCAGGCATGCTTTTCAGATCATTGACTCCTTCATGGAATCCTTGATCCTTTATCAACTCCCATCATAAATGAATCAATGCAATCAGTAATAAATTCTCAATTTGAAAAGAACGTGAGGGACTGGGTGTTTACGTTTACATAAATATCCCCATGTTTGACAAGAAATAAAATTACTGTCGTTGGCTTATCAATCTCTATACTTGGAGTCGAGAAAATGATTTAACGTAGTGAAAAAAGATGCCAATCAAGCTGCAAAGTAGATCACAGATATTTGATAGGGGAAACTCGAGATTCTGCTCGTCAAATATTAAAACTGATATTTTTAACTTGGCAAAATCTCACCTAGGTCAGTATAGCATAGGCTTAGGAGGGCGCTAGCCCGAACAAATATCAGGAAAAAAGGGGAGCTGGAAAATAAGGATATCAGTTCAAAATATCATTGTAAATTTACCTACATACATGAATACATATTCATTATATTTTACGAAACTTCTCAGCTGATGAATGTGCGACAGCGCGATGTCGAGATTCAAACACGAGGAACTTAACTTGTCCATCGGACAGTGTTAAAATAACGGGACGAATGACGAAAGATGGATGTTGTGAACTGCCAGCAAAGTATGTCTGTACATTATTCATTCCTCAGTGATAATACTTTTAAATTTCACAATTTCATTGAGGCACATGCATGAGATAATAATTTATTTATTTCCATTAATATTTCATTGAACTGAATATCCTCTATTTGTCTATGATGAATAAAATATCTTAATTTGCTCTACCTTTTTTAACCACTAATATCCAGATCTTGTTCATCTGATTCCTAGATTATCTGAACTGAAATCATAATCAGCCATTTGCAATAAATCGTTTTCAAAAAAATTCAAAACATCAATTCAAAACAAAGATTTATTATTTATTTTTGTTCGATAATAATCTCGGGCAACATCATGCAAAGTCTATCAGTAAACTGGGCACTGGTGATATTTTAAGCCATCTGGTCAGCAGCAGTTTCATAAATATTTTATTTCTTTTGAAATATTCATCTGACCTTCTGACCTGTTTGCAGATGCCAGTGCAAATCGAAAGTATGTCACATGACCAAATGCAGAGATGGTTACCAACCAATGGTAATCGTTCGTAGCAATGCGAGACCTGGGACTTGCTGTGACATCATCGAATGTGTCAATGGTTTGTTGCTTAACATCCTTCTGGTATTACTGATTGTCACCAGAGAAAAAAATCCTATGAAAATAAATAATTATGATGTGATATTCATGGTAGTTTTGAGGCGAACCGTATATATTTCATTGATAACTTCATGATTTCTGTTGGATGATACTTTTTATAGTTCTTTGCCTTTTCTTGCCTCTATATTGCCTGCTTGTGTAGTCTAACTCCACATCTGTATAACTGATTAGACTTCATCATGATTTTAGTAGTTTATTATGGAAAGCCAATTAATACATGAAAACCAACTGCAGTTAAACATTTTCTACTACTACTAAAATAACCAGTATTTTTTTCTACATAGTCGGTGTGAGAAGGGATCTAAACAATTATAATATCTGTTGTTGTTGTCATATAGGAAATGATATATGTACTTCGATTCATTCAAACGATATAGAATTCAATGCTACATATTCCTCTTATTTTACAGCATCAAGTCTTGGTGTTTGTCGATCCAACGGCAAGGAATACAAACACGGTGAAAACTTTGCCGTTGATGCGTGTCGTTCGTGCGAATGTGTCGATGGATTCAGTCGTTGTTACACAAAACAATGTCCAGTTCTACCCTGTGAAAATCAGTGGACGCCACCCGGTGTTTGCTGTCCCAAATGTAAAATAACTATCAAAGGTGAGGCAGTACAATCCACAAATGTGGTTAATGGCAAATAATACAATACTACAGCCACAGATATTATCTGCTGTTATCTGGGTTTGCTACTTTTGTTCACGCTCAATGTTTTGCTTCAAGAAAAACCGACAACCGTTCGTCCTGTCCGTTACTGCAATCATAATGGGGTCCTCCATCCACCGGGTGAATCCTGGTACACGTCATCATGTGAGAAATGTGTCTGCGAGAATGACGGACCGAATTGTATATCGGAAGGCTGTGCAAAGTTATGCGAAAATCCACGATCGGTGGAAGGTTCTTGCTGCGGAGTTTGTGATGGTGAGTAATGATCAAATAATATTAGACTTGCTGCTCGTTCGTCTCTACCGGACTTATATATTGAATTAAATCACCTTTTTTAACTTCACAAATGTGTTTCTGACATCACAAAACATATTTTTAACTAGTCTTTAGGTTAGTGTTATCTATGGCATCACAAAAGACTATTGTTTTTTCATCAAAATTCATCAAATAATTGATCTTGGGCCTTATTTTGAAAATAACTTCAGCGTCAGAATCAGACCCCATGCCAATTTCCAGAACGCTGAGTCAAGATACATACACACGCTCTCACATTTATTTATGAGATGACAATGGGGAAATGAGGAAACTTGTAATTTCTTTCACAGAACCAACCTATATGACAATCCCGATATCCTGTCCATCCATGAGAGACTGTAAACTCGGTGGAAAGGAATGTCCTTTCGGATTCAAGTCAGACAAGATGGGATGCAGACTATGTGAATGCAGAGATAGTACGTTGTTTTTTTTTTAAATGAAAAGCTTCCTAGATATTTGGGGAAGCTTTTGTGATGGTATTGTCGATTAACCTTAACCTACAATTAACCTTTCTTCGCCTACCCTCGTACTTTCAAAGTTCTACATCTATATATATATATACCATTCAATGGGAATGTTGGAACGAGTATTTCATTCCCTTAATTTTTTTTCAGGATTCGAAGTTTGTCCGTCCCTCTCATCTTGCAAACTCAACTGCACAAAAATCACTGATGAAATCGGATGTGAACGTTGCTCATGTGCAGGAAGGAAAAAGGAATGCAAAGATTTGAAAACATGCAAGAAAGAATGTCCATTTGGATATAGGTATAGTTTATTTGTATTTGTGCACAAATATTGTACTGTACAGTACTAGCAAGTTGAAAAGGGAAATTATTCCGAATGAGGAGATGGTACAGCACTTGGAAGATGCAGTACAGTGGTTTTACAGACACTGTACACTAAGTTACATAAATATTGTACTGTAAAGTACTAGCAAGTTGACATGGGCACTCATTCCGAAATAGTATAGTTTATTTGCATGTAATATTAGTGTTAACTGAGATTTTTTTCGTCTGATTTATGTCTTTGTTATCTACAGGAAAGATCGTAATGGCTGCAAGAAATGCAGATGCAGAAGATGTGATGATGTTCTTGCTATTTGTGATAAAAAATGTCCTCACGGAAGACAGGTAAAATTTGGTAATGATACGAATTGCGCAATAACCAATTGACTTGTGTATTAATTATTTTATTGAGTAATACACTTGTTAAGATCAACACTGTTCGGATACATTGAAAGTTTGGATAATGACATGAATTCCAGTACTGTCACTTAGCATTCAAAATCATTTTTATTTCAATATATATCATTCCAGAATCACATCATTTATATTGTGCTCCCTTTTATCATAATCAATCAGATGCCGCTATTGTGCATTGGATCATCCATTGTATTAAAACTATTAGGGAAGGTTGAGATTAGACAGTTGTTTATCGAATGACCTCCCACAGTTTTTTATGTTTGAATCTTGTTGTATTAAAGTGCTTTGATAACGATTTATCGATAATGGGCAATATGGATGGCGATTCGAATAATTAAGCTGTTAGTGTATTTCTAATACATCGCGGAAGTCGATTGCAATGGCATACCTACTGGAAATAGTATAGTAGTTTTATTATGCAGTAGCTCCTGTCTTGCTATATAATCAGTTGAATGTATTTTCTTTGACAGATGAACGACTATGGATGTGAGATCTGTAAATGCGTTTCGAAATCTGACATCGTTCGAGCGAGTCCGGACAAAATGAGATCGAGATCGTGTAAATACAATGGAATAAAACGTGACGATGGTGAAGGATGGATGACACCTAGTGGACGAAAATGTGTCTGTCGTTGGGGAAACGTACTTTGCGACATGTTGATCTGTTCCGTACCACACTGCGATCATCCTGTCATGATGAAGGGATACACATGTCCTGTTTGTCCAGGTATGTTTTTGCTTTAATATTATTGAAATTAATTAGTTCTGTCCGGTTCATTCAGTGGCCGATTTTTCAGTGATAGGATATCAGTTATCAGTTATTGTCTTTTGTGGGATCACTTTTTTATATTCCAGGTTACAATTATGATTAATTCCACATTAATTTTGGTTGGTACAATTTGGTTGTATCCAGTTATTAATATAATAAAGAATTGTCCATTCAAAATTTCTAGATTCATTGCCAGACAACGGTAAAAGCCTACAATGTCGCGGATCGTACGTCCAAGGGGAAAGTTGGAAACCGGACGAATGCACGTCCTGTATTTGTATCTCTGACAGCATAATGTGTACGACAGAAGAATGTAAACCCGCACCATGTGCTAAACCTGTATTTGACGAAGGACATTGTTGTCCGGTTTGCAAAGGTAAAGAATGCCACTCACTAGTTTTTATAACCACTGAGAAAAATATTTTTTATTCATCAAACTGTGTGGGATATCAGGAGCAGATAGGATGCATGACATTTTCAGGGTCTGGGTGACAACTGGGGTGAACCATATAATTTCTGTAATTATAGTTCATTGCTTTTTCTTGCCTCTTTACGCAAAGTATAAACTTTTACCAGGTGACATTGAATGAATATAGGGCTTGTATTTTATTGATCCATCAGCCACCAAATGGTAAAAACTCAGCTACTAGTCCATAACTCTGGTGAAGATATGTTATAACTCAATCAATTACAATCAATCCAGCAACATTCTTGCTAATTTTGCCAAGTCTGATTCTTCGAACAAAAATCTTTTAAATTCAACACCTGCTCGGCATTCAAACTTTTCTGCAGTGAAGTGGAAATCCGCATCACCTTATTATTTATCTGTTTTGGGAAGCGACAGAAGTCTATCAATGTTTATTATTTTCTTCTACTGTAGATAAGAAAGCAAGTGTGATGTCACAAAACAGCTCCATATGTACCGACCAATCGGGAACGAGTTACATCCATGGATCGTCATGGCGTACTGACACTTGTACGAGCTGCAAATGTGATAATGGCGCCATCAAGTGAGTAAAAACTCGAAAATTTGAATCACCAATTTAATACGTTGAACTATCTATTGTCTGCGTACACTTACTAGCCCTAACACCACTGATGTTATAAATTATTTCACAGATGCTTTGGTGAAAAATGTCCACAAGTTCACAATTGTGAGAACCCAGTCATCAAGCTTGGTCAATGTTGTCCGCAGTGTCTTGGTAAGTAAATGTTAATTGATCTTCTTTCCCCCTAGCTGTACATGTCTTGTCTGTTACATGAGGTGTATGTTACATGGGGTAGTTGATCCCAACTGCTGTCCTCATCCATTAGTGCGGTCTGATTAGATCATTTGTTCCCAAACTTTTTCACTCGTTCCCCTCGTTACCAAATGTCATTCCTTCCTTATGAGACATGAGCTGGGGGGGGTGAAGGAGACTTAATACTCTGACATCCCTAATATAAGTTAGTTTTCCGAAGGAGACGTCTGATTTTATTGACTGTAAGAATAACTTTGACTACAATATTTAGTTTGTAATATAGACTATAGTGATATAAATTACTGATGATCAGATAAGTTATGAAGTGTTGTGGAGCCTTCTTTAAATTTCATCTGAAAAAAAGGAAGGTCATTAGTTTGAGGGGCTCGGGAGGATTACCAACCTAAAAATCCCTCCCTGAACTCGGGATTAACGAGACAAAATGCTTATATTTTAGATGACATAGGTATGAACAGTTGCATCGTTGGAGATCGAACATATTCTCATGGTGAGGTTTGGGCAATGTCATCTGATTCCTGTTCATTCTGCACTTGCGTTCACGGGAACACGATATGCAGGAGAGAAATTTGCAGAAAAATTCCTCGAGATTGCAAAAAAATCTTCAGGATCCCTGGAGCCTGCTGCGACGTTTGCATAGAAATATCGGGACGTGTTCGAAACCCACCAACAGAGATACCGACGTCGCCATCTAGTGATTCAACTCCGATTATTATCGGTGCAAGTGTGGTTGGTGGTGTCTTGCTCATCGCTGGTATTATTATCAGTATTGTCGTTTTGAAATGCAGTCGGAAAAAGAGAACTCCTAAAGTGAGCAAATTAGCTTATTTTAATACTTTTACCGGGACACAATTCGATATCACAAAGCCAAGTCTCTTGAGAGCCCTCTATAATGGTTAAGTTTA
>QRAM01000067.1:291295-331909 GCA_013436055.1 Halocynthia roretzi | reverse complement strand
ATTGTTACTTTTCAGAAATATGTGATGAGCCCATGGGAATGCAAAACTTTGATGTTTTTGAAAAAATAACTGCTTCTTCCGAGAAAACCGGTAGGAATGCTGAGTATGGCCTCATCAATTCTCCAGAAGACGATTCGCAAGAAGAAAGATCCTGGTCGCCTACGAACGAAGATGAGAATCCTTTCATTGAAGTGTCGTATAAAACTCCGGTAAAAATTTCATCAATTCTCACCAAGGGTGGTGAAAATGGAGAATACGTCCCCCAGTACATGGTTTCGTTCAGCAACAGCCAGGGGGAGCCTGACGAATTCGAGTTTATCACAGAGGAAATTACAGAGTCGACTCCACTCGGAGATTCCATCACTAAAAAGGTGCCCAAATTGTTCACCGGAAATTTTGATGATTTTGAAGTCGTTGAAAACACACTAGTTGAATCTGTTACTGTGTTTGCGATCCGAGTTTATCCCAAATCTTCAGAACCCGGTACTCCACTCAGTTTGCGTCTCGAGTTCCATGGGTGTGTCTCTGAAAGTTCCACAACTTCTAAACCAGTAATATACGAAACGACAAGAGAGGTTGTTATTGTAACAACAGTTCCAGAAGAAATAACAGGTAACTTTTGCAGAGTATCCATGACTAAGTGCATGGTTATGTTGCGATGTTATTTAACTGAACTTTAACTAAAGGCTAGCATTCCTTGTTTTTTCTTCTGAACTACGCAAAGCAAGATATAATAATGAGCAAAGTAAGATAAAAAGTATAATATGTTTCATTACTATAGATAGGACATTTAGGTCACTCGCATATTTTTTCATACAATCATGACGATCTGGTCAGGTCATGGAAAATAAGTTTATTTGGATAAGTAGTTTACCGTGAACCAATAATGAGTTAATTTGATTCTACCATATCTCAAATATGGGGGTAATACTATTAACAATTCTGCAAATCCATAGGTGTGCAATGCTCGCTGTGAACAGGAAATAATATATTTATCAGTAGTATTGTAACAACGACTGATTATTAACTGAAGCTGTTACTTAGTGAATATCGTACTGAATTTAGTTTTTAATTTTTAAGCATACTTTATATATTTTATATATTATTAAAGAAAGTACAGCTGGAACTACACAATCCGTGAAAAACACAACCGTTATCGAAACTGTCACTTCGAAACCAATAGTAGAAACTTCGGAGCAAAAAACAAGCCCGGTATATAGCAGCACAGCCACACAAACAACCTTAGAAATAACAACTAAGGGAGAAGATATATCAGGTATAATAATATTCAAGATGCTTAGTTACTAAGGCTAGCTAAATTGATACTTAAAACTGCTGAAATGCAATTTCGTGGTACTTTGTAAATTAATCTTCTCCTTTTCTTAAAAGTCAAAATTAAAAGTATTCATTATATACTGCAATTTCTTGCCTATAGGGTGACACAGCACTCAACCGCATTCCCGAATTTTTTTAATATCATAATTTGTTAAAAGATAAGTTGCATATATCTTCTGCCTTTAGAAATCTGCGAACAAATTTTGGAAAAAGACATGCAAAAGATGGTAGTTCCTAACCCGGTTTACAGCGCTTCCAGTAACGCTGAGATAGCTGAGGAAGGCAGGCTTGTAGAAGACATGTCACCCTCACAGGCTTGGCGATCAGTGACTGACGATGCAGAGCCCTATTTGCAAGTCACCTTCGAGAGCTTAGTTATTCTTACAGATATAAAAACACAGGGTGCTGTTGAAAGGATCGAAGATGCTGTTGGAAATATTGCTGCTAAAGAGGAGTTTGTCAAAAAATTCACAGTAGAATTTTCTGTGGATGATGACCTTGTAAAATGGAATCCTGTATCTGAGGGAGCATTTGAAGGAAACCAAGATGGTATTTCAGTGGTGACAAACAGTTTCTCAAAACCACTCAAAGCTAAGGTAAGTAGTGATTTGAGCATGAAGAATGCTTATCTGGTATTCATACAATTACATTCTGTTCTGTTTCATCAGAAGTCTTCTGTTACAGTGATTAATGTGGAGGTGTATAAGATAATCATGTATTTAACCAGTTTGACATACAATAGCTCCCCTATTTCTAGAATAAAGTCCTGTTCAGGCTTTCCAGCATAACCTATACCGATTTTCTTGACACAAAGAAATTGGTGGTGTGATGGAATTGGCTTATGGCTAATCACCAGAATCGAAAATCCATTGTATATTTGTATATCTACTCGTATTCAGAAAAACTTTGCAGGTGTAATCAGACAAGCATGCTGCAAGCATAGTGTTAACCTTTCATGAACTATTTTAAGGGAGTGCGGATCTACCCACAAACCTGGAACAATGCCATTGCCTTGAGAGTTCACTTCTCAGGATGTTATAGCATATCGCAACCGACCACTGTAACTGTGATCACATCGAAAGAATCCACTGTGACTCAGGAAACTACAACACCAACTTATTGGCAAACGGTACTTGCTTAATATCTGTATGATATATTCCATATTATATCAAGTACTGCACTAGTAATTCAATATTCCCTATCAAACAATAGGGAAGTGGTAGTCCGAAAATTGTTACAACCACTCACCGTACATATCCAACTGAATCAACTGTTAGTAGTCATTCTCCAAGCCAGTCAAGTACAACTCCTCCACCAGGTACTTAAACTTTTTAATATATAATCATGGTGTTAAACTGTCCCTATGTTTTTGCCAAGTTGATACGGCTAGTTTATATCAGAAAATTAATCTGCCTTGATGCACACCAGTTCAAGAAACAACTATGCAATCTTCCGTGGTAACAACAACCATTAAACGAGTAGCAGAGACTTCCTCGTCATCTGCTGAAGTGCAGTCAACAACAATTGTGCCCAAAGAAACCACCAAGAGTGCCGAAACTACAACGAAAACCAGCGTTAGCGCAAGCACAGAATCTATCCTGTCCACGCACAAAGAAATGAAAACTACTTTGGAAAATGTAATTACTAGTAAGATGACCGATACCCCGACCAGCAAGGAAGGATTATCAACTACCGAAGCTGTGGAAGCAACTACAGCATCTCACGTATACACTACATCTAAACCTGCCTCTGCATCTACCACACACATACAAACCACGAAAGTTTATCCAGAGAAGACAACAATTGAAGTTGTCACCCTATCAACTACAGAGGTTGGTCATTAACATAAGACATTGCTACATTAAAACTTCGAAATCTCGATATATTAATATAATAAACTCCTCTATATACTTTTTATTTGTGGTATGTAGGACTTTGCTAGATAAAATAATTTCTGAAATTTGTGTAACTAAGCTTATAGAATAAATTGGCAGTAGTGTGTTTATGCTTTTCACAATTGAATTTATTTCAATTCAAAGACGCTATGAATTCTATAATATAAACTTAATGTGCAGTATAAATTTTAATATTTAGTTTTTAAAAGTAATTGTCTTGTATTAGTTTGCAGTGGAACATGTCAAGTTAGTATAAATTGAAACTTCCTACATATTGTAATGTAATTCATTATACATTTATGGAAGCTGTTTCATGTATAAACTTGCCATGAATAAGATACTGTGACTAAAGTGACTTACTTAAGTTAGACCTAATCTCAAGTAAAGACTTTCCCACTAGTCTCTTTTCTTCTTCTCTTGCATTAACTGCTTTGTCACTAGTTACTTTGTTATACTGGATATTATGTCCTTGCGTTTTTTCCTGACTTATTTAACATATGTGTTATGTTTAGCCAATTGCAAAATCTACTACTATTACTACTACTCTGGCAGAGCTCGATACAACTGTGAGCAGTATTGCTGAAACCGAGACACAACAGGCATGCGTGGTAGGTTACGTTGTACTGCAAACAGCTACCAATGATTATATGTTTGTATGAACTTATATAATTTTTTTCACACATCCACAGACTGACTGCAGTTCCCAATGTTCCTCTGGTTATGTGATGGTACGTGAGGCAAAGAGTGAGTGCTGTACTTGCAAGTATTCACCCACTACAGTAAGAACAACTGTAACTTCACACAAGCCTACCAAAGTGTGAGTAAATTTCATATACTTCACGTTAAAAGTAAACTCTGTTAAAGTATTTGGTAAAGAAACCTTAGCTATTAAAATATATTCATATGAATGATTAGACCCTGCACGGAACCGTTCGTATACTACGACTGCAAACCAAAATGTGACCCCACTTGCCCTCATCTGACTAAATCTTGTTCGGAAGAAGAAGAGTGTGTCAGTGGTTGCGGCTGTCCCGAAGGATCTGTATTTGATGGAACTACCTGTATGCCACTGGGAAACTGTCCATGCTATGTTAATGAAGTTTTGTATGATGTAAGTATATAAATGATGTCTTATAGTGAGTGTTGTCTGCCATCTCATGAATCCTGCTAAATAAACCTGCTAAACAAAGTAAGGTACTTTATTATTTATTTATAAAAATGAACAAATACAAGATTGATAAGCAGTTTCCAATATAAAAATAGCTGTCATGAACCAATGAAAACTCAAATAGTGTTTCTGTCAAGGCAAAGGCCAGTTAAAAAAAAAATTTCTGTTTCTGAATACTGTGCTTTTTCGACTTTTTTCTGAGATCCATTTTCAGCTTAACAAACAAATAAATTCACTAGGCTGCTGCGGAGTGGGTCAATCCACGTGACAACTGCAGTACATGTAATTGCGTGAATGGTGAAAAATATTGCAGCACGCCTGACTGTGCCACACGTACATGTGCCACTGGAGAGATGTATACAAAGGTATGGTTTGTGTTGTTAAGTAACAAATTCTTTCCAATTTATATCAGATAAATAGCAAATGTAGTTCTAGAAATATCTATATTACTAATTTCATACCTTTAGGTGGCTGGTGCATGTTGCCCAAGCTGTGTGAAAGTTGCTATAGAGGAAACAACAAAGGCTGTCACCACAGCACCGTACACAACAAAATACTTGGACACCACCACTATTCCAGAATTTGCCACAACCATTTCTGCTGGCCCAGGTAGCTGCTGGAAACAAAAAAATATACATGATTTATATCGCTAAACAGCACAATTCAATTTTGATTCTCACTTTTCTTTGTCTTATCTGTCCAGTGTGCAACCTGACCTGCTACTGTCTATATGGCTGTATGAGAGACGATTCAGCATGTCCCGTGCTCGTTGACTGCCCATATTTGTGCCAATGCAATAAAGATTCATACAAACTGAATGGTAGATGTGCATACATTGTACCGTCGGGGCAGTGTCTTCCGGATGGAACCACTCCACAAGAAGGATTGACAGGTTCTCTAATAAACTGATGAGTTATCAGAAAATACTTGTATGTGACATAATGAAAAGCTGTGATCAATATGTGAAATACTTCCTGTAAAACTTAATCCAATATAGAATTTGAAGTCGGTAAAATTAGTATCATTTCATATAACATATTATTTTATTAAATATGGCCTTGTTATCTGTTGACTTTGACTTTATATTCATTTCTCTAAATTTTTTTGCATATCTTTAGCTGAAATTACCCATTAGTCTTTTGTATGTTCCAGAAGAACCAGGAGTGACTGGTACGACAGCCGAACGTGCAAGTGAAACCACTACTACCACTCTACCGCCTCCATTCACTTTCCCTCCTGAAATGTGTTCTGAAGATTGCAACTGCACCATGGGGTGTACAGATATTGGTGACTGTTTCGAAAAGTGGGGATGCAGCGTGGATGTTAGTTCAGTTCGCAACCATTGTTGAAATCTAACTTCGTATTTCATATTTCATTCCTTCTTGATCTCTCACTTTCGTAGGAATGCAGATGCTCTGATGAAAATGCTGATAGATCGAATGGCAGATGTGCCAGCTATCCTCCACAAAGTGAGTGTGGCTCAAGCGGAACGACAGCAGCTGGTGTGCCGACCACCGAGATCATTGCCTTCACTGAGCGTGAAGAATTCACTACCACAGCTATGGAAGGTGGGATTTCTAAGCTTCTGAAATCGTAAACTTGCAATGTTCATTATATGTTGATTTCTAAAACTTCATGCTATATGAAAGTTAAAACATAACCCAATCTATTTCATGGAATACTATGATAGGTAATTTTTATTTATTTACTTTAGGCACAACTTCTACCAAACAATCATACACAACATCTTCCATTCTAACAGAAGAAACAACAACTGCCCTATGTAAGCTACATACCAATGTCTTAGCTCAACCAGTTCTTAGGTTATAGTCCTCATTTTCACCCTGCCTCAATTTATAGGAACATGAAATTAATTCCTGGTAGGTTTTATTGCTTTTAAAAAAAGGCTATTTAAATCTGAATATTGCAGTGGATGCACGACAGGTGCTCTTGTATGGAAGCGTTTGTGATAGTAAGATAATGATGTTAAAATATGAAATTTTCTCTATCTACTGTATTTAAAACCGTACTGTAATTTAGCAAGCCTGAAACCTTGGCTGGATTTTTTTTCTGATCGTTTTACTGCATGGAATCTAGAATCGAATAAAATGAGCGATGAGCTTTATAATACAAAGAGAACAGTACATAATTTTTGCATATTAGTTAGGAAATTTTACTTTGCAGCACTTATTCATGTTATTGAGTAATATCAAATACCTAGCCCTTTTTCTTTTAGTATGTGGTTCAGAGAAAGTAATTCATCCGTGTCCATGCTATAAGACCTGCACAGACATGGCAAACCCAGATTTCAGATGTCCACAGATAACCGCTTCCGAATTATGTCAACCGGGCTGCGAATGTCCCGAAGGTCAGGTGGAACACAATGGTCGCTGTATCCCAGTTATTCAATGCCCATGTTACCATGAAGGCCAATATTACAAGGTAAACTTCATTTAGTTCAGTTGAGCGCTTGTTTTTTCATGTATTCGCTAATTCAGTTTTCCTGTTTTAGTTTGGCGAAAAAGTTGCAGGAAGTGAAGAATGCGAAACCTGTGTATGCACTGAGACTGGTATGGTATGCGAAAAGACTTGCGTCTTCACCCAAGATCAATGCAATGCTCTCGGAGGCATTTTTAAATTCTCTGATGGTTGCTGCAGATGTTCCTTCGCTCCAGAAGGAAACTTTACTACAACGGGGTCAAGTAAGAGCATAATTTTAATTATGTAGCACTACCAGTGATGCCAACTCTTTAGAAAATACATATATGCTATATTTCATATGTTAAGGGCTTTAAGGATTATAATCATGGAAATACATATTAAAATATTACTTTTGTTTCTTTTGGCAAGTTCTCAGTCATTTGTAAATAAGTTTTATATACCGTATCTGTCCATGTACAGTAAGAACTGTTTGTAGTGTTCACTACGTGATTATGCTATTCATTCTGCAGCGATCATCACTATGAGTACTCTCGAAATGACTGAGTCCCAAAAACCTGAGAAGACAACCACCACCAAACCAAGATTTATCACCGAAGGTATAATGAAGCTATTGTGTTAGTTATAAACAGATATGATAGAGATGATATAAGTTGATATTGATAACCCTGAAACATGAAAAATAAGAGAAACTAAACGAGGATCACATTTAATACACAAATACATTCAATACACATTTCTAATATTAATATATTTATGTTTTAACAACATTAATACTTCAGAGAGCACAGCTGCCTTACAATCCACTACCCTTGAACCGACTGTATCCATGGCTGAAAAAACAACACAGAATGTGGAGATCACAGAAAAGGTTCAAATTTCGCTTAGCATTTTCATAACATATGAATGTATATACATTTTAGCTGTATTCTCATACACATTTTCCAATATTGTATTTTAGACTACATCAGTAATTATGACAACAAAGATACCTGCGGCAACAACAAAACTTCCTCTCGTTACAACTCCGCATATTGGTAAATCCCCTTTCAGATTTGATTTTTGATATTTTGCTTCAATAATTTCACTACTGTACTTCATTTATGCGTAGTATGTCAGAATCCACTCGTTCCAATGGACTGCGGATGTAATAAGACATGCTCTGACAAATCAGAGACTTGTGATACCTGCTCTAGTGGCTGCTTCTGTCCTGAAGGGACTTTTAAGGATGGCCAGAAATGTGTGGCAGAGATTCAGTGTACATGTCTCAATGGTGATATCAGGTAATTTGGTAGAATGATATAACATACAAAAAGTCATTGCCAGTGTTACAACTCCCGACTGCTGCTTGTTGCAACGGGAAGTGTGTGGTGAAAGTTTTTTTCTCAAATTAGTGTGGCATTGGCTATGTCAGTACTGCTGACAATTCATACTGTACAAGTCTACAATACCTAGGAATGATTTTTCATTTCTTTTAATTGTCAGTTTCATTATTGATGTACCTTGATAATATGTTTGTTTTATCTTTGGTATGTGATTACTAGAAAAATATTACCCTGGGTATACAATATCAGGTGGTAACCCCTTCGTTACAGGACCATCTCTCTGATTCAACAGACTATTGTTAGCAATGATAACTTATTTCAATAAAGACTGATTTTAGTATGCCTCATACTTGATTTGAATTCACAGATATCCAAGTGGAGGAACCTGGTCCAAAAACGAATGCACACGATGCGAATGCAATAGTGGTGACATCAAATGCGAAAAGAAGTGCGAGATATCTTGTGCCAAGGGTCGAGAAATACTTGTGATAAATCCAAGCGATGGATCTTGCTGTTACTGCAAGACCTGTAAGTATATGGTTGAATTGTCCGTTGTATCCGATTGGCAGATTTAACTTAGTACAGGGTATACATATTGGAGATATATTTGTTCACTTCAGTGCCTGAGTCAACTACTACACTAGAAATTGAAGACACTACAACCGAAGAGTACATTCCACCCAAAGAATCCACAACTTCGATGCCACAAACAACTGCTCCAACTTGCAGTGGTTGCCTCGTATCTGATACGTAGGTTCTTTTTTTGGAGATTGCAATTACAAAACAATAGGGATTTTTACTGGTTTTTCAGATGTATATTTGCATATGTTTTGCAGGTGTATAGAGGTCGGTAACAAATGGGAAGTTAACCCTTGCGAAACATGCACTTGTGAAAGCGAAGTCGGTAGCAAGGAATGCATCATTGAAAAATGCCCAGAAATCCAATGTGACGTGGGATATCATCTCAAAGAGGTGGCTGACCAGTGCTGTCCAATATGTGGTATGTGTAAGGCTGAATATACATTATTGCATACTCGTAATTCAAACTTAATCCGTTCCAAGAGGATAATTATTGTCAAGAGGACAATTATAATCTTCCTAGAACCTAAACAATACCCATTACTTGAACAGCAAATGAAAATCTTAAAGTAAAAAGGGCACAATTTGATGCCCTTGACATTCCAATACAGTCCAAGCCTGTTTCACTGGTCAGTGAACTGTTTTTATGGTCCCCTTAAAATCCCTATTCAAATACATGTATTTACCTTTGTTTTCCTCGCCCTCTGGTTTAATACGAAATTCCGGCTAGCAGGAGTTCTTTTTTCTGGCCCATTTGGCACCAGTTAGTTTGATGTCATTGGTAAAATTATATATTCATAATTAGATAAGCCTAGTTTGTGTAGAAGTCAAATAATGTAGACTTAAGAGCTCATACAGTTTATGGAGTTAATGTTTGTTAAGCTGAATAAGTAGAGTGCTGGTTCCTCTAGCTAAGTAGCTACTTCTTCCTAAATCCATCTTTTCTATGTATTAATAAAAAGTAGTATATTGGGGTAGTGAAATTAGGTATTTTCTTACTGGAAATGAATTATATATTTCATTTCTGCACAGATAAACATTGCCCTGGAGAATTCCAATGCAATGAAACTGAGTGTATACCAGCCAACTGGGTTTGCGATGGTAAACGTGATTGTTCAAACGGCAATGATGAATACGATTGCCAACATTCCACAACTACAAGCTCCACTGTTGTAAGTTCTTCAACCACCAAGAGTTCTGTTACAACTGAGAAAGTTGTCCTTTCTACAACTGGGACACCAGGTGATGACTAACATGAAATATTCTATATACTTTCTCCTTAAAGATTACAAATTGTTCTGGTGGATATTAAATTGAATTAAAGTTATTGAATATTCTACTACTGATTAAATTGTAGTGTGCGACTCTTCTTCTGCCCAAGTCGACTGCTCATTGTGTCGGGAGCGTGTTTGTGATGCTGTGAAGAACGAATGCCTTCAGCAGAATACTGCTGGTGAACTGTGTTGTGAATGTCCTGAGGGCTCTCTGTACAATGGTAGCACTTGCATCTCACCACTCAAATGTGACTGCTTCGATATGGAAGGTAATAAAATATTTCATAATGTGTTGGGATCCTAGTTTAAAGAACAAGTATCAGTAAAATGTCAGTAAATAATAACTAAATAATGATTGCCTTGTTTTGATTCAGAAATTGAACAAGTTCGCTCGGCTGGAGAGAAATGGAACAAAGATGAATGCACCGAATGTGCATGTCTGAATAATAAAATTGAATGTGTTAAGGTGAAGGGCTGCACGTTGATTACAACTACCAAACCAATCATAGCATCATCACCTACGGCTGAATACGTCACTTCTGAATCTACAAGTGCAGGTAAGGGATACAACATGACAGACATTTCTTTTTCAAATAACATAATATATACATAATTTTTAATGGATCAAATGAAGTCCCAATAATATCTTGATGATGTTGACCTGGACTGAACAAAATGATTGCTAGTAAGACTAGTAAAACTACATATTGTCTTATGGTTAGATATGTTTGAAATTCATAGAAATGAAATGAACATTGATGACTTATGTTTTATATGTTCTTTTACTTATTTTGTGAGAAAATGCTTCAATATTGGGTGAAATAGTATCTTATCTTTATTGTATCAAAATTTCTCTCGATTCTCAGAGCAAACTAGTTCAACGCTGTCGGAACCCACTGGCTCCCCAAGTCCTGTGTTCACGACTAAGAATACTAAATCAGGTACACTCCTTCCTCAAAGAGTTATTTGATCTAGTTTTGTGACGTTTCCTTTATTTTTCATTTAGTCACTGAACAGACAACTGAAATGTTGAAGTCCACAGCTATTTTATCCACACAATCACCAGTATCAACAATCATTGTTACAAGCACTGAAAACGGAATGCAAACTACCGCTTGTAAGATTTTCCACATTTCTATTTTGTTTAGATATTTATTATTCGTTATCCATTTCATAATTTCGAAACGTAAATAACAAATATACTTTTATCAAGTGCTTTGTAGGGAGCCATTCATTGCATCTGGATGTCCATGCCAAAAAACATGCGACATGCTGTCAAAGAATGTTTCATGTACTACCGACTGCAAGCCAGGCTGTGAGTGTTCAGACGGCTTGGTGGAGAATGATGGAGATTGTGTTGATGCAGAAGAATGTCCGTGTTATGATGAAGAGACCGGTCGTATCTTTGCTGTATGTTACCTTAACCTAGATGGTAGTGTTTATGAATTATTAAAAATGACCTAGCCTAGTCTGAGTATTGATTGTGAATGGACCTGTTATGTATATGATTTTGTTATGTAAAGGTTTAAAAACATTAAAATCATGCTACAATAACAACCATAATTAATGTTGTAGGGAAGGAGCCTCAAATACTGTACTATTATAAATTTGTAGGAGCAATTACTTGTATCGAAATGAAATATTATGCATTTTGTGTTTCGGTGATTGACTTTAATTATAAAACTAAATTTAATTATGTTTAATTCTATTTCTTCTTCAGTTCGCTGAAACAAAAATTGTTTCTGAATGTGAATCTTGTATATGCGGTACAAGTGGTATGGAATGTGCAATGACATGTAATCTTGAATGTGGTGAAGGAGAAGAATTGATTGAAGAACCTGGAAAATGCTGTTACTGCAGAGCTGTGCAATGTGTGCATGGCGGCAAATATTATGAGGTAAATTTTTTGATTCAACTAACAGAGGTACCTGGCATCTTTAGAAACTTATTTTTGTTAAATTTAGTTCTAATTAGGATTTCACCCATCCGGAACAGGGTTTTCTTTGTTCATGTATTATTCTTGGATGCATCTGTATCTCTGTGCAAAATTAGATACGTTCAGGACAAACAAACTTTTGAGTTGAGCTCACAAAATATTCTATTATATTATCATTTCACATTTCGACCTTTTTGTTTCATGAGGCTGATATGGTTTGGCACCCTGACAACTGCACCATCTGTAAGTGTGACATTTCTGGAGAGCCAAACTGTGGAGAGCATTGTCCTATAACAGAATGCGAAGATGGCCATGAGCTGGTCAATCTCGACCCCAACGACGACATTTGCTGTACTTGTAGGCCAAAGGAATACTGCTTGGATCACACGAAGACATTCAGAAAAGTACTTCGCTACAATAACAATTTTATGATATTCCATACCTTCATTTTATTCTGATTTTTATTCAGTGAAAATCTTTGGTAATAATTCCGTTTTTCTTTCAAGGTGGGCGAGTCTTGGACTGTCAATGCATGTGAGACATGCAATTGTGAAGCAGCCGGCCAGTCACGCTGCTCGGCTATTCTGTGCGCTCCTTGCGGAGACGGTTACGAAAGCATCACCAAAGAAGGTCAATGTTGTCCTACGTGCCGCCGCCTTACAGAATTAACAACGACTCCTGCGAAGTTGACTACATCGCCTGCAACTGCTGTTCCCACTACTGGTAATACAGATTTTAATTTCAAAATAGGTATTCCATGATTACCACAAGATTGAATTAATTTGGTTGAATAATTCTGGTCATGCGAGAAGAATTTAGAATAAGTGACTTCAGAATGTGGGCTATTGAGGAATGTCGAGGCGAATCAACCAAGAACCAGCTACCGGTAATAGTGTCTGGGACTCGCAAAAATATTTGGGAAGTCTCTTAAAGCCACTGGCTTTTAAGATATGTTGTAACTTTGGAGGATCGATTAAACACATCAGTCGGGAGATATCTGTATTCGAGTGATAAAATTTAGTGCAGTTCCTTACACAAGCCTCTATTTCTATCTTTTTACTCTTTTCATAATCACCATAATTAGCTTTCCTCATTTTACTCTATCTCTATCAGTCATTGCTGAAACTACAGCTGCTCCTTGTGCGGAAGATAGCTTTACGTGCAAGTCTGGGGAATGCATAGACGTTTCTTCAGTGTGAGTACAGCTTTTCGTTGCTATTTCTTACATAATATTCAAAAAATGAACTAAAAATGCTACTCCTTGCACAGAGGGGCTGTTTGTACAGTATTTTTTAGAATATTGTTTTTTTGAATTAATATATCACAGCTATGTACTAATGCTCTTATTTACTTATACAGTATCTTTTATTTGACTGATTTATTCTACAATTACATTATCAGTATAATTCAGTGTAAAGAGAATGACACTATTAAGATAACATAGGTAGTCAGTCATCCACTATAACGTTAACATATAGATGATTTTTGAATATTTTTTTATCATGTTATATATTTACCATATATGCTTTCATATATATGTTAGTTGTGATGGCGTAGTTGATTGCTCGAACGAATTGGATGAATACGAAAAATTATGTGTCACAACCGAGGCACCCCCAACCACAGTAACCATGACAACAACAGTTGCAGAGGTATTTTTTTTTATTTACTCTTTGGCAAAAAACACTGGTTTACAGAGAGAATACATATGATATTTTTGCTGTTTAGCAATCCACTACTGTTCCGATTTGTGAATTCAACTGTGAAGATGGCAACTGTCTCCCCAAAACAGACATGATTTGTGATGGACTTGTACATTGCAGCAATGGGAAGGATGAAGAAGGATGCTTTGTTGGTATATATTTGATGTATTTCTATTCAAATATTAAATTTTATCAATTACAACAAAGAATGAACCTAAAATCTAATGAGCATATAGTATGGATAGCTTTAGTAACTTACTTTTGATGAGTAAAGTAAAAGCAAAATGCAAATTTGAGTAATATTGTTCCAATTTTAATATTACTATATTATTTTATTGTAATGTGTATATTTTCAAACTTTCACAGGAACATCCACTTCATCAGCTGCATTGACAACTACAACGGCAACCAGTACTCCAGTCAGTAAAACTACAGGTTCGGATGCCTAACTTTCTTACCTTTGTGTTGTTACTAATTGCATACACATCAAGTATTGTACTTGTTACTTGAGGTTATTTTATTTAGATCATGATTAGAATCCTCATTGCAATATGCTAAAGCTAGAGATATATTCCTTATCTCACTACAGTACATGTTTTTTGTCTTTTAAATATGAGAAACCATCATCACTTCATTGCGTCTTTATATATCTTCATCAGCAGGTGAAACAACAGCTGTTACAGATTCTGCGAAGACAACCGTGTCTTCTGTTGTCACTACAAAAGGTACTTTCATTTTACAGAAGCATTTACACATAAAATGTTATCCAGAACATAGATTCAAGAAATCTCAGAACTGTATCTTATGATACTAGTAATTTCGTTTTCTTCAAGGTGTTCCGTCTACCACTACCAGCACAGAAGTTTGTCCAGAATCATGTTTGTGTCTATCCAGATGCGATGGTTCGACAGATGGATGTTCTGGTTTGCCAGAATGTACTCTTAAGTAAGAAAACAACTTCCTTACAATTGGCTATCTACTAGCGATACACCTATCAATCAATTTTCAAGTACTGGTTATTCCCAATAATTGGCAGATTTGTTTTTTTCATGTTTTTCTAAGAAAATTATCTGTTGATTAGCTTTGATGTAACTGGATCTAAATGGCAATTCCAGTAGTTTCTTGCCCTTCTGACTATATTGAACAAAAAAGTAGTTCTGTAACAATGAACAAATGTGGTCTCTGAGTAAGGTTTTAGTGTAGAATAGTAGATGAAGTATAGTTTTTTAGTTTTCGGGACGTTTCATTGCAAACTTCATGCATGTTATGTTCTGTGTCATTTATTAAAAGTGACCATTAATTGCTGCAAAGGTGAAGCAACAAGACATAGTTTTACATTGCTGATATATTAATTAGTTATCCTTATGATTGTAAGCAGTCTTTCACTGACCATTTGCCGATTTCGTATTGTCTCCTAACAGTTGAGTAGGTAAATGAATATGATCTGGTATGAAAATACATTTATAGTTCTCTTTATTATTTATTTCAGTAGTCTTCTAACCTCACAAACTTATTTCATCCTATTTAATTTTTGTGATTTGAAGTTGTGAATGCCCAAGAAGTGACATAAACGACTATGACCGTGCGAACTGGCGTTGCATATTGATGCCTCCGAAAGAGCTTTGCAATCTTGGTGAGACAACCACCACAAGTGCGACTCTTACTACAACTGCAGCCACCTCAGCCTCAACAACACCTATTCCAATTGTTACAACCGCACCTCTAGGCATGTTTTTTTATTATACAGAAGGCATTTAACAGTTCATATGGATTTTCATATGTATATTAATATGTGTATGCATATTTAGCCTGCAAAAATTGTTTCTGCCAAATGTCATGCGAGGACCAAGCTGCTGGGGCTGTTCCAGCGAGTTGCTTGGAAAAGGAACCATCCTTCTGCGGTAATTGTCCCTGTCCTGCAGGAACTTACAGAGACACTTCTGGAAACAGTGAAATGTGCTTACAGGCACCAACAGATGAGACTTGCAGCTGTGTACTTGATGGGGTGGAGCATGAGGTGTGTTGTCTGCTGAAATACTATTGTGTCAGTCACCTAGCTCATTGTTGACCTAGCTATATGAAGCCTGAGGAAGTTCAGTGACTACTTATTTGCCCTGAAAGTCTTTTTCACTGAGTTATGTATATTTCTATATTACAATGTAGTTTTGTATTGCACTCACTAGGATGGCATTCCATTCTGGAAAGGAGATTGCGAGTTCTGTGTCTGCGTCAATGGAGAACAGCAGTGTGTATCAGGACAATGCCGCTTGACTGATATCTTGTGTGCTTCTGAGGGAAAAGTTTTAGTACAGGTAAACCCTTCTTATCAAGCAAATATTGTTCCTTTTCTAGGGTTTTAAAAATGAGGACTACTATTTGAAAAATATATTTACCATGACATTTCCCAGCCAGAAGCAAACCCCTATGCAAGATATATATATTATAGATGAAATATATTATTATATGTATGCTAAATATTATGTAATATGCAGAACCCCAGCGAATGCTGTTACTGCAAGACACCTAAAATAGCTACTTCCTCTGTGCCTACGACGACATCAGCTGCTGCCAACATTACTACCTTGACGACAGAACCAACTCAAAGTACACTTTAGTTATTGTTTATAAAAAGAAATATGTCACTGAGTATCAGTACAAATTCCCTAATTGGGTATCGGTTTTGAACCTTTGTTATTCCAGTTTGCGGAAGTACTTGCCTCAAGGAGATAACTTGTGACGATATGAGAAACTTTTCTCCGCTGGTCGAACCCGATTTCATCTTGGACTCTGATCCGTTCCTCTGTGTCGACTGTCCCTGCCCTGCTGGAAGCCAAAAAGGTGCATTATTTTTTATCGTTTCTCATAATTCACCACTCAATATTTATGTCACTCGACAGACGAATTGTGGAATTCTGAATTTTGCCTCGTCCTTCCCGAGAAGTGTGAAGGTTGTGTGCACGACGGGAGGGAACATCAGGTCGGAACGAAGTTTACTCAGGGAACCTGTGGAGAATGTGAATGCATTCAGGATGAAGATGGCAGTGTCGCAACCCGATGCTATCCCAAATGTAACCTCATGTCCTACGACTGTGAAAACGTTAGTCAAAGCATAGGAGTAACTGTACTTAATGTAGTTTACTTACTAGCATTAATGTTGTAATCCAGTTCTGTCACAAGTCAAATCATGCCAAGCCACTGTGGATGAATCATTTTAAGTATGTTATTGCTGTAGAATTAAGTTGCTATTATTGCTCAAGAGTTTTTGTATTGTGGCACCAGTAAACATGATTTATGGATCTAGGTATTATGAATATCAAATCAACAATTGCTTTGATATGAGGTGTTTTTAGTGGAAGCTACATCATTTCAAGCATGAAAAACAAAATACTGATTCATTGGGACAAACAAATTTACAATTATGCAAGAAAAAACCCTGCTTCCAAATTTATTACATTATTACTTGTGAAACCCTCAAAGTCCAGCGTGTATATATTTAACTGTCATGTCAAATCCATCCATCTGACAGTAGACTTGACTTATCTCCAAACAAATTACCGTTGTTTGAAGAGAGAGATTGTACTGACCAATAGGTGGCAAATTCACAAGAAATAATAAATAATGACAAGATTGAATATGATGGCGGCAGCCAGTTCCTTTCCCAACCGCAAGGGTAAGAGTTCGAATCTTGGCTAGATCAATCTTCGTGTCCTAGATCACAATCAACCCAGCTGTATAAATACAGTACGGGCAACACTAACAAGGTTATGGTAACCTCTTGGGTTCGTCATTATCTCATGTGTGCCTATAGAAATGGCATCTACGAAACTCCCGTGTACCGTCTAGAGATCTTCTCACTTAAATTATATGAAAAATTGACTGTACTGAGATGTATCGAATTTTGTTACAGAAAGGAATGGTGCTTATCGACAGTGCTGACATTTGTTGTCAGTGCGTGTATGTGTCTACATCATCACCTCCTCCAACCACCTCTGCTCTTCCTCCAACTACAACACCCTTTGGACCTATATGCCCAGAATCTTGTTCCGTCAATCTCACATGCCAGCAAAGTGTATGTACCTGTGCTGGTTTAAATTATCTGTGTTGTGTCTCGTTTATTATAAATTCCAATGCTTTCTACGCAGCGCAACTATGATTCTGGATTGCCAGCTCCGTTCGAAGCTGATAGTGTAAAATGTGCTGCGTGTTCATGTCCTGTTGGAACCATCGAGGATGTTATACTGTGGGACACCGGAATGTGTCTGAGAATGCCAGAGGATTGTGTAGAAGCATGTCGGGTCGGTGAAGAGATCTATCGGGTAAAAATATTTTAGGAGCATGAATGCTTCCATTCGTTCAATGATTAATTTGATTTTGTCGTGTTAAGGTATATTAGCAATTAGCCATGTATAACTTGGACATTATCTTGATTATCGTGCTCTTATATTATTTCATATTACCTTCTCAAACACTTCATTGATGGAAATAAATGGAATAGAATTTTACAATTTTTTAATATTAATAATATTTTCTATTACTATTATTATTTATATTTTGAAGTATTATAAACTTATTCACTTTACTCACCTTTAGGTGAACGAAACCTACTTTAGAGGGGATTGCAAAATTTGCAAATGCTCCTACAGTGATGGCCTTTACCACGAATCCTGTGTGCCTTTCTGTAAATTGACCCCTCAGGACTGTCTGTCTCAAGGAAAAATACTACAATCTTCTGAGGAGATCTGCTGCAAGTATGCTCGCGATAATGAAATATCTATATATCTGCACAATAAGTGTATTATTATGTATTACTTTTTCTTATCACACACTTCATCGTATTTTGTGCATGCTGCAAGCATATTCTATATCAATCTTACATACTGTTTGATAATGATAGATGCGTGCCCCCTGTTCCTCTAAGTACAACTGTCCAGATCTCAACAGAGGCTACTACCACTATTGCTGAAATGGAGACAACTACTGCTGAAAAGATACTGAGTACAGGTAAGCCAAGATTCCTATGCGTGAAAGAATTTCTTTGAAGAAATCGTAATTGTGTATGGTATATAAATTGTAAGGAAATGTGCACTCGAAAAAAAGTAAAAACAAGTAAATCAAACAAATCAAATACAAGGTATTATTAAAGTTCTATAATGAACATTAGATAAAATACCACTTCACCACTTAGTGTTTTGTTCAGAAAACACAAAATTGATTTGGTACGGTGGGCTTTTGTTTGATAGTCACTACAATATGTGTATGCTATGCATTGACATTAGTTTGAATGCGTAAAACAAACTGAAATTGTTTAAAAACTTTTCCAGTACCTAGAGCAGCAACAACTACGCCTGTGCCAACGTGTTCAGATCCATGCACGTGTGAACTTGGATGCAACGGTGAACAGGATGCTTGCGATGCAATCGCCGGTTGCAATTCCAAGTGTCAGTGCAGTGGCAAGTAAGATGATCATCAATATATACAATTTCTGTTGAAAAAATATATATAATTGTTTCTTTCACAGTTCCGCAATACGAATCAACGGAAGATGTGCCGTACAGGCAGACAATATTATGTGCTCTACTGAAGTCGTAACTGAGCCGGCCAGCTCACCGACAACTTCTGCCCTTGAAGGGACTTCTACTACAGCAATAGTCTGCAAGGTGAAATATTGAAGTGAAAACATTCATGGTAGAAGATATGCTGCTAATGCTAGTGTGACAAGTGAATGTAACTTTCTATGTAGGATGGTGAGGTCAAGTCAGAAGAAAGCTCTTGCCAGATATGCACTTGTGCCAACGATGAATATGTGTGTGATTCCGTCTGTGATCTGTCTTGCGCTGAGGCAAGTATAGCTTTCTATGAACTGAACTTTATTTCCAGAGATGATACACTTTTTTTTCTGGCATTTTTGCATCTGTAGTGAGTAGATGTTAATTGAATTTAGAATCAAATTACGATTTAGGAGTTTAATTAATCGATGACTATTATTGTCACTGGTCTTCTGCAACACTCGCTTCCATAGAAAAATATTAATGTATGTTGGACCAACAAGGTTTAACTTTACCCTTCTATGTAACTTTTCCATAGTCATGTTAAATTATTGATGTATCATCTCCAGGACATGGAACTTGTCAATGTCCCAGGTACATGCTGCTACTGTGGTCCTATTATGAAGACCACAGACCCTGTAACAGCCACTGAAACGACAGAAATTGTGACAGAAATACAGAAGACAACCACTACAGAAAAATCTGTGTCTGGTGAAACTACTGTGGAGAGTGCACCAACTACTGAGGTACGAATGAGTACAAACGATTATCATCCATTATGATTGTACTTGTTGCCAGTAATTGTCATATTTTTTAGGCTGTTGTTCAATGATTCGAAAAATCTTCTTCATATTCATTATGGATTCTTGTGATGTCATAAGACCTATGATATATTTTTTAAATTTCATTCAGGCTGCTCAGAAAACCACTAATCTACAGACTACAGTTAACATTGCTACAACGCCCACTACACCTGAGATTTGTACTTGGGAATGCAAATGCTTTGTAACATGTAGAGATGAAGAAATTTTCGGAAGAGGTAAAGCAAACCTAATGCGAGATTCTATCCTAAAGAGTTGCATTGCAAGATAATTATATTTGAATGGACCCCCTATTGAATATTAGCTACTCAACAGACATTAAACCGGTCACATACATATTAAAACAGGGAAACACATAGTATTTTCTTTCAGTCTCTGCTACTCGCCACTGGATTATTTTTCGGTCCTACTTTTAAGGGTGGATTTTATTTATTATTTCTATTAACATAGTATAAATATTCAAAATTCTAATATGATTATTATGCTTAATAAATGCTTGCTGCCTAATGTTAGGTATTATATGCTCACAAGTTCCAGTGCAATATCTGAAGTAGAAAAAGAGGTCTTCCATGTTTTATCAGTGCCTTATTGAGGATTTTAGGTTTCCATCTCCTGTTTTACTTTCAGCACTTGCGTTTTAATGTTAGCAAGGGGCCACTAATATTTGTCTTTAAATAAAGCAATAATTTTTACTTCAATCTGGCCCTGCATTCTAGGGAACCTTCCTAACCGCTGCACTAACTCGTCAAGCTCTTGCGACTGTGCCTGCGAATCTGGATATGTGAGAGATGAAAAGACTCAGAAATGCATCAAGTATGAGACAGGCTGCACTACTCGATCATGCGTGTTCAAAAACAAAGTTTATGTGGTCAGTTAATAAACAAAATAAGAATTATGTGATATTAAATAAGTCTTAAAGTGAACAACTCGGTTCTGGTTTCGTTCACCAATTCATAAAGTGTTTTTATAACATAGGAAGGAGAAGATTATTGGAAGGATAATTGTCAGCTCTGTAAATGCCTTGATGGTCAAGAACATTGCACTGAAGATGAATGCAGTCTGGAAGAGAGCGAATGTACTGCAGAAAATAAAACCTTGCTTGCCCTTCCAGGTTTGTGAGCTCATGATTTGAAACTACATGAATGTTTATTACTCCTTATTTATAGCTGTCATCAATTGTTAATTCATTGCCTGCCAGTGACAATGCCATATTATAATTAATTAATTGATAGCATTATTAATTAATAACGTTTATTGATGATATTACAACAAATGTGTATTAAAGAGAGTATGGTGACTGTTTAAATACTTCCGTATGTGTCAGTAAAGTTAATATAAGAACAAAAGTCCATTACATTTATTCTTTGATCCCCGTTAATACAAATTGGGATGAAGGAGTAAAAGATGAAGTTGATAGAAGGAGGAGTAAGTCATCCATTACATCAGACACAGTTAGCATTGCCACAACGCCTATTTCTTATCCATACATATGACTATACGGAGTATAAGCTGACCTTACAATATAATTAAAACCTATGTGGGCTTATATTTATTTCCAACATGCATGTAATAGTAAAAAAATGGCAGTACCCAGATTTTATAGTGTAGCTTTATTTCTTCCACTTATCCATTAGTATATTCCCTGATTTCAGTTCATCAAATTATTAAGCTAAATGAAATGATAAAGACAAACTTTCCAATATAGATTGGTAACCCTCTCGAATAATTTTATCAGGAACTTGCTGCTACTGCTCATCAATTGCTACCTCAACAACTACTGTGCTACCAACAAATTCACCGGAACCCACTACAGTTGAAGTGACTACTTCCGGGAGAGGATCGTTCACCACCAGGATGCCATCTGAGAACTGCATCCACGATGGAGTGAATTATGATCGACCTTCGGTAAATAGAAGCATATTGACTCATGATGTTTAAATGTGTAAATTTTATCTTATGCATTGCTTTAATTGTTTTCCCCGATGCAGCCTAACAACGTTTGGGAAGAAAATGAATGCACGACATGCATGTGCATAAACGGAAGTAAAGAATGCGAGAAAGCGTGCAAGATTGAAACGTGTATTGCCGGAGAAGTTCTTGTGAACAGTTCCGAATCTGATGGATGCTGCAAATGCGGTAAGTGTTGGAATTTTATTCAAATGAGAATGGCGCTGAATACACTACAATGCTTGTACGTCCAATGAAGAATTTCCAAGAACAGTGGTCCTTTAACGTTTCAACTTCGTTGCACACTAGAGATCTAGTAAGAAATTACTGGTGTACTTCAAATGAAAAAGTAAGGAAACTATGATTAAAGTTCAAAAATTCAAAGAGTGGCTACATGGCTACTTCACTTAGTTGCCATGTGCCTGACTGTTTGAGAACCACCGGCTTAAGAAGAATGGCAGTACAACACAGCTTTATTAGCAAATAATGACCCGGTTTATCCCTGTATCCAGTGCTACCATGATACTAACATGCCCGCAGAAATAGGAAAATTTACATCGTTGAATTAGCATTGTATCAGCCTTTTGTATGCTCCAGTAAAGTCGATTATAAAACTAAGTTACATATGATTATTAATATATACAGAAGATAAAATTAGCTGTGGTTCTGACCATCAATCAGGAAGGCCTTAGCGAAAATATTTGAATTGGACACCATATTTCTTACTATCATTTAATAATCTAATAATATTATTATGAATTCTCAGTGCCGCTCACAACACCGGAATCACAATGTTCTCCTGTGGTTTCTAGAGTGAACATCCAGCATATGAACTGCACCAGCAAAGAACCGGTAGAAATGACATCATGCAGCGGTATCTGCGCTTCCCACTTCACAATCTTAGCTCAATCTCCATTCATTGAGGTAAACGCCGACTAAATATTTCACTTTTTTTTAGTAGAAGGTATTACATTATCCTCCTTTTTTCTAGTCTAACTGCAATTGCTGTAAACCCGTGAAGATCGAGAAGAGAGAAATAGTGCTAGATTGTATTGATGGCAACAAGATGACCATTACTCTCCTCGACATCAAGGAGTGCTCTTGCAATAACTGCGAGTACAATCCTCTTGCTACTTCGGAACCTCCAGGTTAGGACCTTTACCATTCCTTAATTTTGTTTTTTGAGCTAGTTGCACATCAAAGCAATGGGTAATCATATTCATCTATGTCCAAAATAATATTGGAAAGATTACTCCATTTTTTTTATACTGGCAATTAAAATTATTTACTTAGCATTGTATAAGCAACACAGTGGTATATCTTAAGCTTTCTTAGGCGATTGAATGTACAATTTTATTATTATCAATTTGGACATGGTCATGAGGTCATGGGTTGATTGGTGCCTGTATAGATCTGGCTGATGGGACAGTCATGCTGTCCTGTCAATGTGGGATAAAAAAGATGCAACCAAAAGAATCTATCTCTTAGTAATCATCTAATCTAAGCACTTTAACAACACAAATCGCTACAGTAAAATTGCTTACCCTAACCCGAAAAATAGCAAGAAGGTATTCAATTTCACACAGCTTCCAACATCTTTCTCCGTCTAATACATCTTTCTAGTTTTCAGTTATTTTTAACTTCTTAAAATGAAGAAAATGGGCTTTTTAAAAAAAGAAAATTTTTTACTGATTATTTAATAATCAATGGAAGTTTTACATTGATTATTTAGTCCAGAGGTTTGCAACCGGCGGCTCAAAAAGTTTAAGAACCCCTGCCCTATACCTTATTGCAGGCCAAATTAATTAATATCGAGTAACTTATTTTGTCAACAAATTGTCATTACATTACACTAAAGTGATTAATTTACCCACTCGCAATGCAGCTGTTCCCGACAAATTGCACAGTAATGTAAAACCCTTGATATTATCTTTATTTTCTCGAAATAAATATTCCTGTTCAGTAGTTCCTAATATATATCTTAACACTACGCTACACTACACTAGATTTCAGTTATTTTCAACTTCTATTTTGAAAGATCTATTCTACACACCATTTTTCTTTGCTGCCTTTCCTTTCTTTAATTTTGGACCAATTCTTTCACATTTTATTTTTGTTGATTTCATTTGCAATTTTCTCTTACTTCTAGCCTCTGAAGAATCTCTTACGAACAAGTAAAAATGACTACTAACGACATAAAATCCTGATGGACCGAAACAAACGACCATGACTACGTTGTACATAGATTTTTATTTTTGGAATTTTTCGCTATTTTCTCTAGATTCATGTAGGATTTATATTAAGAAGGGTATTACTTAATCAAAGCCTGTACCAGGAGACGAATTTATGTGACTTGATTTATATGGAGGTGGTTTGGTGCAATACTATCTAACGACGAAAGGGCCGGCCATGTGTGCAATAGCAATGTTATTATATTCTTTTAGATATGTAATAAATCCACTCGAATTAGTTGCTGCAAAACAACGTTGCCTTTTTCATCAGCAATTAAAACAAGAGGATGCTTTCCTACGAATAGATTAGGTTCCAGCAGATTCTGATGCATTGAATCAGTGAGACTCGCCTTGTTTTCCCGAAACCTGGATAGGAATATGAGTAGAAAGTGAGTGATGGACAAAAGTAAAATTATGTAAGCTTGCCAACATACTCTCTTGAATTCGGACATGTTCGTAACGGCGACTGGTTTGCCGATTAGACTAAGGTTTTGGATCTTAGTGGTCTCTTCGTCTCCTTGGTTATCGGAGATGAACAACTGGTTCAAAGAAAAGATATCATAAATTTCGAGACAATTAAATATCATCAAACCGAGTCTACTCACAGTCAAATTATTAACATTTTGGAATTTCACAAACTTCACATTGATAATTGCTTGCTCGGTCACATCATCCTTTGTTAAACTAAAAAGTAATACAAACACAGATAAATGGTAACCTCAACACTTAGTACCTCACTGTGTTCAGACTTGTGTGTAATGAAATCAAATAAACGATGTTTACTGTTATGTAAGCATTACAACAATTTCATTATTATTCTGTTCAGTATTATTTCTTCAATCTAGAATGCCACAATTGCCCAGAAAAAAGTTGGTTTCTCCTTGTAATATACACAAAATTCAAAACCAGAATCTCACTTTAACTCTTGCACAGCCTTTCCATCTCTCGCACCGTCAAAATCCATGGTATGGGGTTGATTTATATACAGCTTTATGGTTTTAGGCGCATGCTCCCAGGGTGCGAGTATCTTCAATGAATGCAGCTTCACATTTTGAGTGAATTCAAAGAAAATTAGCAGCTGGAAATGACAACAACATTAGCAAGAGTGGAGAAATTATTCATCGTAATGTGAATCGATTTAAACACCTACCTCTGGATCACAGTCTGATTCAAGGTATAGGTCAGTGTTCTTCTCAAGAATATTTTTAACAGTGTGATCGTCACTTTCATTGAGACAAGAAATTTGTGAATTGTTGATAAGAGAGGAGAGGTCCATCTTAAGAAAAACAATGATAGATTGAATCCAATACATAGAAATACCTTAATTAATCTGCATTCCTTCTACCAGTATCTAAAGACTTGTCATAATATTGCAATTGAACTGAATTCAAGCCTGGACTAATCCTCAAATTTTAGGTTTTGGTACAAAGATATCAATCAATCAATATATATCATCCAAATTGACTATATACTATATATTTGTGGGGCTTAAAAACGTAGATCGCAGGTAATGCATGTACCCTCATCATGAGGGCACGAAACAAGCCAAGTCATATCATAAAATTCGGATGCTCTGGCTTAGGGTCAAACATTGTGGGTGTGCATCAAGAATTGACAAACAGCGATACATTTACAAATATCACAAAGATTTTCGCAAAATATCTAGCTCCATGGTAGAAAAAAGGGACGCCTCACCATCCCTACCACTCCACAGTCCTCCTGCTGTTCACCCGGCTCCGAATGAGCCTCCTCCTCAATTTTACGTTTGAGTTCACTCCTATTTGCTCCCTGTATTTTGTGTAGTATGCGACTGTTTCTTATGAGAAGAAAAGTGGGCATCGCTCGTATTCCATATACTCCAGCGGTTTGCTGATCAAGTTGATTGAAGAGAGTAAGATTGATGTTAATCGTAGAGAATTGAATATAACACTATTTTAAATGGCATCAACACAACTTACCGTACATTCATCAACATCAACTTTAAAAAATATGACATTAGGGTAATCTATTGCCAGCTGATCGAAGACTGGAGCTATAGCTTTACATGGGCCACACCTGTAAAACATTGAAAAATCGGATTAAAGAAGATGTTCAACTAACAGAAGTAGTGATTACACTCGGGCCTATGATTGGATTTAGCATTCAAACAATAGTACTTACCACTCTGCAGAGAAGTCGATTACCACCAGTTTGCTTGCACCAGCAGCTTGGAAACGAGTTTGAAAATCTTCGTCACTCTCGATATGAACTACAGCCATAGTTGAAACCAATTGGAAAACAGTATGAGAGGGTTTTTTAGATAACTGAACGGCCACAGAGTTTTGGGATTTCCACACTATTATGAAATTCTGCTTCGATGAATTTGCTATGTACCACTAGAGGTGTTGGCATTCCCTATACCTTATTGCAGGCTAAATTAAGAAATATCGAGTAACTTATGGAGAAAACAAATTGTTATTACATTACACTAAAGTGATTATTTCATCGACACACAATGCAGTTGTTCACGACAAATCGCTCAGTAATGTAAAACCCTTGATATTGTCTTCGAAATGAATATTCCGGTTCAGTAGTTCCGTGAACGCAGAAACAAATACCAAAGCTGTGTAATGGATAAATGGTAATGCTATATCCTGTAACTGTAAGATGAGTATTATGTTATTACTGAAGTTTCCTGAGGTCTGTGTAGTAGTATGCATTTGCTTTATCAATTATGCGTGGAACAACATTTTCATGCTCTACATAAATAAAACTTGCCCTCATTTGATTTGATTTGCGCTTCAATTCTGTTCGTATACAACCAGCGTGCATATATCAAATCATGGAAATTCAAAATTACACCGAAAACTAAATTTTAAAAGGAACTATCGCCTCTGCATTGTCAGTCTTCAAATAATCACCAAGTCGAGAGTTGTATTCACTATGCTACGTCGATTGGACTCGACTCCACCCCCCCCCCCCCCCCCCGTTCCCGGGGGGGAAGGGTANGTTAACTTCGACAAGAATGTAATCTGACTATAGCAAGTAAATATTAATACAATGATATGTATTATTGTGATCCAAATCGAAATGAGCTAGTATGTCACTATGCAAACTAACCATTACAGTATAAACTCATCAAATATTCATTGTGAAGATGCATGATTTTTTCTTTGAGATAGGTAGTACTCAACAGTACTGTTGTTGTTTTATTGGGTAATTTTTTTTACTTTGTTTATTCTTAGATTATATACAGAGTGGTTTTATTTCTATTTTTCTCAACGATGTTTATCATTTTTTATTAAAACTAGTTCAACTCTGTTATACAGTTACAATTTTTATTGCCCACTTAGAAATATAGATCTGATTCGATGCAATTTACCAACCTTCGTTGAGTCCTTAATCGAAGGAGATATGAAGCAGAATTCGCCTGGCTTCAGCAACAGAAATCGCAACAACAACTCTCTGAACATAGAAAAAGATTACTTGAACAAAGGTCAAAGGGCATTAACCCCTGTTGAAGTCAGGCGAGCACCTCCCTCTCCTACCAATAAGAGCACTGCGAAGGTTTCAAAAATCAATGGCGACACATGCAAGAACTCATCGTCTTATCAGCAGTATGCAGGCAATGGTGTCACGGTGCAGAGGGCAAAACAATTATATGAAAAAACGACAACTGGCACTGGACCGGGACAAAATTCACAGAGAAGAAAAAGCGACAACTCGTATTCTAACTCTGGTCAAAACAATTCAGTTATTCTCACTCGTCCTGTTAACGAAAGAAGTAAATCGTTCACTGCCCAATCTGAGAAGCGTCATCACTCCGAATCATCAGATCCTCCGACATCAGCATCACAAATACGTTACGATAGGTAATTATATATTGTTATAATATAGAGTGTATATATATATGTTAACGATAATCAGTTCTTTTCTTTGATCTAGTCGA
Source organism: Halocynthia roretzi (assembly GCA_013436055.1). NCBI lineage: Eukaryota > Metazoa > Chordata > Ascidiacea > Stolidobranchia > Pyuridae > Halocynthia > Halocynthia roretzi. Next base: position 303,782 of record QRAM01000067.1, on the reverse strand, counting down.
GACAGCCACCCTGACGAAGGTGACGGGAACCAATGCCCCAAGCGTTTGATGCTTGTCTCCAGCAAATGCAAGTATGCAGCGGTATTGGAAAAAGCAGTCAAGCGCAACGTCATCGCTGTGCTCTATAACTACGATGTCACCACTCTAGATTCACTTCTCGCACTCATTATTGCAGCTTTGGACGGTGTAGATAAGGTGAATATGAATTTGTGAATTATTCCATAGATTAAGGTGATTTGCACCATAAGGCTCATCCCCAAAATTCAAAAGTATCCTAAATTAAGGTACCTAATCTTCCGTGTTCATTAAACTTTGCAAAGAGTAAATGATTTCTTGATGAAGAAAAAAAAGCTTGGTTTGTTTGTAACTTTTACTGTCTTTTAGTTAATTCATTGAATGCACCTTGCACATACTACAGAGCGTTTGGAGAGTCATTTCACTAAATTGATATAATCTATTATAAAAGCGCATAGTCACTTTCGTAGCACCCTACAATATCATTATAGAACTTTTTATGCTTATGTATGTCGGAACACCATGTACTTCATCTGGTTAATGTTGATTCAAAGATTCATCGTATTTTTTAAAGCTATTGTTCTCTTATCTCAGGTCCAGTCAGTCGCTTGTATGATGCCTTGCAAACATGCTTGTGCAAATATGATTCATGACAGTGAGAATCAAGGCCTTTTAAATTCAACATCAACCATTGTGAAAACTCATGGTATAGGTAATCCATCAAAATTATTTATTTCACTTATTTGTACTGAGACACCAATGCTACGTCTTTATGTCCAGTGTGGAGATGTGGCTGGGTGAATTGCATTTTTCTTGTTTTTACTGATCAGATAAATCAAAACATTTTTTTTACTATTCCGTTATTAATACAGTGATTAAGTCTTTTTTAGAGGTAGGTCAATTTTTAACTAAAAGTATCATACTTGGACACTTGCATTTGTGGAAGATTTTTTCACCCTTTTATTGAAAAGTTTTTATCCTTTAGCAATGATTATTACAGAATTATTAACAGAAAACAGAGATCACGTATAAATTTAATATTTCAGGACAATTTTTCGACCTCCTGTATCGTAATTGCGTTGATGTTACGCATCGTGATTGCAGATTGGACCTCTTGGGTGCTGGTGTCGTCAGTCAAATAGAAAATAGTTTGCAAGCAATTGAAAATATTATAGGTATAATAATATACATATAATGCACCATGATATAAGACTTTTGTGAGGAATTTCTGAAGAATGACCTCACTGCTTTGTGGAGCAGGTGTTCCCGTTGTGACATCGAAAGAGATATTGGGCACCGATTCCACAGTGTCCATGAAAAGCGATGAGAAATGTACATTGGGGGAAATTTATTTTACGCCAGACAAAATTCGGAACTGGAGCAATGGATCATTCCAGTCTATCGATCTTTTTGAAAAAATCCGTATGGTCGGGAAAGGTGAATTGTTTTTTGTGTACTAGGGTGTGCTATTTTGGACTTTGACCTCAACTGTATATTTTCATATTTTTTCATAGTATATTTACACTATGACACAAAAATGTGGTTGGCAAATAATTTAAATTAAGATTTTGAATCGCGAAAATATAAATGTTTTATACCCTCGCACGCTATTGTGTTACGATAATACGGCTTGTGTTTTCTTCAGGTGGCTAGAATATCTTGGTAAATTACATCACATATTAATAAATGGGACCTGAAGCAATGCTTTTTGTGTCAAGTTCAAAGTCTTACTTACTTCAATGTTTACTCTAATTTAAAGGTTACTTTGGAAATGCCGTTCTCTACCGCAAGAAAGACGACAATTCTCTGGTTATTCTGAAGGAAATAAATCTTACTGAGCTCAATAGCCAAGAGCGGGCCCTTGCTATGAATGAGGTATGAGAACATGTCGACTGAATGTTTGTTTATACGTAAACCAAATGTATGTAGATGTAAATGTGTATGTTTCTACGCTCATGTATCAATATCTTTTCATTCAAACTTCCTAAAAAATCTGATGTCACTAATCTTAATCAAGACACAGGAACTTGTATATCTTACTATTAATTAAGTTTCTATTTACCTCCTGCCTGCAAGACAAAGGTTTTGAAGATGCTCAATCACCCGAATATCATCTGTTATTACGACTCGTTCGAAGAGGACGGAGTGTTAATGATTGAAATGGAGTATGCAGACGATGGGACTCTGGCCCAATATCTTGCCAAACAGGTAACAAAGTACACAGTGTAGAAAACCCTAGATAAATATCGCCCTGTCATCTTATCATTATTCATCGTTTAGTGTCATTTTTTGTGCTTATCAAAATTGCCACCTAAGCATTTTAACATCTGCCAATATTTTCATCCAATTTCAGTATTGATCCTACTGAAGACACTCGAGTGGAAGTCGAGTTCTTTTTACCTAAATAGGACTCGAATATTAACATAGTCACTCATAGTCAAGTCAGTTATAGAAAAGACGATTGTCTGCATGAGCGATATTAAAATTATACAGTATTCTATCACCACTTTTAGCGCTTGTTTTCGTCAACGTTCTATCGGTATTTGAAACTAGACACTTCCTAGGTGTTATTATATTATTATACAAGGGCTTCTCAAACTGGGAGTTGCGCGACGCGTTTTAGGGCCCGCGAAGAGTACACCAATTCCACACAAACTACTTCATCTATATAAATTGTACTTTTCTGACTTTCGAAACGCAATTATCAAAACTAGTGCAAAGACATAAATCTTAACTGAGTTGTAAACTCGTAGACTACATAAACACCACTATAGTGCGACCTTGTTACATAGTTAAACGCGTACCAGCGTAACTGCATTGAGACTAGCATTGACGAACATTGAACGGTTGGACTTCTATGCAACAAAAAGCATTCGCACCCATCACACTGAATAATTCAGTGGTGTTAATCTGAATAAATGTTTGTGTGTTGTTTGTTCTCGAGTACTGAAAGTTAAGATTTAACTGTTTCAATAAAATATCTAAAATGTAAAACTGTTATCACTGTCAAACATGAAGGGTTGCGAGAATTTTTAGTAAATTGAAAGGGGTCGATAGCATAAAAGTTTGGGAAGCCCTGCTATATACTATTTCTTCCTAATCACAGTATACCCTGGATCATCCAAACCACATTTATCTGAATCCTCGATTGTCTGAACAGCCATCTGAATCGAGAGTTATTGATTAACTGTTACTTGAAGTCCTAAATTCGACAAGATTCAAACGTTATTATCATTAATTTTTTTCAAATAAACTTCATTTATATGTTATTTAGGGTATTATTAATCATTTACAACAGTTAAAAAAGAAAATTCTTAATAGGAAAAATGTATGCATTGAAGGGTTAAAATAATAAAAAATGTCGTCAAAAGTTGTCAAAAGCTTAAGGAATAATGGTTTCGGTGCAAGTTTTATCCTATCCTTAAGTGCTCAAGGCAAGAATAGGGTAAGACCAGCACCTGTGAATAGGTTGAAGGGGTTGTTGGACCACTCCAATTATTTATTCTGTTGGTATCTGATAGCACCTGCAAGTACACCTTCTGAAGTTACATATTTATTCACATTTTTAAAATGCTTACCACAGTGTCGTGTCAGTTGCGATGTATGTGAGAGCATGTTTACATGTACATAAGTCAATTCAATATCAGACTGGTCATTGTTATGTTTGGTTTTGTACAAGAAAAACACACAAAACTCGGTTTATTGTCATTTGTATTTCCATCATTATACAGAGAAGGAATTCTGGAATCATATATATTGACATAAAAAGGATTTTAAATGCTGAGAGGCATTACTGGAGAGCTAAATTTTTTATTGAGGGGTATACTGTACAAAACTAAAAGAATTGTACGAGTAAAAAATAGGAATAATTTATTATATGATTTGAACTTCTGGATCCGAAGTCTAATTCAAGACTAGTGGACATACCTGCATCCAGTAATATTGCAGTTGTTTCTGATTGAATTGACTTTCTTATCTTTAGGAAGAAACTTTGGAAGAAAGTGTGATTCTGAACAAGTTCTGCCAAATCATATCAGGAATTCGCTACATGCACGAGCAGCAAGTCTTGCATAGGGACCTCAAGACAGCCAACATTTTTTTAACCAAAGAAGGTTGTATCAAGATCGGTGACTTCGGCGTTTCGAAGTTGCTCAGTTCTCAAATAAAGGATGCCAACACTGTGCTAGGTACATCTTGTTTTTATATTGACCATCTTATTTTCAGGAATACTAAACCTTCTGATTACTGAAACTAAATGATTGTAAAAAGGGTAAAATGAATATTCGAAGTTCGGTAAAAACCAGTGCTATTAGGTATTTGAAAGGCTGTGCTTGGTAGTATATCAACACCTTACCCTCTTGTCAAAACTACTACTTTACAGAAATGATGAATGCCATACCTATCGTGAATTTTTCTGTTTGATGCGGCTGTTCGTAGAAAGGTTTTTCAAGTACTTATGATGTTGTAAGAAAAATATAAATATGCTTGCTATATCCTTTCCATCTTGTAAGTGAAATTCACGGATATTTTTTTTACTTTCTCTGACCATAATCATGTTTTCTTAGGTACCCCTTACTACATATCTCCAGAGATTTGTGAAGGCAAACCCTATAATGAGAAATCTGATATTTGGGCATTGGGATGCATCTTACATGAAATGGCAACAGGACAGAAGACATTCGAGGGCACAAACCTTCCTGCGCTCGTCAACAAAATAATGAAAGGACAAATTGCCCCGATGCAAGGAAGTTTTACGCACGAGTTCACCAAACTCGTCTATGACATGCTCCTCAAAGATCCAGAGTATTTACCTATTTGAACTGTGTTTGCATAATTTTAATGTCTAGGTCATTAAATATTTACTACTGGAAGGGTGAGCTGATCTTGCCTGGATAAGCCTTTACCACAGTATGTACCTATTTGAACTGTAGCTGCATAAGAGTAATGTCGAGTTTAGTTTATTAAATATTAACTACTAGCAAAGCGACCTGACATGCCCGGGTAAGTCTTTAACAAAAAAGCTCAGGTTCCCAAATCCTGATTCTCATTTGGTCTCTAGGGGTCCTAATGGCAGTCCTAAGCGGGATGTCATGCCATCTGGACCTATTTTTTCCGCATCATTTTGGGATGCATCTAATCCTCCATGACACATTTGGTAAAGATAACTAGAGAATTAGCGAAGTTGTACCAAGACTAACAAACACACAAAGTTTTGCCCCTATTATATAGATATCACCATCCTTGTACTGAATATTCAGTTGGTTGTTATTTTATTTGAACCAATACCATGTAATAATTCATATTTAGATTGCGTCCGACAGCACACACGATTGACCTAGTCAGACTTCCAGAGATCAAGGCAAAGCTCAAGGACATGTCAAGTGACAGTTGCCTATCCAGTAGTACAACAAGTGGCAGGTCTGGGGGAGCTCTTTCCCTCTTGTCTCAGCGAGAGACACGATCTGTGCTTTACTTTTATGACACATCCTCTCTTGCTATATCGCCAGTGGATGGCTTTCCATCTATGATAAAGATAAAACAGGTGTTGTTAAATTTATCTTTAACAAACATTGCATCCATGTGTAGCAATTAAAAATGGTTTTCACGAATAACTGTTGTTGTACGTTTTATTGGTGCAGGCTGCCGTAGGAGAAAATCACATGGTTGTCGTTTCAACAGAGCGAGTAGTGTATGCATGGGGCCAGGGTGAGCATGGTCAGCTCGGTCACGGCTCACTAGATTGTTATCCCAAGCCTCAGATCGTTGAAGCACTGAAAGGAAAATCTATCATAGCGTGAGTCTGATATTTACTAGCCTCCATTTATGGATATATGAAGGATTATAAAAACTGCGGCTTTGAATGAAACTAAAAACATCATAGACTTAGCAATATAAGTTAAGTTTACATTCATTCTAGATAAACTGTACAAAACTGATTACTTCAGCTGTGAACAATTAGTGCACTTTATTCATGAACTGTTGGGTCACTAGTCAGTTGCTCACTGCATTTACAGTACCTGTATTTTATTAGGAAATGAAACTTGCTCTTGAATTAAATTACAATTATCTTTCTTTCATTTCTACATTGTTTAGAATACACATGCATATGTAGTATTTTGATGAGTTTTGTACAGTGGTATGGTAATTTAAACAGGGATGATCAGATATCCTATCCATATATATGCTGTCAGATAGGAGGCAATTTACTGTACCTGGAGGTCAATAAGGGGGATTCCATGAAGATGTTGATTGTCCGGAAAAGCTCTAGATGCTAAAGATGTAGAATTATTCTATTTCTTCAATTTTATCTTTTAAATTAAATCTAGTGCTTGTTGCGGATCGTCATTCAGTTGTTTCGTGTCAGACAATGGAATTGTGATGACTTGTGGCGACGGTCAATACGGCTGCCTCGGTCAGGGTGGCTACAGTGGATCTCTGAAGCCGAAACTTATTGAATCGCTTCTGGATGTCGACGTTACGTCTATTTGCTGTGGTCCTAGCCATGTGGTTGCTTTGAGTAGTAAAAAAGTGGTAATTTATTTAATGCTACCATATTATTTGATGTGATTACATATACTGTAGATTAACTGAGAAAGTATATAAGTGTAATTATGTGATATGTGCTAATGTTGAGTATGTAATATATGCTTATGCAATGATAATTTTAAGGTTTTCGCTTGGGGCAACAGCAAGCACGGGTGCCTGGGCTTAGGTACGACAGAGATATATGACGAGCCGACCGAAGTATCTATCGGCGATGGTGTAACGGTGCAAAAAATAAAGTGTGGGCACGATGGAACAATCTTTATTACAGGTCAGTGATAGGAACTAATTCATATCTGGAATGAGTAAAATCTATATTGATTTTAACAGTGGTGGTTTCTACAGTGGTTGTATTGTTATTTCTCCGATCTAGTTGCGAATGTACAAATTCTGGTTATGTACTTCAAAATATCACTACGGAATATGTGATCTGACTCAAACGATTACTGTTTGATTAGACCTGATCTTGAATTTAGTAGTTTAGTCTGGGACATGTGTATAAGAAATGACATGATGTGTACTTTGATTCGTTCACCTGAGCTACTTATAAGAAATATTTCTCAAACATGGAATAATTCTTAATAAGACCTTCATGTTCATGTTTTCCTCTCTAGATGTTGGAACGCTTTTGGCTTGTGGGAACAACAAACACAACAAACTAGGATTGAATGAAAGGCGTGGTTTCCTCACTGTACTACGCAATAAACTAAAGAAGGTGACCTTGATGACCTTCTAAAAGGCATTGAATAATAAACAACTGGGAATAACAGATATCTATCACATTATTTTCCACAGCTCGAAGTCGAAAACAAGAAAACTCCGACCGCCGTGAAAGCCGTTAAAGGTGTGGTTGACTTAGCGATGGGTAAAAACCACACCGCTGTCTATACTGACATGGGTGTATACATATTTGGCAGGTATACCTTGTTTTTTTTATATGCAACATTCATGAAATGAATATATATTGTGGACCTTTCCCTAAACGATTGCATGATTGAGATTGCATTTTATAAAATCTTTTAGCTGGAGACGTGATTATTTGCAGCAATTATTGTTTTAACTATAAGAAACATTGCTTTAGTGAACCTGAATCTGGCATAGTTAGTGTTAAATATCAATCAACAATACTTCAGTGGTATACTCCAGTCCCTCGTTATATGCAAAAATATTTCGCATTTTCGCGAGGTTGTGTGTGGCCCGTGTATTTGTGTCTTTTAAAATGGTGGCTATGATTGTAGGTTGTTGTAAGAACGCATCCCTATTTTCTCCATTGAGATAAGTACACACCATGCAAATTTATCTCGCATATAAAGAAGGACTAGTTTATAAAGGAATGAAATATTGGAATAATTTTCTCCATCCATACATTTGTTTAAGTTTTAGGAAATCACCAACAGAGTTAAGTATGAAGCAGGTATAATCAAAAAATTTAATTTGACGTCACTAATAAAGGTCTCCTTCGAAGAAAGTGCAGTTCGAAACTATAATTAAGAGATTGATCTATAAGGATAAATTCCTCTCCATAATATTGATTTTCCATGCATTTATTTTCAGTAACAAAGACGGCCAAATGGGTACGGGCGATAACAAGTTTCATAGTAGTCCTTACTTGGTGAAAGGGCTGACGGTCAATGTAAGCAATCACTGTCTTTATTGCCTGACATTAACATGCTACTTCACTACATTTTTCATATCTCACTCACCGCAGATGGTGATATGCGGCAACACTTATACAGCAGCCAGCACGGAAGATGGTGAGATTTACTTTTGGGGTACGAGATTTTACTCCAAGGACGATTCGACATTGCCTGACAGCAGCTTGGGGAGCAGTAATACCGCCTCCGGAATTAACTCATTGGTGGTGAAGCCAACTCACCGTCGCACACACAGTGGAGCGAGTACTATGAGTTACAGAAGTGATATGAGGTTTGATGCAGTGAAAATTAATAATTAGAAATATGAGGGAGTTCTAAATTTTATTGATTCCTTATCCATACATTTTGAATTTTTTCATACTGCTTGGTTGTCAGCGTAGTGTGGTGAAATTTTTATTTTCTTTCACTGACTCAATTTTCTTTCCAACAGTGTTATCCCCGACAATTGCTCTACGTCTGATGGTCCTAGCCGTGCTTCAAGCTGTCAGGACATTAATTACATGACTGAAAGGTTGCTTGGTATGGCCAGTAAATTGTTTTTGTTATATTTTTCATTGCTTTATTTCATATCAGATTTTATCAGTTCTGTTCAAAGACAAAAATATTTCTTTCTACGGTTTTCAACTCAGATGGATCTAAATTTGATATTGACCTGGAAAGCAATGTTTCCACCATGGCAGGTTCTTCTCCCGACACACGACTGCCTGGGACCGTATTCACGCCTACTAATATCTTCATAATATCAAACATAAAGTATGTATTTTTTATTCAATTTGCACCCAGTTGTATAAATAGGGTACCGGCAATGTCAGGGTCACTGCAGCAAGGATGGTGACCTCCTATGAAGTTATAGTAAGTATAGTTGGCTCCATGATCATCAAATTTGCTCTGGTGCATTTGAACTATGCTGAAAGACTTATTGCCCAACCAGATTACCTCGCTTGATCATATATCGACGCCAGTAATATGCAAAAACTTTTCTGCGTGTGTCAATCATCTTTGCAATATCTTACTGTTACTTCATTTTATGAAGTGAATCATAGGGCATTTATATTATGTAGAAAACGTCTTACCGATTTAATTTTAGAGGACCAAAAGCGATCTTAAATGAAAATCCAGCCTCCGCCGCAGAACAGGATTCAGCCGGGACTGATTTTTCTGCCATCCTGGTCTCTCTCATCCCTTTCCATGACAGTTTTTATATGTTGGTCGACACAAACTCCCCACTGACTTCGAGTGACCTGACTCTGGAGACAGAAAATACAATGAACCTGCAAGATAATACATCCTCACTAAGCACTAAGAATCTTTCGGTATGTTTTTAAAGAGATTTGCTGTAAATTGTCTAATCGTCAATAGAATGTACGGGTGAATAAATCGGAGGCGAGAAAACGATTGGTCAACGGTACATGCTCTTTCAAACAAAATTTGTTACACTAAAGCATAATTCTTCACAAAGTATTCCTACCTTTATACACAATATCTTTTTCCAGGTATACCTGGATGTAGAACCAATTTTCTATCTATATGTTTGTATATCATGTACACCATCAATGATATTCCAAGTTCGGCAATGATCAAAAATAATTTTTTTAAAAACCTTTCTTGTTTTATTTTAAACCATGATAAACCCATTCTGCTTTGTTCTTGTTAGCAATGATATTTCATTTAATTCGATTTCCAGGTTCCACAAAGAGTCACATTCAATTCCACAAGCAGCAATGAGGTCGGCGACGAATACACGAGTTCAGAAAATTCCGAGTTGGATTCGTTCGGAACCGCGCCTACGTGGATAATAGATGAACTAAAAAATGCACACATTAAGCTTAAAAATGTGGTGAGCATCCATCTTAGGACTAAAGATAAGTAGCGTGGTCTGCCTGCAGGCAACATGTTTGACAACTTATAGAGAGTGGATCATTGATTCAGCCGAATTCTACGCTAGAATTTTTTACATTCTTCAAGATTTTACTTCATTATATCTATTTTTATTTTTAAGGCCAAAGGAAAGCCTGATGATAAATCTGACGTGTCTACAGATGGTTCTGCTGGAAGCAAGTAAGTAAATCACATATTGTATGGTAATGTAATCTAATATGACGCTTTTGAAAACAAACAACTACTCTTTTGAATTCATTAGAAGTAAGCGCTCAAGAGGAAGGTCACCTTTGCCAAGCAATAAATCTTCGGCGAGATTTTTAGTCTCGCATAAAAAGCCAAACAGGTATGAAAAATTCATAAATAAAGATTGCATTAAACTTTATCTCCAACTACTGTATAATTGATCGTCTGCATTATTCTTATACCAGTATATTATTTCGAAACATGCATATTTTGCTACAATGGGATATTATTTCTAGCCATATATCAATACTGATTCTGGTATATTAAGATTAGCTTTTAGTTAAATCTACTTTAGTTGCTTTTTGTACGCTGTAATCTTCATCCGCAGATTTAGTCCATCGCCTTCGCGTTCTTCCTCGCAAAAAAAGGATAAAGGTGCTGACCCTTCAAGCTCCGATTCTAGCAGTCAATTGAGCCGGAAACAGGTATGATGGAATCTAGCTCTGATTGCTGCAGTTGACACTTTTGTAATTCATATCACTAATGCTATCAGGCTCTTTTTTGGCAGAAATCGTTATCAATTGACTCTGCCGGTATCTCGACCAGAAGAAGATCCGCCTCCCCCTATGATCAGCGTGCGCCGCAAGAAAATAAAAATCGTTTGACTCTGAACAACAGCAAGGGTTAGTTCAGTACTAGCAACTGTACTGTAACCATTGTGTTTCATGTGCATTGATGTAGTGAAGGTCATATATGCAATATTGCAATTCAAAATATAACTATGGTAATTGACTACCTAATGTCCTGATACCCTATTTTTCTCATCCTTCATAGCTGGGCTCTCAGAGTAGTCAGCATGATACTATTCAGAATAAACGAGAAATGGTACGGTTCTATTAACAACAAATTTTAAATCATATCTGTTCATTTCTTTTAATTTATCATGGCAGTTTGAGGACCCATGCTTCATAGTAGCATCATTGCCTACCCAGTTCACATCATAATGTCATATACTTTCAATGATATCAATAGTAGGTTTATATTCAAAAATAAAACATTGTTATGTGTTGTTGTTAGATTCCCTTGGTCCAAAACCAAGTAAATCTCCTGTTCGTGGAAGGGTAAAGAGCCAAGACCTTCATTCAAGATATCTACAGTAAGCATAGTGACAATTGTCGTACTTTCCGAATGTGTTAGTAATATACTGGTAACCAGTTCTAAATTAAAACAATATTCAGACTTCAAAAAGAAAAGCAGCACACTGAAAAAAGGTTAAAACAAATTCAGGAACAGAATGAACAGCAGATAAAAGAAATGAAAACTTTTTATGAAAAAGAAAAATTTGTAAGGTCTTAAAATGTGATTAGAAAAGAAAAATGCTGTTATTTATGCTATGGAATTATAAACTGTTTGTATTTGCATGATTCACGTAAAAAATATTTCCTCGCCATAGGTACAAGAAGAGAAACTGCAGAGTGAAATCGCAGCTCTGCGGCAGGAACTTGAGCGACAACGTTTAAAGGAAAGTTCTAATGGAGTCCTCAAACATTCAAGGCAGAGTATGTCCCAGGTATGTACCTTTTCCTTATTTTATGGTTTTTCATTGTGCTTCTATTATTGTACATCTGTTCTTAAAAGGATTCAGGACAGGGCCAGGAAAAAAACAGCAAAATATGCAGTGTTCAGTGATTAGCAGAATTCCATGCTATTTCCAGGAAAATTTGCATTAGCCTACGTTCCCCTTTCTACCACTGCACTTTATGAAATGATTTCTTCACTGCTTATTCTTTACTGTTCTACTTTTTCTTCATACTGCGCGGAAGTATATGCACTCGTAGATATTTACTGATTCAAACGTTTTATTTTCATAATTTTATTTCTCATTTTTCAAATAATAGTTCTTGCAGGCAATAAAGCTTATTTTTACTATCAGGTGTGCTGAAACACTAAAGCAAAATTTGGCTAGCATAAAGGAGAGAAGAGAATAGTCTGTGTTACAAGTATCTACTAATATAAAAAACAGTTGGACAAAGGTCGTCCATATACAGTAGACTATACATGACTTTGTATTATATGGTTGCATCAATGTTGAGCCATACAAAATCTGACCTGCTAGTTGGTTGAGAAAGGGCCACTGGCAAACTTGAAATCTCTACTTGAATAGACAGCTAGTAAGAGAATAGTAATTCATAGTTACAAATATTCAAAGT
>QRAM01000067.1:152912-290143 GCA_013436055.1 Halocynthia roretzi | reverse complement strand
AGTATTTAGTACACTACAGGTTACTTTACCAGAAATAGACATACTGTTCCATTTTCTAGCTGACAACGAGATTTATTTAGTTTGAAAATTGTGCATTGAAATACTGGTGCTTCTCGGCTTCTCTAGAAGAGTGGTTTAAGTTACGAAGTAAATGGAATAATTAATTTCAGTGTCTATGAATTTAGCCAGGCAACAACAATTCTGTTAGTGAAGAATACAAAACTGTACGAAGCGCATCATTTTAATCTTATAAGCCAATACATTACAAAAAAGACAGCCAATACGAACAAGAATAAATAGCAATACATTTTTCCATAACCGTGTTTCGTGATGTTTTTTAATCTTGACATCGTGGTGCCAAGAAATCCCCCGACTTTGTCCATGTCATCGTCCTTGGAAAAAAGTGGCAAATTATGATTTGATTAACTAGTGCTGGATAATTTTTTTATATCATCTTAACGTAACTAGTAAATTGTCGAATACGTAGAAATACGAGAGCTTGGCGACACTGATTGTTTATCCCTTGGTGTGCGCTGGTTCCTGTGAGAACTATACTAACAGCATATTTATTGTTTTATCTTGAGTAACTGCTTTTCCCATACTATTTGAAACCTTCCTTGAGGCTATTCCCACCTTATTTGCAAACTTGATTTGTTGGCTATGGTTACCTTGGTGTATAAATAGAGTCATTTTTGAAAGCTTAATAACATACATACCATTCCATAAAGAAGTTTGTTCTGATCCCTGACTTCTTCACCAATGTTAATTGTTAACTGAATAAACAAAAGAAAAAGGATTCGATTGAACAAATGTTCTATCAGCTCTGTAAACCTGTCATGATTTAAGGTGATTCACGGCATGCAATTCACGAAAGATGTTTGACATTCACGAACCAGTTAAGCTTTCATTATCACCTAATCTATGTGAGTAATTGACATACCGTTTTAAGAGTGGATACCTTGCTTTTAAGTTCATTCTCCAGGTGCTCGTTTTCTTCGGCAAATACTGAGTGATGATGGTGGTCTAAATCAATTGAGTTTTAATATATCTATGCGCATACGGCTGTGAGAGATTGAGGGTCAAGGGGTACTACAAAAATATCCCTTTTTGTCTCACTTACCTGCGGCGGCTCTCCTCATCCTTGTATGCTGAAAAACAAGTTTGTGCAATTGCTATTCCGCTCGTATTTGAAAATTTAAACAATATTGCTTATGTCACACAGTTTAACTTTGAGTCACCACTACAGTTTTGTTATTGTGTGTCGTGTCTGTATTTACGGTTCATTGATCGGTAGGGTTCACTTGTCGCAAATTTCAATGCATTATTAATTGGTATTCACTTGGGATTCACATTTGATGATAATGACAGGGATATTCAGGTGATATTTATTTTGTCCTTCTTCATTCTATTTGATCAGATGATAATGAAAAACTCTGAAAAAATTGAATGTAAAGTATTTGTTAACATGTAATATTTTTTTTAACTGTTGCTCTATACTGTCAGCTAACGGTTATATATCTATGCAAAAATGTAATGATGAGCCTGACAATTCATAGTTTCACTGCATTTTTAAATTGCTGTTTAAGACATATCTGGGTGTGTACACTAAAATAATCAAGTTAATTGTTAATCAAAAGTTAATCAAATTAGCAGGTCACTTTAAGCCCTTCACATTCCCTGTTTGGGTTGTCTGGCAAGGTGTTTTATGAGTTATCAGGCGGTTTTTATCTCTGTCATTTGGTCTCTGTGAAGGCCCTGTATGTTTATTATTTATTATATTTTTTTGTAGGTTAATCGTTTTAGGTAATATTGTGTATCGAACCCACTTGGGAATTCAAATTCATTTGTCTTGTTAACTACAGGCAGATTTACTCAGAACAGCAGTGATACATACATAAGATAGTTATCGCTACACCATTTTACGCTGGTCGAAGTAGAAGAAATTCACATAAATGCGTAGATTGATTGTCGGTCACGCTTACAAATAAACAGGAGTTCTGCATAATTGCAGCATAATTCTAGTTCTAATACTGAACCATAATTGCCGTAACCCATACCGCAATGCTGAAATAAAAAAATATCTGAAGTGCGGAAACTACAATTATATATCACTGGCAATTAAAAAGTATTTCTTTGGTGTTCACACACGATTTATTATTACCAAATCAAGCAGGCTCTGTCGGCTTGATATTATATAATACTTCATTCAGTGGTAGGTAAGCATCATCTAGTGGCTTCGCCGGGGTAAGTCAATACAAGACAGATTAGGTTAATGAGGAAACTTGTGGTATGTAACTAGTTTAGCATATTCTCTATTAATTTACTCATTTCCAAACCTAACGTTTATTGTGAATTCAAATCGCATAGAATATATCATTATCTTTGTTTTGTATTATAATTTTGTGTTCTTCGGGCAAAGAGAAAATACGTCATCTTTTCGACTTGTATCCCAATAAATATTTAAATATTTTTTTACAGGTTATTGCTCCATAGTAAATATCTCTTACGGACGTTTTCTTTCTTACTTTACAATAGCGAGAGTCGTTTGCGCGACGCAATGTTTGCCGTTGTCAATTTATCGTGGGCGGGAATGAGGTAATTTCTACGAAGGTTAAACATTAACAAAAAAACTCCACCTTAATTGTGTGATGTGCTAGTGAATCAGAATTGATATTTGAAATTAGTAAAGAAGTTGTGGTGAAATTAGGTTATTGGGATTCAGCCATCTCCATCTATCAAGATTTTCGTAGCCCAGTGTGGTATGATAATGCGTGTTCAGTTTTTGCTAATTAATTGGGTTGAAAAGGGTTCTTCCAACATGGCGTCCAGATAATGTAGGTTCCTATGTTTGACATTGAACAGAACAGGCAAAGCATGCAGGTGATCGATCGTACTGAAGTAAATAGAGGGAAAGGAAAATCGAAATCTTTTGTTCTTTACTTTTAAATAAATAGACTTCTGTAAGTTACATTTTTTACGATATTGAATAACACGTGTATTTCATTCTTACCGCTCTATAAATATAGTATATTACTGCATTGGTCAAAATCGACGTTTTTCTCTTGTTCATAGAACTGCCTTAAACTCGTGATGATAGGTTTTATCTGTTTGATTTGGATTTACAGTCTCCTACACTAAAACAGTTACCAATAATATCTATAGTCTATACTTTATGGTTTAAACAGAAAGGTGTTTTTTCTTTGCCCTTTACAAATGCAATTCAATGGATTTATCATATGTTATAAATTTATGATATTCCTGATAAAGAAGAACTTATTATATCGCCATTGTTTATATATTGCGAGCATCAGTATTTACTTTTTAAGTATGTAGCCAACAGATAAGCAAATATTCTGATCCGGAACTACCTTAATGTATGAGCCCGGTCGACCAAGCAAATCTTTATTTCCAATATTTGAACTACTATTATGGTATTATTAAAACGAAACTTTGATTTGGTAGTTTGTTCAGGTTCTCTGTTTAAAATTCGCCTTAGTATACCATGGAAGCCTCGATCATTTTGCCATTTGTCTTTTTCCTGGTTTTTTCTCATGCCTATGCCACGGACCAACGATGCCCAGCCGGACAGTACACGAAGGTCTGTCCATTTTTACTTCCTATTTTATGTATTTTCGCGTGATAAGATAGCAAATTAACGGTACTATTATTTCCATTGCGCAGGAAAAGCCATCGCCTGAAAGCGATTTGCTCACATGCAAAATTTTTTCGTGCAATAGCTGTTGCACGAAGGAAATTACGGAACAGCTTGTTTTGCGACCCCTACAAATGGTAGGAGGGATGAACTACACCCAGTGTGGTGGTCTATCTGACATGTGAGTCTGAACCACAATCAATTGTTTCGATTCAATATTTATTCTAAGTAAAATCTTTTTTTCTTTTAACTGGAGCCCACTTTTCTATGACGAAACTAAAACAGAAATTCACATTTATTCATTAACAATGTCGGTTCAAAAATTGTGTAACACGATTGACCATAAATTAGAATAGGATTCCTAGATAATTGTTTTAATTTACTTTGTTCAAGAGCAATTTAACTACTTTTCAGGTGTTCCATGTGGTCTGCTTTCATCCAATGCTTCTACCAGTGTTCCCCTAACCTGACGCCTTGGCTTGACTCAAGAAACTATATATCAAAAATGCCTGTCTGCAGCACATTTTGTGAAGCTTGGTATCTGGCGTGTTCGGTATGCTAAAATAATTTTTTGCTGTTGAACTGTTTTTAGTCGTCACTTTAAAACATACGATTTTCAGCACGATCAAACATGTGTCGATGGAACGAGCTGGGCAAAAGGGTTTAATGCCGTAACTGACCCCTCGGACAGCAACAAGAAGACCATGCAATGTAGGCCCAATGTTCCTTGCAAGAATTATACACAAGTATGTCGATATATGCTCTCCAAATGTGCAAATATAGGGTGTAAATTATATTTTCCTGTGAAGTTTTACTATTGGGATTAATAGAATAGATTGATGACAGTTATTGTCTTGCCAAGGTGTACCCAAACGCGAAAGCAATGTGCAATCAAATGTGGCCAGGAATGCTGGAATACTCAACTGACAACTCTAGTTGTATGGACCCTGCAAATATGTTGAAAAATTCGGAAATTGTACAGAATATAAGATCGGGAGTCGAAACAACAGTTTGCGATCCAAGTTAGAGTACAACGCATTTGATTATTACTTAACATGGGTAATTTTGATCCTTCCATCTTTTTCTTATATCAAGTAGTAGAATATACCGACACTGGGATGATAATCGGCATCGTGGTTGGTGTGATTGCTGCTATTGTTCTAGTTGGAGCTGTTATAATGCTAGTCCGGAATAATAAAAAGAAAGCAAAGAAACAGCCGCCACCAAGTAAGTGATGTCATATGACACTACAATCTTTACAGGGTACTCCAGGTACAGGTATCTGACAAAAATCTTCATTTATTTTTATATTTATCATTTTATCATATTTAATTTATACAATATAAGCTATAAAATTTTTACTTGATTTTGTTCGCAGACGACCAAGCGACAAATGAAATGAAGTCACTCAACCAGCCTGAGGAATGATTGATTCAATAATTCTTAGTTTAATTTTGCTCCTGGTCTCAGCTATTTGAATGAAACATGTCATCGAACGATATGCCATAATCATGTTGCTGCGCTTCCTCAAATATAATTAACTCGATGACTCATTAGTCAAGAGCTACCAAAAGCTATATCCAACAC
This sequence comes from Halocynthia roretzi, assembly GCA_013436055.1. NCBI lineage: Eukaryota > Metazoa > Chordata > Ascidiacea > Stolidobranchia > Pyuridae > Halocynthia > Halocynthia roretzi. The sequence continues at coordinate 284,904 of QRAM01000067.1, read as the reverse complement.
ATTCGTATTTATCAATACGTTTATTACATAAAATAGTACGTAGAATGAAGACATATTCTGAAACTAAAAAATAACTTGGATCTCTGTATGCTTCGTTAAAGCGAAGTATCAAAAAAACTATCTTTTTATTTCAAGGTGCAACCACTTTTAGGGCGTTTGATTTTTTCATTATGCTATTACTTTAATCATTGGTAATCATGTTTTATGTATTGGCTCATTGGAAGTGTTTTATCCTTACCAACTTTTGTATAGTACTGGCTATGTATAGGCAGTGCTATGGTGTTTTTTTTTACGCTAATACGCAATCAAATAAAATTAAACATAAAACATTGCCAGGCCATAGTCAATATCTGAATTGAATCATCGATGAAATATTTGCTAGTATTAAATTAGAAATGCGAACTTGGCCTCCAAGCAGCACTAAGTATGTTGTAATATTTTATGTCTGTTAATCTACGGAAAATAGTTATAAATGTAATGGAGAAATCATAGGACAATCTTGTGATGATCAACTCAAACCCTCAGTACAGGGCAGCACTTCCGTAAGATCACACATATATTCAGAATTTGAAGCATGATTTTTGGCTGTCTCGACCTATATGATCCCTGCACAGTATGTGGTCAATTCATATTCTCATTGATAAAGAAACTGGTATATATGAAAATTTACAAGACTAAACTAAAATGGGATTTGAAACGATAAATCAGTGAGTTTAGATTGACCGTTATAGGCCTAAGCCCTCTCGGGTGATATAAAATTGTTCGTTTCCGAGCATTCAGGTGTCATTTTGGCTTAGGTAAATGGCTAAATGGCAAATGTTGATTTAAACAAAGAGCTACGAAGGGGCCTCCTACATTGAATCACCGATGTGCTATGCGAATTATAAATACCACATTTTTTTTCTTCTAGAATCCTAACAAACTAACAATTTGTAAGTAGTAACAACGTAATTTGTCACGTTAGGTCATTATATTTTATTATTATTTGGCCTTTATAACGTCATTAGAGACGTAATATGGTTTTTCCTCTTACATCCAGGACGTACTCCTTACGTCAGATCTCCAGAGTTCAGATCGTGGAGGTCATTTCAGTCTTTTCCGTGCCTTACGTCATATAGTCTATTCATCGACTCGGATCGGATAGTTTCGGCGGTTTCGTCAATCGTACGCATGCGCACTGAGGAAATTTGAGCGGATAGGCGGTTCCTTATCGCGATCTCTAATTAACGGAGAAAACAAGAATTTGCTGATGAGAACATTTGTTAATACGCAGGATTGATAACTTTGTAGCGTTCTTTTCTTCATCGAGGTACTCAGAAATAAAGTAAACGATAAGGTGAGATATTGGTAATGATTTCTATCAAAGAAAACTAACGTTGCGATCAAGATATGGCTGAATGTGCATGTTGCATTGCAAATCCACGGAACATTTTAACTCTCTTTCCGTTTTGTACTATCGATGTATTACTGACCTATTATTAATTATTCGAATCGTGATGTACTTGTTGTTTACCATAATAAAATTTAGTAGCACTATGATTGTGGTGCTGAGCAAGCAATTTAAAACAGATTTTCGAATTAACTCGAAAGCTGTAATGAACTCCTGATTAGTTAAGCACAAGTAACGAATTTTTAATTTGAACTATTTATCAAGATATACCGCTTTATCTGTGCTTGTTAAGATTTAAGAATCAGCATAATGGCTACAGAACTGATTAATGGCTATGGGCTTTTTTTTCAATCGGTTTGATTATTGTCCATTATTACAATTGGTAACATATGGCATTTTATTATAATTGGCACGTATGCTGGAACAGGAAAATCATGGGTAAATGAGGAATTCAACATGTAAAAAGAAACATATTATTCCCTATGGCACGTAAACTAAGCCCACCAGTGTAATCTAACTCTATTCCCAGTGCTCGAACACGTTTATAATAAGAACATTCGGCAGCCGATAATGGAAGGCCTACTAATCGGTAATCGGCCAGTTTGCTCAATTTGTCATTTAAATGAGGTTGATCTTCATCTTTGCTACAAAATAATTGTTTCGTTGGCAAATAATGTAGTTGTATTACTAATGTTGCTATCCCTACATTTTCCGAAATGTTGTGTCTGCATGCAGTTGGATTCACAACTCGTCTGTTATTAATGGTACATCTTATCTTTACTAGATTTCTTCCGAGATTTCGTATGACATTTATCCTGTTTATCCACAGTCTAATTTTTAGTTCAAACGACTGCTTTGATTGTGATTCCGGATTCCGATATTTATATATCGTACCTAACCTCACTTAAGGTACCCAAACGTAAACATTTTTTTTGCGGACTACTTAACAAGTACCATATTATCTGGGTATAGCATAGATACACCTATCTGTTCTATCCTACATATTAAAATTCGTAAGAATTGTTGGAATCGTTTTTCAATGCTGACAATGTTTTAAGAAGGATTGTATTTGGACATTTGAAAATTGACTTCCATGATCGTGGTTTTGGATATGGTGGTTGAAATGGATAAGCAAGTGTAACGCTCACGAGTGGTTGGTTTTTCATCCATAACATGACTGGAAACATAATATCTCTCTCTATCCTTTGTATCGCGCTACATATGTTCAGTATTGTTTCCTGAATGCTTTGAACAACTTCCTGTGGTGTTTGCTCAATATGGTGATATTCTGACAGTAGGTGACAACGTGTCTTCAGAATTTTCACGCTCTCGTTCTTCATTGTCTCCGATCAGTGTTTGGTTATTGAGTATTGAATCCTAAATAAATAAAGTAAGTGGAACACTATTAATAAGTCATGATGAAATTGTTTGCTATTAACTATAGTGTCAACAACCTAATTAATTTGTCAGAGTCAGTGTTATAAAGTACCAGTCAATTATGACGGCAATCATTTAGGACCCCTTCATGGCAACTTCATTTAAACAAGGAGAATCTGCAATCATAATTACTTTTACTATACTGTAATACAAAAAAATGGTCACAACGTGTACTTGGTGTACTATGGCGTGTAATGAAAAATCCATTTTCAGCTTGCGGGCCATAGTTTGCAGACTCCTGAATTAATGGATGGCGTTTGTGTTTTTTTTATGGGATCTTTGGCTTGGGTTAGTGGAATTAAGGCAATTATGTAGTGTAGCTTCAACCCAAATTGGCATTAGCTTTGAATTGACAAGCATCTGCTGATACACTTTTTTAGTCATTTTGTTTCCACTTTGATACAGTTGACTAGGTTTCTTTTGTCGTAGGTACGGTACGCTTTGTATCAAATTACTTTATTTTTTTCGTTTCCCGAGACTGCCTTTTCCGTAAATATGTTAGTTTACTTATAAATCGTATCAAACTAAAATGGAATTATTGGCGTGGAATGACTGTTCGTGTTACAGAATATCTATTACATACTGCAGTGGGTACTGTTTCAATTCATGGAGTATTGAATATATACAGTCACTGGAAACATATTTATTCCGGCAATAGTACATACTATTTACTTTTATTTTCGGAAAACTTGCTAGAGAGGAATCGTCCGAATATATAGGAATGACATCTAATGTATCTTATCCTCCTACTATTTCAAATCATAGTCTAACAGCATGCATCTCTTTTTCTCTGTTGCATTTTGTGTCTCTGTATCGCTAATACAGAACACTGTTAAGAATTAGATTTCGCCGGCAAGATAAGATTAAAAAATCGTCTGCGATGGGTGATAGAAAAGTTTTGTTACACAATTATGAGCAAGCATATGATCAGTATGACAGCGGCAGTCAGGGATATGATGAAGATGAGACAAGCGCGTCCATACTCGCTTCCGTTCGGGAGCAGGAAGAACAGTTCGCCAAGTTAACGAAGGAGATAGAAGCGGAAAGGAACACGGTAACAAAACAACTCCAGCGAAGTCATAATTACGCTGCCAGTCTTGAAAGTATTAGCGATACAGAGGAGTCTTTTCCTTGGAGGCAGCATGCCGCTCAGGTAATGAATTTTTTCAAAGCACATAGATATTATCTATTTGAACACATGGAAATCAGAGTAACGTTGTTTGAGTGCGTTTGCTGTAGATTAGACTGTTTGCTGTACAGTAGGTTTCTGTGTACGTATTAGACTTTTTATATTCAGTCTAGAAGAATAACGGCGTGTCCAGTATCAGGAATGTACATAACTAAATAACAATCTTATTTTGAGCTCACCCATTTGCTGAGAGTGCTAGATATTTCTAGGCAGATTGATCAGCCTTGTTATCGTGTAGTTTTTGTTGTGTGTTTCCTATTTTATTGTACTGTTATAATACACTTAGGGTGAGGTAATGTGTTTCTATTTTTGGATATGCATAACCATAAAAGTCTTGTTTGGTGTTCTGATTAATTGGTCTGTGGCTGCCTCGTCCATCCAGGCTGTACAAGTAACACTGTGCTGAATTTCTTCAGAGGTGAATATTTAATTAAATACTTATTTTCACTTTATGATTGTTCATTGTTCATATCATAATCCCATAATATTCTATATATAATGATATCTTCATTTTATGCTGTGTTCCCTAACTGAAAATAATTATTCAGTTAAAACAATGCGTTTTTTTATGAGGCTTATGTTATCATTGCATTGTAAATCACTTCATGAAGTTAGTTAGGACAGGGGGTTGGTTGTTGTTGCTAATATCATTTGTGCTTGCCACATGTTTCTGTATCGGTTTACAAGTTCATGTGCGGTGTGTGTTTGTATCTAATACTAGCGGAACATACAGTAGTGGACTGGAACTTGTGCTATGTAAACTATTACCACATATGTGTTGACTTGCGTAGCACTGAAGTATTTATTGTGCAGGCGCTGAACAAATACCAAAATCATGTTGTAGCTGTTTCATTTCATAGACAGAGTTTGTAGGCCAGAAGTTGCAGTGCCTTCTAATTCAGTCGAGTGGTTTAGAGTTTGGTTTTCCTTTTAGAAACCTGTTTCCAACTTTACGCAGCTGACAATAAATTGCATTTTCATCCATGATGAGATTTCCAAATACTTTTTAACTTTTGTCTTGTGCTTTTTATGCGTTGCACTATTTCTGTCATAAAGCGAATCTTTTTCGTTTTAACTCTTGTTGCCTAGCAATGATTGATTGCACGTTTCACTAATCGTTTGCGTCGCATGAAATTACTGCCTTTCTCAAGCATTCTTATTTCTATCTGAAATGTATTATCGGTTGTTTTTAGAGTGTGTCTCAAGTGACGGAAGAAGTGGATGGGACAGTTCATTCTCAATCGAATCTAGTTGACAACACATTAAGAGTTTTTCAGCCGGTAACTGTACTTAATCTGTAAAAAACTTTCTATTCTAGCAAAATAACAGTACAGTCTTTCTAATGCATTCCGGTTCAAAATTAGAAACATTAGTTAATGACCTTGATACATGCAGTTAACAGCGACTTTAAAAAACTTAATTACACTGATATTATATTAATGTCTATTATTAGCTGTGCAATGTGTTAAAATTCAGCAATGAACTTCTTTCTATTTCATCAAGTCTGTGCTTTCAACATGGGCAGATTATTGGCAAGGTCACAGTCAAAACTAAAGCTATTAAATTAGTTTTCATACCCCTTGGGCTTGTCTCCATGAATATCTGTCTCTCATGGGAATTACTCTAGCAGTTAAGTGACTATCTCTGTTTATCTATTTTACATGGATTTAAATGTTTACTTTCCTGTGGCTTGAAATTAGATTATTTACGCCGTCGGTGTTTCGCGAATTTCGCCCAGCTTTATGTTGAATCACCGTTTATTCTTTAGGCTAAATACCGTAGATATAATAAGATGTTTCAGCCGGGAAACGCCTCGCTCTAGTGAGCAAGTGCGAATAGTGGTCGTAAATAAATGGTCTTTGAACAAGCACAATGAAGGCAGAATCATAGAGTGTTACTCTCATAGCTTGCCTTCTAAATTCTGTCTCAATTATATCTCGTAATATATCCCAAATTATATCTTGTATTTCATTGTCAAAATAGGCAATTTGATGTTGGTACATACATTATTATAGCCTTAAGGCCAAACTCTGATATGAAATAAGTCGGAACTTAATCTCAACAGTAAGGAGAAAAATGTCATTTCAATTGAATATGCAGCGGACCCGTGAATCCGTTCATCAGGAGGTTGTTTGACTTTCAATCTGTTGCACACACGAGTTGCATTTTCCCGTAAGGAATAATTCAAATTGAGTTATTCCGTTCCACAACCCCCAAAACTTACCTGTTATCAAACTTTTTAAGAACAAATGTTGGTAAGTTCTTGTTAAATGGTAAATGTTGGCATAAAATCATACATACATGAAACAATAAAAAGTGTAGTTTACCTTACTTTTATAGAGAAGTGATAACGACCTGAAGGGGAAAGTATAAAGGGAGGGAAGTGAGTCGTATTTTTGCTTGAAATGTGAGTCACCTACCATAAAAACATCAGATAACTGGCTTTCTGGTGTGGAATATCTTTTCTTTAATCCACTAGTTAAGGTTTGTTACTCACTGACAATAGAACTACTACTTCTACTTTTTTGGAGAAGGATGACCATGTGCCTGTTACAGCAGGGAGAAAAAGTGACCCAGTGACGAGCATTAAACTGTTTCACTCTCTTGGGTCCACTGTGATGTTGAATGTATTGGATTTTATTTTTTATGTTTGGCACTGCTGGTTCACCGAACTTACCAAGATTACCAAATCATAAATGGAGCGATGTTCTTGTTTCAGCACGCCAATGAGTCGACAGTAAGAATGAATTCAGACGCATATTACGATCCCGACGCCGACAGCTACGTCAGTGAACAAACTACAAGAAAGGAGGATTACAATGATCCCTTGATCCAGAGTGAAACTGTGGTGGGAGACGATGGTGTTACTAGGACAATCACTGTGAGGCTTATTTTCAATATTGTATCTTTATTGAAATCGTGAACTATTAATTGCCCTAAGAAAAGTTTATAAATATATATGTGTTATTGCTCGCTCCAATGCTACCTTCCTATGTTATGGTTTTAGCGATAGCATATGTCATTCCAAATCCCAGTTTTGGCATTTTTTTTTCTTCTCTATACTGCATTTATTTTGCCCTACCATGACATTGACAAAAATAGAAGTGAAATAAATTATGAAAATGAAGCTTTCGAGTTTAGATCTTTGAATGACATATACCAAAAATATTTTTTTATCACATTTTATTATTAAAATTCACAGAAAAAAACTGTAACGAAGACAGTGACCACGCACACCACAAGAAAGATAGAAGACTACGAAACTGACAGCATTCCAAGATCCAATGTCTCTGGACGCAACAACACCAGGTAAATCGAAGCAAATTTTTATCTTTTCAATGTTATGTGTAATTTCTGTTAAGTTGAAGTTAAACAGGCACTCCTTTGGCCTCATGTTATGGCCTCCTTATGGCCCTGTGTTATGGACATCTAGAGTGTGTATCACAGAAAGATTACTGAGTTAATGTTTTACTTGAAACTTTTGGTATATCATACACTCTTTGTTCAACAAATTCAAATTATAATGAAAGATCACTACAAAAGTACCACACCTAAAATTTAACTCTGGCCTTCCTTATGTGTACTTTCCCATTAATGAATGCACTCTGCCTATCTCAGACAACCGGGATCTTTCCGTTCTGACTCGCAACACAGTGGTAGTATGTCTAGGCAGAGAGGGAGTCCTCAAGAGGAAACTAAACTACTTGGGCCAAGGTAAAAAAACAGATTATAGATCTTCAATAGCACCTCTAATCAATTGTAAAATAAAATATTTACATGTGAGTCAATTTTTTTGTAGAAGATCCTCGCTCAGTAGTTCAAACAGCGACGTTCAGGCTGGAAATCATGCTTCTCCGGTCGGCTACAGCAAGAGAAATTACGACTACGACCAAGATAACAGACCACTTACTCCAGAAAAGTTTCAGCAAGAAGAGTATGGGCTTGAGGATGACAGGTTAGACAAAGGTGGTGACCTTTACCGAATATGATTTTTAACGGTTCGATTGTTATTTGGCAGACGTAGCGAATATGATGACGAAAATGAAGAGTATGGCTTGGGACCGACTGAGAACAGCAGACCAATGTATCATGACAAAATCAACTACGATCATCATTCGTCTGGTTCTAGTACTCCTAGAAACAGGTATGCCAGTTTAGAACTACTAATAAGCATTTATTGACAGGCAATTATAACTATGGCCTTTGGGTTGAATGGGGTAAAGTGATTTGTGAGTATCATCAAGTCACGCAACCATTATGATTGCTTTGGCAAAATCATTCACCTTTGCGTGCACCACTTATTCCCGTTGTTAACTGGGGTCACTTGGCACTGAATTTTAGATAGATTTTTTACTTGACTTGTTTCAAAAGTCACGGTTAATAGTCTCCACGAACAATTTCAAAGGTACAACGATCCTGTAGAAGAAATCCTACAGAATACAGACCAGTTTGAGGTGCCTGTGGCTGCACCCAGATCTAATCAGACCCCGGCATATGGCAGAGCACCTCTTGCTAAAATGGAGGCGGCTAGCCAAGGGAGTATAGACAGGTAATACTCTGCTCTCATAGCGAGTTAAAAAATATTTCACTTTTTAAAGTTATTTAAAAGAAATAATAACGATTTCTTACAGGCTTGGTCACCCAAATGATGGTTGGACGAATCCTGAGCTGGCAGAAGTCATCAAGATGTTATCCTATCCCATGGATGTCGTGCAACAAAATGCAGCGGCTTATCTTCAGCATCTCTGTTTCAATGACAATAATGTGAAAGCCAACGTTCGGAGGCTGGGTAATACCATTGATTTGAATTGAAGTCATGACGCCCTGCACTGGGTTTTAACATTGCCGGTTTTATAGAATAAGGGTGTCTTGAATATGGGGTTGTTTTTCGGAGCACTCTCCGCTGCAGACCACATAGATTTCATTTTTACTCACTTTAGAGATTAGATATTTGACATACTTATATTTTGTGCCTTTATGTAGTTTGTTTACAATAATATTATTTGTATTATTGACATAGAATAGGATTGCTGCAGTCTTCGAGTAATCACCATGGTCTTTATTATTCCTAGGTGGCATCCCAATCCTGATCAAACTTCTTGGTCATGAGAATCCCAAAGTTCAGTTGCACGCATGTGGCTCATTAAGAAACCTGAGCTATGGCCCGCAAAACAACGAAAACAAACAAGCCATAAAAAATTTCGAAGGAGTGCCGGCACTCGTCACTCTGACGAAAACCTCGATCAATCCGATAATTAAAGAGCATGCCACAGGTACAGTTTCGTTGTTCATGAAGCTGTTTTTTTTCTTTTGTTATTGATTATCTCACGACCATTATGAGAACTCGAATGTATGTCGAATACAGGCACGCTGTGGAATCTGTCAGCACTCAAAGACTTGAGGGGCCAGATAAGAGAACTTGCTCTGGAGCCACTGACGAATCTCGTCATTGTGCCGCACTCTGGTTGCAATGACAGGCGTAGCACCAAGCCTAAAGACGTCGAAATGTCAGATATCTTCACCAATTCTGTTGGTGTTATTAGGTTGGTTCTTCGGTTACTTCAGAATAGAATTAGGGGAAATGAACAGACAATGAGAAGACAATATGAAATATCTGGTTAGCTAAAGCATTGGAAACCTTGAACAGTCCATTCATCAGTTTATTGAGTGATATCCTTGTAACAGTTTGAGTTTAAAAGGCAAATGCCTCTTCACTGAGCAAAGAGCAAAGAACACTATTAAAACTTCATTCTGTAATTCCCTCTCATCTTTGTGGTCCAATTACACAATTTGATACTCTTCTGTCCTCGTACCATCATATTACCCATCAGACATTGTATTATGTGGCTAATTCATAATTCATTAGTGCCATGATTATCCAAACTGAAGGTGATTGAGCAGTAAATGTTTTCGCATACATATGTGTTTGCATATTTTACACTTTGAAATAATAGCTGACTCGCATTGTTCCAGTTCCAGTAGAGCAGTGCGTGAATAGGCATATCATATTGAGATGTATAGTATATAATTCTTGAATCATCATCAAGTTATTTGAACTTTTTAGAAATTTGAGTTCGCACGACAGTGTTGACTACCGTCGCCATCTACGAGAATGTGAAGGTCTCATCGACGCCATTGTTCACTTCCTCAGAATGAGCACGGAAAGAGAGGAAGTCGAGAACAAAGTAACTAATCCCTTTTCTCTAATATCAAATTTCGCTACGCGAAACCAAACACAGTCAGCAACTTTGTTGCCCAATATTGATTGTCATCACGTAGTTTCTTTCTCGATGTAGCTGTTACTTAACATTTTAAAATGACCTTGAAAATTCTGTTAATTTGCCAAGGCCACTGAGAATTGCATCTGCGTACTTCGAAATCTCAGCTACCAGCTACACAAGGAAGCTCCCGGCGCTGACACTTTTGCTGTTGAGAACGAGCCTAATCAGCCTGAAAAATCTGACACCACATGCTTCGGGAAGAAAAAAGCGAAGGGTATGTGATACTATAATTTGATATTGGTATACTTTTTAATCGCGTTGATTTTTTGATTCAAATTTCTAGCTCCCGAAGGAGACAGCGTAGATCAAATCCCACCTTCCGATCCTAACGCACATGGTGTGGAATTGCTGTGGCAGCCTGATATTGTACGACCCTACTTGTACCTCTTGGGACACTGCCTCAAGTTTCCTGAAATACTAGAAGCTGCAGCAGGCGCTCTCCAGAACCTCACTCATGGAAGCTGGCAGGTTTGTGGTTATTAATTACGAGATATAGAAATAACAGATTTTTTTTTCCAAAAGATTAATTTCAAATTAATAAGAGTTGATCAATCTCTCCAGCAGATTCACATCACCAAGATAAGATAAGATGTCTTTGTGAACTGATCAAAAAACGAAGCAGAATTCAAAACAATAATTAAATTGCATATTTCTTGATGCAGTGAGCAGCTTGTTTATACATCGTAGTAAATGGAAAGTTCGAATTCTATGAACCTATTGAATGCATCAAATATTTATAAGTCGCTGAGATTCTCTATGATCCTGAAATGAAGGACAAATCAAATTAGTTTCAGCTCAGTTAAGTCATTTTGCTTTTAAATACTTCTTTTAATCACTAAATTTAATTTCACAGTGGTCCCGGTATGCTCGCGCTGTAGTGCGCAAAGAAAAAGGACTTCCTGTGCTTGTAGATCGTCTGAGGACAGATAACGATCGTGTCATAAGGGCTGTTGCTATCGCCTTAACAAATCTGTCACAAGATTACAAAAATAAGGAATTGATAGGTGAGTTTTACACTCCCGCCTAACTATCCTGAACAAATGTTTTTTTGTTTGTTTGTTTTACTATGTTTTGTTCTCCGTGTAGGCAAATACGCCATGCGCGATCTGGCTTTCAAGCTTCCTGGTGAGTCACAGGGTCACGTGTCCTTGTCCGATGCGACCTACATCGCAGTCCTCAATACCATACGTGTTGTAGTTGAGAAAAGTGCCACCAACGCACAGGAATTGCGTGAAGCGGGAGGCATTGAAAGAATAACAACTGTCAACAATTCAAGGTTAGTTACTCTATCTACTTAGTAGATCACATGAAGTATGTGACTGTGAAGTCTTTTGATGTTATTAGCTTCAGTATTTGATTTGAAAATATCACAGTTAGGTGTTTTTTGTCTCTTCAGTAAGAAAATAAATTCGTTAAAACTCGAGCGAAATAAACTTTAATATTACTACTTTATCAAAGGGATAGCAAATATCATCCTCGTGTGGTGAAGGCAGCTGGTCAGGTGCTAAAAGCATTGTGGGACATCAAAGAGCTCCATTCCATGTACAAGAAGGATGGCTGGAACAAGACCCATTTTACCCCCACCGTAACTATGGCCACACTCCCCAGAAAGTGAGTACTTGATGTAAAATTTTGTTTCCATGTTGTCATTTGAATTATTGCTACAATAAAATGCTCTTTGCTTTCAGCCATGGTGCTATGAACAACAGACCTTATGAAGATGCTCACGAGAGCACCAGTAGTTATTCAAAGAAGGACAAAATGAGTGAGGAGTATGCTATGAATGAGGTAGCAGATGTTATTATGATTTTAAAATTCTACTTGGACTTCTACTTCTTTTTTTTACATGTAAAAAATGCAATTTTGTTATTGGCTATTTGTCTGTTTTGCTACTACTTTTATGAATGTATATTCGGATGAGATACACTCGTTATCATATACTCTGGTTGACTAAAATATTGTTGGTTGTTGCCTCAATATTTTTTTAATGAAATATTTTTTCGAATTTTCATTTAAATAATTCATGAAGTCAAGCTGTAAAAGCTGACAACTTTTCCCCCACTCCTTATTCAATTTGACCAGATGGGATCTAGCCAACTTCAGGATTCAAAACACTTATTAGATTATATCCATATGCTGTGATTGAAAAACCTCTTACCTCGCTATGATATAATAAATCTGCTTTTCAGAAAAACAAAAAACCAGCTGTGCGGGTAGGAGAGAAGGATGGCCCGGCTGACTCCTGGGTGTAGTTGCTCCGCAAATGTTTACAGAAACAACAAGTGAAAGTTTCAAACCGAGACGAAGACGAAGTCAGCTGATAAATTCTAACTCCACTTTGGCCGTCTTTCCAATTTTCTTCGTGCTTTGCTTAGCGTCGTTTTGTATTATCTTATTACTATTTAGTAGCTTCTTTTATAGAGCTTTCAATCGCTATCATGATCATAAACCGTATTTTTATAGCGAACGATAATAATGCTTTTTATATTTGAAATCTTTCTGATACAGTGTCGTATATTACGTTAATTTTGAGAGCTGTCAATCCCAATCAAATTCGTGCCTTATGTTTGCTGTACAGAACACAATCAAATGAAATACAATTTTGAAATTAAATTTCGGTCAAGGCTGGAAATAGCTCATCCCATGTTTGATGGATGGTAACTTTTCGGCTCTGCATGCCTTGCAACGAAAGGTGTTCCTCAGTTTATGCGAAGTTTTTGGAAAACCTCAATTTAATGGGCCAAATGTGGTGCTACACGCTCTGTAAAATGTGCTGATTGTTGCCATGCTATTAAAAATACTGTACCGCTCTGATAAACTATGGATTAATGTATAAATGTATTTTAGCTGACTTTGCGATGAGGTTATATCACAATGCTTTAACAAGTTTATTCTCACCTTGCAGGCTTACTGTACTAGACAGCATTTCAATGGGGGTTAGGGAAATATTTGTGTCGAATGTGCCATTTAGCAATCCTTTGACTCGCAAGGGTTAAATTGACGTAGCGAAAGAGAACAGTTATATCGGATTTGCATGGCGATCTCATTGTGGACTACATGTTGAAAATGAGAATTTTATACTCGTACCAATTTACCTAGGAGCAGAATGCTGTTGTATGGCAGATTTTTATCTTTTAATGGTGCTTATGAATGATCAAATTTGCTGTTTTATATCCACATCAATATGCCGGCTAACTGAGCGCCTTTCCAAATGCCAACCGAATTACAATCAGTTCAGCCCATGATGCACGCCTTGGCTGTACTTTCCTTGTCACAATCCTATTGCATCAGGAAAGCGTTTGATAATTGCACTCCTAATATATCCTATCCTATGGTTTTAGCATCATAATTTTGTTTTAATTTCATTTACATTACACTCCTGTATGGTATAGTAGCAATTTAAATCTGGTAGCTGTCGTCAGTACAATAGTAGTAGTGTCTTTTTGTTCTAACTTATACTGTTTGAATTAATAATGCCACCAAGCTCTTAAAGCAGCTATATCAAATTATACTGGGTCTGTAGCCCAAAAAGACTGATTACTCTCAATTTGGATGGCATTGCTGTCAGTTATCTTTTATGGTTGAAATTTCAGATACTACGAAAGCAGATGTTGTGTTAAAAGTTTGATTCTATTCAATGATTGGTGATATATTAGTGTGCTTCATAGTTTCAATTTACATTCAATCAATTTTATGAGCATTTTTCTTTGGATGTTTCTTTCATGTATTCTTTTCATTGATCATGTTCATTTAATTTACCGGATCCTTCAAAGGACTTTATACGTGATCTCGCTATGATTTTTGACCAACTGCCTTCTCTAAGGAGCATATCCATGGATCCAATAGTACAACAGTAAAGTAGAATAATGTGATTAATGAAATTTTGTGTTGTAGCGTGTAAACCATTCCTTAGCATCCTTAATTTAAGATATAATCTTAACTAAAATCATTTACCAATTGTGTTTTTTGCACTGTATTCTGCATGTACCCAGTTACTTTGGAAAGTTATACCGTAGTGTGATTTCCATTATGCGTGAGTTTGTCTAAGTCAACAAATAATAATTGTGGAACTGGAAACCGGACTACTGTCAGTCACGTAACGTAACCTACCCTGTAAATATGTTCTTACCCATATGCAAATATTTTTTTGCACCATTGTGAAACTAATTGTTAATAATAATAGTATATCCAATACTGAAATATAGTTTCAAAGTGAGAAAATTCATTCATCTGAACGATTTCGGTGTGTTCTTATTTCTATTTGTTGAGGAATTGTACTAAAATAAATAAGTGTCTCACGGTCTAGATTTTTTTGTATGTAATATACCGCTTTTAGAATGGCAATTTATTTTGAGTGGAGTAGATAGTTTGGTGATGGAGTAGACGCGAGCACATATACTCGCTATCCAGTTAGATTATTTCATGAGAAGGTGAGTCCCAGAGTCATTAGTCCTGGTAAACTCAACTTGAATCCGCAGCCATATTGAGGCGAACGGTACATTTTATTCTTAGTTCATAAGCTTCGTTAGGTGATATGTAGTTGTAGTTCCTTGCGTCTTTATGCGCCTGTGCAGTCTGACTCCACATCTGTATAACTGATTAGACTTCACCCTGATTTTGGTAATTTATTATTAAAAGCCAATTTACTGCCGAAACCCAACTACAGTTGAACATTTCTCGTACTAAGATAACCAGTGTGTATTGCTCTATGATCAGTGTAAGAAAGGAGGCGGAACAGCGCTACACGACGTATTATACTCGTTGTTACATGTTGCATAGGAAATGACATGATATGTACTTTGATTCATTTCTACGATGTACAACTGAACGCTAAAATATTACATCTTTTATGCAGTAGAAAATAAAATTGCTGCAGTGGTGATCGTTCGTCCGTGTAATGTACGTTTAAGGAACGGTCGTAATGTTGCAGTCATAAACAGAATCGTAAGTGGACGTTAAGTTAGGAGTAACTGCAGTCGTGTGACAGTACGCAGTCCCGATCGAAAGCGGTTGTAACACATCGTATACGAATGATTTTTTGCACGATTTTCGGTTTGTGATAACAGTACTAACGATTCGGTGACACAGTTACAGAGTTTTTGTGACACGCCATCACACTGTGTTTTTATCGGTACAATCGTAATTTATATTTACGTACAAATACGTGTATGTACTCAGAATTTACGGGCTGAATGTTTAGATTTGTGGTGGATAATTCAGATTTAACCGCGGTATAAAGCACTGTACTAAAATAAATAGTTAAAGGATTTATTTGACGTTGATGGGAAATGAAACAGTAATATCGGTCGTAAAAATATCTCATTAACCGGTTTATTTTTGAAAACGTAATTAGTGTTTGATCACATACATGATCATAGTGATCATGCTCGGATAAATATCTTGGCCAAACGCCGCAAGAAAATGCCTGCGGCTTAAATATTATTTGTTTCTATCCGTGTTCTCGAAATGCGAAAATCGTGAACGGCGTATGGTCGCGTATGATATTGGTGAGATCAGAAAAATGTAATCCAAATCTTCGTAAATGTTTTCGAAACTCCTTCGCTCGTGATACGGATAACTTCGAAACCGGATGCATTTACCCCGTGGGCGACTTCTTAATATACTTGGGGACAAACTCATCTCGTGATATCTGTAAGCTAGTCTCATTTACTACTATTATTATCATTACCCTCACCAAATTCAGGCTAATTCGTCATTTGCAATGATTGCCTCACGGTGTTGCTCAAGATAGATTTCATCAATGAAAAACCATACCTTATCGTGGTTACTATTTTTTTGCATATTACCTCAGTTTTTGAATAATAATACATAATAATACCATAGTCTTTAAATACCTTGTTCGTGTTCTTCAATTTCTTCTGTTATTTCAATTGTTATCTCTTCATCCAACTGAAAGTACAATTATATTTTCTAAGTATAATTCAAAGAAGTTCTTAAAATTGTAAAGCTTTCGTGCAAAACACTTACATTTTCACCAGTGGCTTGTAATTACTCGTATTCGATATTAACAACTAATTTCATTGCTTCTTCAGTATACAGTATACCTTATTAATGGGAAAAATCACAAATTGTCGGAAAATATGTAATATAAATAGGTAATTATCTTTCAAATGCTGCTCTAACTCATTTTGACATAGGGCATTTACATGCTAGAGCGGACAACATTTCAGAAAGTTACGCACCTGCACTAGGTGTCGCTATTTTTTTTTTCTCTCTCTCTCTCTCCATGACCGTCTGAGGTTCCAGATTAGGTATTTAAAGACTATGATAATACATTGCAAAAATAAGTAATTCAAACTTTGTCAACTCGTGGTAGATGACGTAATATCACGCATTGATGGATCTCAATTGTGGTGAATAGCAAGTCAACAACATCATCTCACCGCGAATTTACAGAGAACATCTTGATTCTTAATCGGCAGAGCAGTGCGCGTAGGACGCCGAAGTCCTTGACTCAAAAGCCACTCATCTATTATAATTAAATTGTATTTTTCGCTTTCCTAATCGTCTTATATTTTAACGTCGTAGTTTGGCTATTTTTTTCAGAAATCCGCGTGAAAAACAAGGCATGAAGGTTCGTTGCCAAGAGCTCAATTATATGTTGCACGATCAGTATTTTTAAATGCAGTCATAATATTATTAATCCCATTTCGATTACTCTTGAAGCCGTAGCCTGAGGGTTTTAGTCGAGACGAAAAAATAATATAAAGTTGATAGCAGAAAAACGATCTTCAGTAAATCGGACAAGGAAGCAAAAACGTTTGCTGCGAGGGAATCTTGTTGAAAACGTCGGGTATGTAATTTTTATGTTACGCTGTATGTAAGTATGCATCTTGCTATTCAATAGATGGAAAAGTATCAGTGGTTGCTAACCGTACTTAATTTCTGATTAGAGTGCATAATATGCGCTGAAATAGTGAATCGATGTGATGTAATAGGAATTATAATACCTTCGAACGATTTCCTGTTTAACCTACATTTTTCAGGTATTTTTAATTTCCTGTTTTTTGTGCTGCAATGCTAGGTGTATAACACTATAAATTCTGAGAAAATTTACTACTTTTTTTACATAGTGAAGTAAAGAAATTTTAACATTATGATAATATACTAATATATATTTAATATGGTTGTTCTGCAATATAAAATGTATTGTGAGATAGAAACGCCACGTATTTCATAACAACATTGGAAACGTATTGATATTTACTCATCCTTTGATTTTTTAACATAATTTATTTTCGTTTAGAATAAAAAAATTGTAACAGTGGACCAAGGGATGTCTGTTCCGACATTCCTGCTGATCGTCGGCATTTTTTGCCACGGTGCCTTTGCAGTTGAACAGTAAGTCGGAGCTTTTGTTGAATCCTATCAATGCTATCTGTTTTTTATACCATCTCATCACTAGTGTTATTCCAGAACATATTCAATTTCCTTCTCCAAGTATTTGAGGCCTGGTACTCCTCTCAAACTGGTAACTGAAATAGTGCGAGCCGCCAACCCGGTAGAAGTGATCGCCACTTTGGTATCCGATGATTCAGTTATATCTTTAACTGAAACCGCATTCATAGCTGAAGGTTAGTAGAATCATACTGAACAGAATGCAACTTTGACTTAAGATAAAACATCAATACATTATTTGCATGCTTAGCTCTTGTTCAATTGTATATGAAATTGCTGTTCGCCTTTTTACATGCTAAGCCGTCTTGTTCACTGTAAGAAAATAATTTTTCCTTATCTATAGACATTCCTCAATATCTAAAATTAATTCAATAGTAGTTATTTTATTTAATTTTTTTTACAATATATTATAACAAATGATATTTTATTGCACAGGTAACAGTAAAACCTTGATGTTTCCGTCGGTAAGTAAAGATTTGCTTATTGTCATACTCTCGATATTGGACTATTTTTCTGGCTTCCGTAACCGTCCGATTTTCAAACTGGCCAGTTATATGGTCCGGTACTATTTTGGTACTTTGTTGTAATAATTAATTTGTTAATTCCACTGGCCTAATTATCATGACTACGGACCAATATAAGACAGAAAAAAAGGAAAATTTCCATATTTCTCAATTCCATAGAATAAATATACTGAAATATTTAATGAATTGGTCTCCATCCATACAGTGCACGTCAGAAAGATACTTTTGTCCATGGCAGAAGACCAATTGACTTATTTGCCTTGTTCTTACAATAGGGTTACAACTAACATCATTCTTTATTTTTCTTTCTCATTAAAACTTCAAAGACTAGCATGTCCATGATAATTCAAATAAACCTTTAAGCATATGCAGGTCGTTTACATGCATAAGGTGAACACTGTTGTGATAATGGGTTTGATAGTGTTGCTGTTAAAAATAATTTCTCTACATATATTTAGTAATTTTAGCTGAACGGTTTGCTGCATTTGGCTTAGTATGGTGTGAATTTATGACAACATCCTGTTATGAAGCTTACTTCAATAATTTTGAAAGACCACTCCGATGCGTTTGTACATTTGATAAGAAATTCCATCACCATAAATGCTTCATTGTAACAGTCAAAGAATCTTAGTTTAGCTGAGCATTTTTATAGACTACATTTCTCAAAATAGATCCTGTTAAATTGCTACATCAAAATGAGTGGTTGATGAGTCATTTTTGACTTGGTACACTAAGTTGTTGAGTGGGCGTTCGATTCATAATGCTTTTTAGTTGTACATGGTTTGTGAATCAGGAACCGAGATGTTCATGTTTATTTGTGTCATTTGTCTTGTATTAACTTGTCTGTTTTTATAATTGTTTAGATCGGGTATGACTATTTGGGAAGCACAGATTTCAATCTGACAGTGACCGGCTTCGATTCTGTCACAAAAAAAAAATTGTTTACCAACTCTACAAAATCTTTGACGTACAAAAAAAAAGCTCTTTCTATATTCATTCAAACTGACAAAGCAATCTATCAACCGTCTCAAACAAGTAACTTTTCTTTCTATTATTATCATTCTAAATATTTATGAAGAGGTGAAAGGTTAATGAAGCACAGGCATCAGCTTTCACATTATTAGGCTTTTATTTGTAAAGCTCTGGTAGGTATATATTTAGAATCTTCTTTTGAGCGCTATGGAGTTAAATTAGAGCGGTTCTGAGTAGGGTTTCATACCCCAGGATCCGTTTTTTCTCAGTTCATGCTTCATTGTGGGATGCATCTGGATCTTTATACCAATTTGAATCGATTGAGAAATGGCAATGTTGCCTTAAGACAAACAAACAGGCAAAGGAACTTTCACTGTTAATCGAATAATGAGCGATCCCAACTAGTTCAAAATTATTCTTGGATTATGGGTTGTAGAAATTAGGTGATCCTTTGTGTTCAAGACCCAATTTGATTCCTATGGACTTGTCTCATATTTTTCATTGTATTTTCAGTCAAATTTCGAGCTGTTGTTGTGACACCGGACCTCCTTCCATATGAGGGTATGGTGACATATAAATTGATTGATCCTGCATCGAATATAATCTTGTTGGAGAAAGACGTCAAGTTATTGAGTGGTGTTGCCGGATCAGAGTTTAAACTCGGCAAGCATTCGACTCTTGGGATATGGAAACTGAGTTACAGCGTGTTCGTAAGTGACCGTCTTTTCATTTTTCTACTTTATGTGTCAAGGAGGTTACTTGAGCCAAGATTTTGTTTTGAAAATTGGCAAAGTAGGTATGGCATTGTATGATATCTCCCGCAAAGTGATTTTTCTGCTCTCCCTTGAATTAGTTGTTTACTCATAACATCATTGCCTCACCCTGAAAAGTCACGACCAGCTCATTGTATTTAAGGAGAAATGTTCAACTTATATTCAACTATTATTTAAGCCTTTTGTTTTCCAAGTTTCAGATATTGATGTGCTTATAAGGATATTTCTTTCACTTGGTTCCAAACGAAAGCTTTCATTTTCGTTTCAAGTGGTTTCTGCTCTGATAAATTGTTCCAAATGTATAATTTTTGTGAGAAATAAGAACAACAGCTCTCTATTGTGAACAAAGCATATTTGTGAGTGTGATAAAGCTTGATCTTCAATGGTGCTTGACCATAAGTAGGTGAACCATTTCCAGAATGAGCTTGTATGCTAGAGTGATCTGTTTACTCCCGTTTTATTATTTATTTTATCCGAATTCTGAAGTAAGAGAATCAGGGTCTAGGTTTCCTCCACTTTTAACTGTGTTTTGTTCTTTAATTTAGTTCGTACTTGTGCCAATTTTTAGGCCTCCCTGGGAAAGAGGGTGCCCATACATAACACATAGACACACATCAATAAATACTAAATAATCTTTCGGGTTTATTCATGAAATTTATTTCATATTTTCCAGAACTATGAGGAGAAGCTGGACATAACCATCGAAGAATACAAACTACCAAAATTCAAAGTAGAAATCTCTCCCGACAAGTCGTTCCTTCATTTAAAGTCGACTGAGCTTTCTGGAGTAATCAGTGCCAAGTTAGTCATTCTATGTGCTGTGTATATCCATTGTAACTTTAACTATAAGCCAATGCTAAGCAGTGTTCCCTATTTAAAAAAAAAATAACATTTTTATTCTATGACATGCCTTCACGAGCATGCGAGAAGTGCTTTACAAGAGAAAATCATTGTCAACGTTCTCAAATGGCGGTAATCATGTTCCACTATACATCACTACATTAGTATGGGATAATAGCGAAAAATGTGCCCATGATGGTTAATGTTATAGTTCCATAATAAATATAGGTCGGAAATAGTAAAATGTTCATGCCGCCCATAACGAATCGGTAACTTAATTATTAATTTTTAGAATGCGCGATAAAAGACCAGGTGACTTTTGGATGGTAATTCATTGAATGTTGCTAGCATTCTACAGTTTTCATGTTTTATCTCAATAAAATGATACAGAATAAGCTGAGCCCGCAAGAAATTTGTCCGCATAAATTCTTCTTTTCACTGTACCCATGATCGTTAGAGGGAAATTACCTGGCATTGTATGCAGACATTTTAATCTACTTTGTTACAGATACACTTTCGGCACACCTGTGAGGGGAACTGCTAATATAGAGATCAAAATGCAGCAGAGAAATTTCTGGTATAGGTCTCCCCAGAAACAGGATAAAATAGTCATAAAGATTGCAGTAAGTCCGATCTACCTTGCCAAATCATGAAATAAATAGCTATGCAGAGTTGAATTCATTGATCAATCTTTTCATGATAGTTTGAAGTACGCACAATGGTAGGACAGTTCCAACACTAAAATTTCTATGAAAATGGTCTCTCATGTTGAATTTCATTTTATGTGCAAGGAATCAACTGTGTTGTATATAAAATATGAAATGGTCCTGTCATTAATCGCAATAGACAACTACCCTCGCTCATAACATTTGCTCCCTTGCTTCAAGACAGAAGATTTAAAATATTCCACTTTTATGGAATCACTTCATTTAAGCTTAGTTACTTCTCTTCATTATTTATATGCCTGTATTCATGTATATGTTTTTTTTCAGGATTTTGATGGTTCCGAGCCGTTTTTGCAAGAAATAAGCAAAATAAAATCCGACCTCGGGTGGAATCCTGGAGATTACGATCGCAAACTGGAGATCACCGCTAGTGTCACGGACAAAACTTCACAAGACACATTGAATGGTATGACTTTTATACATCGTTGTTTGCAAACAAAGTTTTGCACATGCAACAATTCCTTGTCTTCTGTACAATAGCCACAACAACAATCGATCTTCGAATGCAACGTCTCAAAGTTGAGGCAGTAGCGAAACCTGAACATATTAAGCCTGGCTTGCCATACACAGCATATGTAAGTAATATTTGGATCATATTTGTATTAATTAAGCATGAATGTGTGAACTAATTTATTTTTTCAGCTGAAAGTAACAGAATTTGATGGAACTCTACTCTCAAAAACTGAAAGAGATACTTTGGGCCTGAAGATTGATATAAGTTACAAGTATGTGTCCCGTCTCACTATTAAACCCCGATGCGAAGAATCGGTTTTTATGTGACAAAGTATTTGTTATAAAAACTTTCACTGTGGATCCTATATTTACTTATTTTATGTTTTTTACAGCTATGCATATAACACTGTCAACTGGCAGAGACCACCTTCCAAAAAAGATTCCTATGATCTTGATGTGCAAAGCGATGGGTCGACAATTCTCACTTTTGTAGCTCTTCCACCAAAGGATGATTTTGAGTCTGTCTCTTTTTCAGTAAGTTCCAGTGTCTTTGTTGAGACTATCTGTATATTTGGCTATTACTTGAACAGCCTCTTTGAATCATACATACATAACTCTCTTCAGGTACAGCTGAGCTCATATCCGAACGCATATTGGTACAGCTGGACTGCAAATCGTTTCAATTCGCCATCAAACACTTTCCTACAAGTTACCACTTCCAGCACAAGCCTGTCAGTGGGTGAAATTGCACAAATTGAGATCAGGACCACCGATAAATCTAAAGCATATGCTGTCACTGTGAGTCTTTATTAAATCCAGATATAGGTTCTCAGTAATTGTAGAGTAAGCTTTCTTGAGAGTCGTCTTTGCCAATTCAGGTATTAGCACGAGGTAACCTGATCAAAAGACAAACGATATATCCGCACAATTATGTAAACGAAGAGGAGTCATTCAAGTTCGACTACAGCTTGAATATCGAACCTGAGATGTCTCCGAGCGTATACGTCGTCATTTCTTTCACAAACGATGTCGGTGAAGTGATTGCAGACAGTGTCAAGATAAACGTGCAAGCTTCGCTGCAAAACAAGGTGTTCGCTTTCATTAATTCGATCGGTTAACCACACCAGTACTGGATCACAGTTTATTTACAGCTTCGTCTATAATCGCTGCCCTCTGGCGACAGCACTTCATGTTAATATCAATTTAATCTAATCCAGTTTCTCACTAATTGATTCTAGTTGTGATATTCATCACATTGTTGACTATACTTTAAAACTGTTAAATGAGTGTTTAGTATTATGTCGCACCTTACATATCAGCTATTATGTGGATGACATAATTGTTTTAACCTAACCTAGTGTAATCCTACTATGGATCATGTGAATACTCGTTGGAATATGGATGGAGTGAAATAATTTTTCACAAGTTATGATTCAAAAATGTGTCCGATATTGTATATGTAATATTAATTCTATGAGAAAACATATTTAGAAGGTCCTCCTAAGATCCTAGAACCAACTACGCTGGAGATTACACCTGGTATGAATGTTGTGAAACTTAGTAATAACTGCAATAAAATTAGCTCGCGACTTTAAAGAAGTCGTCCACAGCTACATAAGACACTGCAAATCACGAATAGGCTGCTGGGAAGCCTATGTTAGGGATAGTTGGTGTACTGCATCATTACAATTATCAGTAAGAATTGAATTCATTGCATACTTCAATTTCAGTGTGCAATAATCGAGACTAATTTATGTGAATGAAAATCATTCTTTTCCTCTAACAAATCAATTATTCTGTTCAGGTTACTATCCAGACGAGTGCACAGAAATTAGATGCCGGTCAGCCGGTAAGGATCACGGTCAATGCTGTGCCGGGTTCTTACATTGGACTCAGGGCAATTGATCAAAGTGTCCTATTACTAAAAGAAGGAAATGACATAACTCAAGAGAAGGTAATTTTGTATTGTTCATATCTCTTATTCCAGTTTAAACCAGACTTGTTTCGATTCAGTCAACGGTATTTTTTTCAACAAGATGCATATTTGTCACAATAGCACACTCTTTATCTAGACTTTGTCTGAATATCTTTGTACTGTATTGTGGCTTTTCCATACTTCCATTGTTTACATTATCATGATTGGGAATCTAAACTTAACCTGGTCGATTTCACACAGATATTCAAAGATCTTGACAAGTACGGAACTTCGCAAGACTTCAGCGGATGGGGAGGCGGATGGGGTCGCTTTTGGTGGCCTATTCCTTTAGGTGGTGTGGATGTGGCTGCTGTTTTTGATGTGAGTGTATTAATGAGATTCATATTAATGCAAGCAATTATTTACTTCTGACCATGAGTATATTACAGAATATAGGTTCTATGTTATAAGCTTTTCTTGGTATTGAAATATCACTTCAAGCTGTTGTAGACTTTGATGGTAGCTGCATATCGTAGTAGTAGCCTTGGATCCTAAATCTTACTGGTGCTACCAGATATATGTTATTTAATGTTATCAATTCATATCTCTCAGAACTCTGGAATCATTGTCTTGACCAATGCTTACATTCCGGAAAAACCTCAACGTGAGTGCAATGTTTTATGTTGTTGTGAGCACAGGCTATGAATTTTTTTAGAACACGAGGTATTATGCATTAGTAAGCCTATGAAAGCAAGGAGTGTTTAATTACTTTCATATTCAGTATCATGTTTTTCTTATGTCAGACGAGGGTTTTTAGCTAGTTTTCAGATCACTGCCGTAGTAGTAAAACATATTTTTCAATCAAACCTGGCTGGCGTAATAGCAATTCCAGATCATACGAGAACGATTTTTGCAATGATCTTATTTCATAATGTCATCAGTGATCCTGATACTGGAAGATTCAGATACAGAACAGCTAATGTTTGACGACGATTCACCGTTCTCACTGCAAGTCGATGATAGTTCAGAATCCCAAATCCAAGATTCTAAACTGTACCGTGTCAGATCAGAATTTCTAGAATCTTGGTTTTGGGTAAATTCAGAAGCCAGGTAATTATTAGCGCCTTACCCAGTTAGATTCTGATTTTCCTTGCTATTATTGAGTGCTTTTCACACACCTTAAGAGATAAGGGAAGAGTCTTTAGAATATTGTGTGAAGTTATATGAGCCCATCATGATCATCATGTCTATTTCAACCTGTAGCTGAGTTTTTCCGAATATGATAATTTAAAGATAGTACAGGTAATTAGATGATTGTTTCATGTCCCTAAATCTATGTGAAGAATGTAATCATTGGTCTCTATAGTTGATGATTATTACGGATCTGGATTTATAATTTTTAAAATAATCGACGAGTCTGATGATACATACAAACCTGTCGATACCTCAGCTACATATGCAATTAGGACAAACTTTTTCGAGACTTGGATCTGGAGCGCAAATGTTTCTAGGTAGTGATTGCGACATTGAGCATGCTTAAATATTCTTTCAGTCAGAATGCCAGAACTGGTTATGTTACTTTTACTTTACTTTTTTGTATGAGCTTGCGGTTAGGCTACTAAGCTTGCTTTTTTCAGTTAATCTAAATTTCGCACTAGATATATTCTGATTGGACGTGGATCTTTCGCATTACTGAAGGTAATCTCCAGCAAATTTTCATTAGCATGAGTATGTACAAAGAAATGGTATAATGTGATTTTGGAGTCAAGAAAGTAAAGGTATTTGGTTTTGGGGTTATTTTATACAGACAGTAGGACATTGACATATCATGAGGATGAATACAGGCACTTCTCACTACACGATCAGGTGCCTTTCCAACAACCTGGTCGTACAGCAAATTGGTCAGTCAACGTATCCCCGCCTAGCTACTAGACCTGTTCATAAAACATCTTTATATATAGGTGTGATGTCGCCCAAAAAGTTATCAAGTATACAAGTATTTATATTGACGAAGAAATTCGTAAATCTAATGGTTAAGTGAGGAGTACAACCTCTGGTGGTTTACTTTTTCTCCCATTTTTACTCACAAGACCACCCATTTATTCTCTGAACATTTATGCAATCATATACAAGGCTGTTAGGTTAGGGCTAGGCATAGTGAATATGCCGAATACTAAATATACTTTCCTTTTTGTTGACATTGATCATTGGCGTTCAAAAGGCGTTTTCATATCTCGCATCATCTCTGTAAATCATTATTTCTCCTGTATTCAAAAATTTGAATGATGTATGTTTAGCTCACTGGACAATTCTGGAATTTGCAGAGGCAGATAATTTCAGTGCTTTTAAGGCTCCTCCATTAAAATCCGGCCGTTCCACAGCCCTGGGAAATTCCGTACGAGAAAATTTTCCAGAAACCTGGCTTTGGACCGATAATTTTGCTGGGTAACTTTTCAGAAATGAAATGAACCTTGAGAGTTTGGTGATCGGTGTAAAAATATTAACTCCCTCATTCATGAAAAGCCTCCTGTTAATATGGCCAATTGTTATATTAAAACTTCATTTAATTGGTGACAGATAGTAACTTTTTCTGATTTGTGATTAGTGGGATTCCATGAAACTAATCTCGTTTCTTAACAACTTCTTGTCTAAATGTCTCCGATGTCTAAATGAGGTTGAGTTTAAATTTGTTAAATTCAGCATTTTTCCAGGAGTTCAGCACATAATGTTGTCAGACAATGTAACTTCATATATTTAATAGAACTTCTGTAGCTCTGTTAGAAGTTCCTCTTCTATATTTAGATATTACAATAGTGATGACAGCAATGCATAGAATGATGTGTCATTTACATATTACAACGAATTTTTCATGTTTACTTGAAATTTCCTTAAAATACCTATGTATTTTAAGGTCGCTATCCGTATTTCGTACCTATGTTGCGTGTAGCTCCTGTGATGCTCGGAAGCCGTCCAAGAAGGCTGGGCTCTGTGAATAGACAAGTCTCTGTCACACTGAAAACCAGAAGTTTTTTTCCAGAAACTTGGATATGGGTGGAAAATTATGTCGGGTCAGAACAGCATTCACATGTGCAGTAGTTATTTGTAGCCAATCATGTGGTAGATATCATATCACATAATGGATAGCACAATTTTTCAAATTAATAAAAGTATGTTTTTTTTCTTCCATAGTATCCTACTATCTTATGGCTTCAATGCCAAAATGAGAAATAAGTTACAGAAAAACTTTTTTTCCTCAAAAGTTGGCTCGACGGAATATTATGCATTGGCGTGAACAGTATAGCCAATCATTAGTGGTCATTTAGTCAAGTTTATGCTACCGAGTAGACGTCATAACTCGCATGCATACATGCCAGTCATCATATAGTGTGTGTAGCGTACTAACAATGGGACTTTCAGGAGCAATGTATTCTGATTTTGGACATGTTAGATTTTGATTATTGTCACCTGTGACATACCGTGATCACTAAGTTGTTTGATAGAATGTGAGAAGTTTCAGAAAGTTTAAATGAGGTTTAATTAGAACATTACTGCTAACAGGTGTCGTGCTGATGGTCATGAAATTAATAATGGTATAGCCCAACTTTACTTATTCCAAGTAGAGGTCTGAGATGACCGCGTTCGAATGATATCACTGTTTTATATGCTTTAACTTCTGTGACAGGTAATTATGACTATTTTGAGGATATCGTTTTTGCGGAGGCGTTCGACATGGATTCAGTAGACACAGGTGTGGTTTTATCTCCGTCGCAGATAAAAACCAGGACAAACTTTGTTGAGACTTGGATCTGGTCTGAAAATGTCTCTGGGTACTGATTACAATATTGCTGTATCTGTGTGTACTAGCATGAAAGCATGCTTCTTTCTGTAGAGATCTCATAGTTGAGTTAAGAATCATTGTCACGAATCAAGCATGAGTTCTAATCACTAAGTAAAGTCTATATATATTGTTAAAGGCAGTGTTGTGTTAGTATTTACATGATATATGGAGTCCTGTCAGATATTGTTACCTTGCCTTCACAGAAATCATTTTTAGAGAATTCACATACATTGGTGGCCAGAATTTAATTTAATCTGGATTTTGTTTTTTACCTAACTGATGGATGTCATTTTCTGAAGCAGTACCTCATATAAGACCATTTCGGAGGAAACCAATACCACGCCGCCTTCCCCTTCACTTTGGCATGTGTATAAGACAGTTCAAATGTAAGCCCGGCAAATGTAGAGCCAAACATAAGTCCGGAAGCTTTGTGATCAAACGTTCTTCTGACACCAAATTTAAATCTAGAACATTTTTTATGGAGTAGTTATTTTCCTGGGTTAGGATTAGTTCCATAATTTCTACCATAATCTATTGATCTTCCTTAGCATGTAGAAAGAATACAATCTCTTAAAATGCTTAGGAATTTAATAAAAGAACATATCAAAAACCTTTCGCGCAACAGATATAATTAAAAGCGATTTCGATTCCTAAAACATAGTTCTTTTACTGCTATTGTTCTTTTTGGTCGTTGTCGGATAAATTAACCAAGCACGATGATCTTGTTTAGAATATTACTTCAACATTACTTATTTTTTTTGACCTGGTTATACTAAAGGTAAACAGACTTGTGTGAATGTCATTAACTGAGCGCATGTTACAGTAAAATCATTTATATAGCTTTTTTGGTAGGATTGCAGGAAAATGCCCCCGATTTTACAGTCTGTAGTTTGTTCACAGAGAGGATTATGATGATTTCTTTAGTTCAAACTCGTAATAAATTTACCTTTGTAGGTTGTTAACATATTCACAGTGAAAGATTTCGCAGTGTTCCACCCTAATGCTGTGGAATTTCAGCTCTCAAAATTGAATGGTTGTTTCTCAAGATCTATTCTTCCGAAGGCATGGAGGTAGAGTCTTTGGTGGATTCTCGTCGGAAAGCTATTCTGTAGCGGAGCCATCCATCAAATCTCTGAAATCTCGAAAGAATTTTCCGGAAAGTTGGATATGGACTGATGAATATGTGGGGTTAGAATTGTGCTGAAGATATTTCTGCGGTGTTCC
This sequence comes from Halocynthia roretzi, assembly GCA_013436055.1. Classification (NCBI taxonomy): domain Eukaryota; kingdom Metazoa; phylum Chordata; class Ascidiacea; order Stolidobranchia; family Pyuridae; genus Halocynthia; species Halocynthia roretzi. The sequence goes on along the minus strand of QRAM01000067.1, from coordinate 255,924 downwards.
GCTTCTAGGTGAAGTCAAATGGTGCTTTACACACGCTATAGCTATATTTTCTCTGCTTGGTTAGATGAAATAGGATAAAATGAATTACCTGAAACATGGATATGTACAGACTTCGAGAACAGGTTTAACCTTGCAGTCAGAGGGAAGCGAGTATACAGAGGCTTACATCATTATTGTAGATACTAGTTTGTAGTGCATTAGCACACTGCTTGAAAGATACTGAAATTCAGAATTGAAATTCTCAAATTATCCTATTTTTATGCAGTGAGGTATCCGATCCTCGCATTTAGAAGACCCATGGCAGCACTGGATGCATCTGGAGGTGCTGTCACAGCACCTACTGTTACAATCAGAAAAGATTTCCCGGAAACTTGGATATGGACCGATAATTACGTTGGGTTAGCGTGCTATTAACTATTGTCTCGATAAAGATTTCTCGTTGGAGTAGCTTGCCTCCTCATTGGTGTTTTTTGGTGGCATCTGTTTGTCTCTGCATCTGTGCTTAAATATCTATGGTGAATATTTTGTTTCATTATCCATCATACCATTTGAGTTTTATTGTGGAAGAAATCCGATAGCAGTTGTCCAAGTTGGAGTTGGATGATATTCATAGGACTTTAATGTTTCTGAGATCCACGAAAGAAATGCAATGGAATTGTGGTTAAGACAGAATGTGTTAAAGTTTGATCTACCATTAGTATCAGTGTTCTGTCATGTTAGCTATTACTAGTTTCAAGTTTGAAGTTTGAAGAAGAGTGACAGTTTGTTTCTTAGCTGAATTTTGCAGAATTAGTGACCCACTGCCTCTGAAATCAACTCTTTAAAAAATAAATGACTCTTTTTAAAGGTTATTACCCAACTTTTTTTGGCGGCGCTCTGGAAATGATGCCGATTGCGCTAGATGATTCAAACATCAGATTTAAGGGGCAACAAGTGTCCTCTGCATCACCTACTATCAAAACTAGAAAGAATTTTCCAGAAACCTGGATCTGGACTAACAATTATATCGGGTTAGCCTACAGCTGGTGTCTTTTTATAGAACAGAGTGCGAGTCCTCTACTCAACCTCCTTGCTGACTGATGGTATCCCTTGAATGTTTCCTTACTGATATTGGGGAATTTTTTTCCTCAACTCCTTAACATATTTCATATGTGTAGTTTTAATGGTTTCGTCACACTGTGGTGCATGTCCATAATTCAATTTTTTGCATGTTCATTTCATTCATTTGGTGCTATGCATTTATTTCTGCTTTTTTGAGTCGTTAGGAAATTTCTCAGTACTTTGTTCATTCAAGTTTGGTTCAATTTTCTATCAGGGAAGATGGTTCGACTACTCTTACCTACAATACTCCCGATACCATCACTACTTGGGAACTGAGCAGCTTCGCGGTTTCAAAAACTGCCGGTTTAGGTGCGGTGAAAGAGAATTCCAAAGTAAGCATTTTAATATATTAATAATAGACATTGTTAGGAAGTTATGATATTCATGTGCCTGATCCCTGAGTAATATAATTGCACATGACATGATAAAATGGCATTTCTTTCTTGGTAAACCTGCGATTTCAATATTCCCACAGTGTTTTTTTATTGCAATCCAATCCTGATATTAACTGTGTTGACCTTTTCAGATCACGGTTTTCCGCAGCTTTTTCATCTCCCTCAACCTGCCTCCCACCATGGTTCGCGGAGAGATTCTCAACATGAGGACAACTGCTTTCAACTACTTCGATACTCCGTTGTCTGTGTGTACTTTTCTAAGGCGTTATATTTAGATCTATCGTTTGCTGTTGTAAGCTTTCATGCGAATGATTTGCAGGTAACATTGACGTTGAATGACAACGAGTGGTACGAACTTATGATTGTCGGAAATGACAGCATCGCCGCCGGACCTGTCCGGTATATTACGATCCCGGCACAAGATTCAGTCACAGTGGTTTTCCCTATTAAATTTACTAAGGCAGGAAAGGCACAGATATCAGTTACTGGACTTTCAGAGCTCGCTGGTGACGGAGTTGTTCGAAACCTAGTGGTTAAGGTGTGTCTGTCTGATTTTGACATTCGTGGCTTGTGGGCTTGAAGTGTTTGTTCAGAAATTAATTTTACTCTTTCGACAGCCTGAAGGTATTACGAAGAGCTCTCCGCAGAGCACGATTATCGACAGGTCCAACTCGCTTGACGCTTCAACCGTCACCACATTTGCTTTGAACATACCTGAAGATATCGTGGAAGGTTCTACTCATATCAAGTTGTCAGTATCAGGTGATACATAATGTTCTTCTATTCATAATTCAGTGGAGTGTTTTGCTTTTCAAACAGGCCACCTCATTTTCCATTAGTGAATCCTTTACGGGTTATCTTTCTAGATTCTCTTATCTAGATTTTTCTCTAAAAAAATTTCTAACCCAAATAAATATCAATGCGATAAACACAGTGAAATCAATCCTAAATCGCATTTCAAGACTATTGTGAACTACTTTCCTTTATTGCCTTCGTACAAGTTGAACCTCTTTTAATTTGTGAATCTGCTGTTAGGTAACAAATTCTATTACAACCCATTGTACAACTGCATTTTAGTCCTTATATTTTAGCCGCATGTCATCGAAGATGCAAAGATAATTCTTTAATAACACGAAAGAATGAAAATTTTGTAGGGAATTATTAACGCCTGTATTACCAAATATTTTTCTGCCTTCAATAGTACAGCAATGTGGAATGTGATGCCATTAGGGCTATTGATTTCCTGTTTAATCTGTGGTCCAGTAAATGGCCAGGTCCCAAGGTAGTCGAATTGGAGAGGTTCAACTTGCAATAAGTTTTATTCAATCCATTTGGTAGTAAATAATTAACTTTTCTTTTTTCTATTCACTCAAAATGTTCTCCAGGCAATATCATGGGTAATGCACTCAACAACTTGGGTAATCTTCTCAAGCAACCAACAGGCTGTGGTGAACAGACTATGCTGAGTTTCGCTCCTGATGTGTACATAACATCTTACCTGAAGAAGGTCGGCAGACTCACCGGTGAAATAGCTCAGAAGTCCAACATGCACATTCGTGAAGGTTATCAAAACGAACTCAAGTAAGAATCTTGCAAACATTTTAGCTTTTATTCTAGCAAGCTTCCTCCTAACAATCCCCCTAACAGTTATCAGCATGACGATGGCTCCTTCAGTGCATTCGGTAATTCGGACAAACACGGTAGCACCTGGTTGACCGCGTTCGTGGTAAAATGCTTCATCGCAGCGAAACAGCTAAACTCTGATCTGATCGAAGAGAAGAAGATAAACCAGGCGATTTCATTCTTGATTAAAAATCAAGAAAAAGACGGGAACTTTGATGAGCCTGGGAAAGTCATTCACAGGGATATGCAGGTGAACCTCAATCAGTCTTAAATTAAACTAATAAAATTATATCAGTTTCTGCAATCACAAAAATTGTATTGATTTCAGGGAGGAGTTTCTAGCGATGAAACCTTGGCTGCCTATGTTCTCATTGCGTTGACAGAAGGCAAGAACTTCAGAAAAACAGATGTAAGTGTATATGTTATAACTAGGCTGTTATTTGTCCAGGAAAAAACGGATCCAGGAACTGGGATTCGGTTTTGAAAAATAAAAATAGCACAGACATCACCACCGAACATAGAAAAATTCATTCTATTTCAAGTGCTATAATGCAAGATAATACAGAGACTAGTTTGTTTATGACGATATACTCTCGAGGCATGCCTTTATTTTGAACTTATATCTTCACTAGCACACAGTTCTGAGCGTCAATGCCAATTATTCTCGATATAGTAAATATGTGTAATATAGTATTGTCGCAATATATATGTCTTCAATTATTGAGTTAAAGCACTGCCCATTTCGGGATGAAATTTTAAATATTATAGGTTATTGAAATATTCAATCCCATCCTGCTGCTGTTGGTTAATATTTTGGGTGATAAAATCCAGCATGTAAATGATGAAAAGAAACAGCACTATTTTAATGAACCCAATAGTCCTGATTGTATTATGCAAGTCTATTCATCATAATTTTTTGCTGTTTTTTGCAATTTCTTGTTGCTTGTAGCTATGCTGATTCAAAGTAGAAGGTTGAATTCTAGAGATTGATAAGATTGCACACTCTATGTTAACACTGTATGATGAATGTTTGATACAGGAGGTGCTTGGAGTTGTTAACAAGGCAAAGAAATTCCTCGAGGACAATGTTAATAAGGTTCATGATACATACTCTCTGGCGATACTGGCTTACGCACTGACCCTTGCGGAAAGTGCCGAAGCTGGTAAGGTATTAGCAAAGGTTGATGAAAGAGCTATCGTGGCAGGTTGGTGATCTTTACTCCTATGATATAAACCTTTTCTCCGTTTTGAAACAGTATTGATCGTTGCGTAATATTTGTGGGTGTATCGTAGATGGTCTCAGATATTGGAAGAAGGAAGGTGCTACCGGCGCCAGCTCGTGCGAAAAGGACGACGACTCCGTTTGTCCGTTCACGAATAAGAAAGCATCCGCTTCTGATATCGAAATTACGTCATACGTTTTGCTCTCATATGCTCAAAATGGATGGGTCAATAAGGCTATGCCCATCGTTCGTTGGTTGGTGGAACAGCGTGGATCTTTCGGAGGTTATTCTTCAACACAGGTATTTTTACTAACGTTCTGTGAGATGGTGACAGAGATTGATCGAATCCATTTGAACCAGTGGTCATAAAACTTCTTACTAGAAATACCCTTGCAAAATCAGTATTTTACGCCCAGTCATGCCTTAATTTGCTGTAATTCAAAATGACTGGAAAATGCAGAGCCGAGCCACCAAGTACTCATTGAGTAATCGTTATGTCATGGCATTGTTTTATCATCTTTCTAAATCTTTCAAGGATACCGTCATGGGCATTCAAGCATTGTCAGCCATAGCTTCCTTTTTTGCTGAACGGTCCACAGATTTGACTTTGAATGTGGCTCACAGCGGTGACGAAAGCTTCAGCCTGCAGTTCAACATCAACAAAGAAAACTCGATAGTTCTTCAGACTGCCGATGTAATGTCTTAGTTCTATGTTACTAGAAATAATTACTTCATGTTTGTCTCATTGGGCTCTATCTGTACCATATATAGTTACCTACTCTTCCTGGCGTAGTGACGGTCTCTACTAGTGGGGTCGGAGTTGCTGATGTACAAGTTAACACCAAGTACAATCTCCCGATCGGTCCCCGCAAGAATGTACCTTTCTTGGTTACGGTCGACGTGGAAGATTTGAACATGGGTGACCATTTGGTCTTGGACATTTGTTCTGAGTAAGTTTTTAGACTTCCTTTTTCGCACTCACTGTCAATGGTTTTAAAAAAAGACTATGAAACCAGTCTTCAACAATCCAATGTGGCAATATGTTTGCACACGTATTTTTCGAATTTATTTATAAGTTTCATCTGACCTTTCAGAATTAACAAGGCTCGCAAAGAAGTGATCGAGGGCACTGGAATGTACGTCGTCACCATACAGTTACCTAGTGGATATACAACCGATGTAAAGGAAGCCATGTCTATGAACAAACACCTGAAATTGGTTGAGTTAGAAGGTGAAGAGGTAGCAGCATATTTAGATGAGGTGAGTGACAAAGGAATCTGAGCGATAGGCAGCGGAAATTATATTCATTTTCATTATTTTTTCATTACCGCATCTCAGCTACCAGCTGATAAACAGATCTGCATGAAGATCAAGCTCACACGAGTCATGCAGGTTGTCGGATTAAAGCCCCAGCTTATTAAATCATTTGATTATTATGAACCAGGTTTGGACAATATTTTTATCTTAACTAACAATAGTGAACATTAAGCCGTTTCTTTTCCTGCGGACAATAGCTCAGATTTTTAAATGTTAAGAGTCATCTTTAGATGAAGTATTCCCTATATATATTTCTACTTTGAATTATGCTATTCGTTATTCATAATGCAGTATCTGTTTTTCTTATCATTCGAATTGTTTCTATATTTAGAGCGCATGGCGATAATAGAGTATAATTCGAAGTCACTCAAGGATCGTGGCATTTGCCAATTATGTGGGTTGGACTGCGTCGGCTGCACAGGTAACGCCGCCGTTAAGACCGTCGTGTCGTGGAGTCACTTGCTAACGTTTCTTATTGTCGGTGTTATGGCCTTGCTGGTGCAAGGATGACTTTGGTCTTCCTAACAGAGAACTTTCGGTGGCAATAACGTTGCATATATAATCATTTTAGACAACATTTTTTATTTTCTCCTATCTAGCACTTATAGCAAAGAACCGTCATTGTGGTTTGCTATCACACTTCTGCTAAAAATTTTAACTGCCTTGCTTGTAGAATTGAAATGAGGGTATCTACATCCATGAAAGTCTTTTATGTATTTATAGTGTTACTATCCCCATTAAACTTTCCGGTCTAGGGATTCTAAAGGATTTTACTTTGATAGCAAGAATAAACTCGTTATCCATCACTATGATTCCACCCAAATTAACTTGTTAAAAGCAAAATCAATATGGTGAAGAGGTTTTAACACTACCTGAGCATGACTAACTATCAGAAATCTCTAACACCCTCAAAGCAACTATCGTGACCAAACCAACAAAGAATGTTTACTGGTAGAAACTTGGTGAGTTTACTGTTCTTCATTGCATGTATATAATGGTGTAGTTTTTATAATATCTTTAGTCCTTGTGTGGATGTTAGCAATATGTGTTGGGACGTTAGCAAGTCAATACTCTTTCATTAGAACCTCTGTTGCCTCCACTCAATCCCCACAAGGAATTAGGATGTACAATGTTTTTTTTTTAAGTTTTACATGTGACATCAACTGTCTCAGGGAAATGTGCAGTTAAATGCGTTGCCTACAAACAGTAAAGCCAATATCAAGTGATAACTAAATACATAATGCAGTATAGATATGTTATATTCAACTCAAATATCGTACCAATGTAAAGCATATATGTATGCTGGCCTAAAAAATTCCAAGGGCCAGTGCAACTAAAATGTACTTATAATGAATGTTGTAAAATACGAAAATATTAATTTTCCAACTGCTGTATGCTGTACAGAAATAATTTTCGTTCTCAAAACAATTTTCGAAAGTTTTTTTGTGCTACTCCCCAACCTTATGAATAATCGATCATTTATCATTCCTGCCAGTATATTTTTCTTCCTAAATCTACAAAAAAACCGACATCATAATCTCTTAAATTTACCGTATTTTGTAACTCCTCACACTGTTCAGAAAATCCGAGGTGCTTTGCATACATTTTCTGAACGTATTTGCTCGTTAAGAAATAAGGGTGATGTGTACTAACACTTCCACTGATTTGGTGTACTTTCGTATAGATTGATTTAACCTTTAGCATATTTTAGTTGTACCGGTACTGTATATATTTTATGTACTTGTAGTTAGCATGCGTGAAGTGCCTTTCATCATAAGATTCCTCAGTATTTTTTTTTACAAAGACTTAGATCAGTTCATATCAATACAACATTCTGTACATTTGCAATTGTGCATTAATCTGCCTTGCTAAGGTGTGAAGTGTGTATGGCTTTTGGCGAATTTCTTCTAGGATAAGCAGGACTGTGGTTTTTAAAGAGATAGAGTAGGATAATCAAATTGAAAACTTACCAGGACCTACCTTTGGTGACTGGGAACCCTGGACCGAAGAAGACGGGTACTGTGGACAAGTTGTCCGTAGAAGGAAATGCCTAATGGGCACATGCAATCCTGACGATTTGGTTGAAAAAAAATCTGGCCTACCGTTTCCTTGCCCAGGTAAGAGAACACTAAATAAATTTACACTTTAAGATTCAGGCTAAATCAAGGTCGAGTGCAGCAGCGCTTATAACCTACTAGTAGAAATTCATCGGACTTATGTTAGTAGTCCTGGAATAGTGAACAGTCGAAAGTTTTCATTTAAGATTATTCCTAAAACTAACCTGGCATATTTTTTTTTGGATTGGAAGTTTAAGAATTCAGTTCTGCAAAGTTCACAGTAGAAAGTGGAATGACCTAAGTTAAAAGAGATTAACTGGCTTAATGCACAAAGTTATTGAAAAGTTTGATCGATATTAGTGAAACATCTGTGTTACCAATCTTTCTATCACTAAGACATACATACATCAAGATATGTTTGGGATTAATTTTGACTTTCAATTTAGATTTTTACAACTCCCTGTACAGCAATTCCCTTATCGGCGCATGCTGGGCTCCAAATAAAATCGGTGACTCCAGTGCGTACAGAGGCTTGCCAGGTAAGACCATTGTGAACAAAATGTCTCCAGGTAGCGGGAGTCTGAGTCCTCCAATGTGCTTATTCACCTAATAGTATCAACCAGCATGATAAGTGAATATCATATTAATATTTTGTATTATTTTATTCGGTCTGCTTCATTATCATACGCTATAAATTAGTATGCAGCCATTTTATGAGGTAACCCAGGTAGTAAAAACAGAAATCATTGAAGCAATAGTGGTCAGATACCTGACATCCCAAAGTTTTATTACAAACAGTGGAAAAATCTTTTGCATGTTTGTTTGTTCCTTGTGTAATTGTTAACCAGAATCTGGCATATTCGTTTCAAGGTTCTCATTTGGATGGCACCAACCAGTACATCATGTGCGAATCAAGTACCATAGGCCATGGAGTCAGTGTGGGCAATGGATTTACCATTGCACTACTTGTAAACCCACAAGTGTTGAAAAATAAAATCCGACAGACAGTTTTTTCCATTGGCCCGGAAGGCACACCCAGTAAATACGTATATTTTGAGAAAAGGCCAAGGTATATTTGCTTATATATATATATATACATATAACTTCAGAACCTATTCTCCTCGGATGAAAAATAAATCTATATAACTTTTTTGAAGGAGCGACGTGTTTTGGTTGAAGGCTCGACTAGATAGGTATGAATACACAGTTAAACTGGCTGTTGATGATATCCCTGCGAACAAGTGGACGCATCTGACTATAAAAGTCACCCAAAATCGTGCCAATGTCTTTGTGAATGGTGAGGTAGTTGGCAAATCTTCAAAACGTCCATTGAAACTCACTATTCCCGACAATCTAAGTATTAGATTAGGTCGAGCACACACTGCAAAATCCAATAATCGAGGTAATATTCAGGGATTTAGTATTTTCGGGTTTTAGTTTTTACCTAATAATACATCCATTTTTTCCTGGGTTTTCAAGGTGACTTCGAAGGATCCATCTCTAGCTTGGACTTTTGGTCAGATTCTATTACTGATATGGATATCAAGAAGCATTATGAGTACTATCGACGTATGATGATTCCAAATAAGTTCCTGTCTTCGAAACGACAACTGCAGTACATCCTTCCCAAAAATCAGTGGCAGTGCATTGATATGATTCATCTGCCTAAGCCAAAGATCGTTTCCAGTTACTGTAAGGCTCCTGTTGACGATATTCTTGCCTGGTTTCAGATCCCATTCCCGTTTTAAAAGTTAACTATGTACCACACATGTATTAACTTGCGGTGATCTATAACTAATTGCAGTCATTATATGTCGCAACAAACTATCAGTAAATAAAACATATACCATCTGGGAATTGGCTTCTGTTCAGGATGCTGTAGGTTGATTTATAAAAGAATGATAATGTTATCAGATTTTGGTTCCAGATTGCAGATTCATCTATCTGTAGAATTTTTAGATCAAATCACTGTTAAAAACTGAAAAGGCAGTGTATAGGAATGGATTCAGTTTTTGCTGCTATAGACTATCAGTGGCATACTTGTATCTGCAGGTCAGGTGTTTATCTAAAATTGTATCTACTTGTAGTAAAGAAATGTATTGTTAAATGTACATGCAGAAAACAACCTTACTACTCACCAGTAATTAGCAGTACAGTGCAGAGTTAGTATCAGGTAGTATTTATGTTTGGGAGGAGTGCTCTAGCTAGTGGTTTGGCAGCTACTGTCCACATATTGTAAATGCCTATCAGGCTTGTCATTAGTGATATCTGTTTATGAGAACTCCCTTAACTCATATTTCTGCTCCAAAGTAAAGGAGAGAGTCGAGAGGCCTAGGTCTCTGGAGGGGAACAGGTGATTAATAACATGTACTACTATCAGAGTAATTTTCTGTTTACCAGGTTGAATTTCCTACCGAATTTCACAGACAGCGTGGAGACTTTTATTAAGAACCAATTGCTTAAAGAGAGCATTGTTTATTAGGCTACCTCATTACTCCAATAAATGATGCTTTTTTATTTATTACGGTAGTTTTACTACTATATACTATTGTAAGCATTATTGATATTCTCGCAAAGCAATCAATTTATTAATATCCTTGATGCCATCCGGATAAAAGGGAATCAGCTTATTGAAAATATTGATTATGTAAAAGTTTCTGACATATGGCCGCTGAGTGTGATTTGGCCATAATTATGAGAACCGTAGCAAACAAAACTATGGTTTTACTTCTAGACTGTAGCATCACTAAATTGAACGAATGCGTGTCATATTCTATATCCTTCTATATATCGTATTCACTATCAAGATATAGATAATTGTCTTTTAATGGACACCTTTCAAATTCACATATTCGAAGATATCTTGATTGTTTATTGGAGCATTAAAAAAGCATTCAATCGTAAAATATATAATAATAATAATATATAGCCATTCGAGATTCCGTACATTGCAAGTCCATTAAGCTTCCTTAATATAAATAAATAGTAGTGAATCAACACTTTACATCATTTGATTCAAACTTATCCGTTTTGCTTTCAAATTAGCTCACCAAAGGATACCTGCCAGCTAGAGAATAAGTCTAGACGCCATCTATGGTTTTTAGGACAGAGCACCATTCGATTTAAAGCTGTCGGGGTTAACATCGTGGTAAATGTGTGTAATACGGTCTCTATTCCTTTGCGTATCTTTCACATTCGGTGGGGTGTGCTTGCTATTGTCCATGTGACGATACATGTTTTTTGTATAATCCCCATCAGGTCTTCCTCGCTCTTGCGCTATACTACGAGTGAATTTCACATAATTATCCGCAGGCGGCATGAGTATGTCCCTTTCGGAATGAGAAGCTACACCGTTTGAGGGGTAACCACGCTCAGAGATTTGCAGTACCTGATCGGTTCGCTGCGCCATTTGTACATCCAACAGGGGTGGCACTGCCGTTTTTTTTGATGAGCGGCCCACATAATTGGTTTGAGGAGGAAATTTTGGAGTGAGCAGCTGAACTTCGGTGTTACTAGTTCTAGATATTTTAACCTCGGTTGGCGGATAGAGAACCGGGTTTTCCAAGGAAAGTTGTAAACGATCCACATGGCTCTCCTCGTAAAGTTTTGGCTCTACGCTTGTGTTTGTGTCACTTCCATAAAGAGCTCTGTCGTCAAGGTCATCAGAGCTCCCAGACATCGGCCTGGGATACTTTTTGTTGATTTCGGCATACTCATGCCTGTACAATGCCGCGTCATGTCTCGTGCCATCCATCGTCTGTTGTCGTCTATGATTCGAGTTCACAGATAAGTCTAGCGGAGCTTCATACATTTCCCTATCCTGTAGATCCTGAAATTCATTCTTATTGTTTTTGTCTGTTCGCATTGGCATCAAAATGTTCGAGACTTGGTGAGATTCCGCTTCGAAAGATTCTTTCCCTCCGCTTCTACTATGCAAGGGGTGAAATCTGACTCCGCTTGCTTCTGCGTTGGAATTTTTATTGCGTGTAGGAAGCTTTGGCGCAGTATTAGCTGAAAAATCCAGCAAATCTTTTGACCAATCCTGAAACAGTATTGATAACAAACGTCAAACAAATAACGTCTAAGATGGAAGTTACTGTGAATAAAACAAAAACCAATCTACTATACAGACCTTTACGTGGTTCCTGAATACCGAATCATGAAGCATCATACAATGGACGTACGAAAGGAAGAAGTCAGCGCCAACTTCCTTCAGTCCCTGCAAAACATTTCCGTCCAATCTGATATGTTCAAACTCTAATGTACCGTTTGTGATACTCCGACGAAATCCGAGGGCTGAAAACAGTTCGTACATGGTCTGCGTCGAGACATACCTCGAAGTGTGAAGGAAATATCCATTGTATGTCTGTATTAATTACATTGGTTACATTATAGTTTAGATAAGAAAATATAATTGTATTTCGGTCAAATATATTTCTTTAATGAAAGATCGTGTAAAATGTTTGAAATCCAAAATTCATCTTCCATATTTCAGAATGTTAAAATTAGATTACTTGAAATACCTTGATTGTTAAATAGTCTTTGCGCCACGGAGATCTCAATATACGCAGAGTGTAGTAATGCAGCATGTACAGTATAGTCGAAAACTCAATCGCACTTGTTCTCTTTTCGCCTTCGTTGTTCCTTTTAAAAATAATACCGAAAGTAAAACTTCTGCTACCACAGTACCAACAAACTTGTATCACTATCACAATCCCTCCATAAGTCTATGTAGATCCACTCTGACCGTGTTTTGACCATGTATACATTAGGCAGTACAAACACAAATCTATAAATGCTATATCTGGTACGTTCGTAGCGTTCCATTCTAAATCATCCGAATGGATCAAAGTGTACATATCATGTCATTTCCTATACATATATAATAACGTATATAATATTTCGTGTGATGTTGTTCATACCCCATTTTCACACTGACTATGTAGCAATAAGCACTGGTTATATCAGTACTGGAAAATATTCAACTACAGCTGGGTTTTGGCAATGAATTGGCTTGGCATACTAAACTACCAAGTCTAATCAGATATACAGAGGACAAGGTAATATAATCATGTATCATTCAACGGAGAGAATATTCAGTTACCAATAGTATATACGGGTCTCACATTGGCATCGAGAGACAAGTTTTATGTGAAAGAGCCCAATTGATAATAATCAGCAGCTTTAAAAAGAAGCACCACAACAACTAAATATAATTTTATGCCATTACCTTTGTAGCAATTGTTGGTAGTTTGATAATGTCTTCATCCTTCCTATGTTCAAATGAGGCTTTTCCGATAAAACTTTGAGAAAACCGTAAGCATAAGAAATTACTTCCTGAAATTCCCTTGTGTCTGTTGGTACGTCCTCTGCAGTTGAGATCAGGAATGTGATGCTGTGAAAGTTCATGAATTGAATAAGCTATCGTATGCAACTATTTAATGAAGCAAATAAATTCATTCAATGTTCCACCTACCAAAAATTTCGATTACGAACAAAGTTTTTCTCGTACGCTGCTAAGAAACGCGTGTATTCTTCCATCCTGGCGATTTCCCATTATTCAATCAGACACATTGTGAAATTATTCAAAAAGGCATATGTGGGTTGTTATTTTCTAAAGCTTCAATAGTTCTTCAGCACTTTAAATGTAAAATGAAGAAGAAAATAAAGCAATGCCCCATTGTAAACAATGAACGTGGAACAAGTACTGTGGAGTCGTTCTAAATATTCACAATTCGCTCATAATACAATCTACAGTTGATTATTTACAAGTCTTTTGTCGTCTCTGTGTGATCTACGTGTAACTAACGTCAATATTTCAGAAAATAGCTACGTTGGATGCCGAAACCAAGCTCATTAAATAGCCTCAAAACTAATAAAAGTACTGCCTGTATTCTTCATGAAGCCGCTTCATTTGTAGATGTACGGGATTAGGGATTGGGCTATTGTATCTGAGCTATTACATATCCTTTTGGTATACCATAACGACACAAAGAAAGTTGACATTGATCAAAAGAGGAAAAAGATGTCGGACAATTTTTCTCCCTCCGGAATTCCCCCTCCTTTACAGCTCTCATATTTACATACGTGAGATGGCGCTAGAATACTTGACACACGAAGGCCCCCATACCCAATCAGCATTAATGCTGGCAGTTAATACTAGGAAACCAGGGTTGCGGAGATGGTAGAAAAATGGTTTCTATCGTAGAATGTTTGAATTGTTCGACTTCGACTTCGAATTTTATTATTTTCATCAGAGTCATGGGATTTTGAACTCGTGATGGTTGCGGTATTGCCATCAACCATCAGTCGAAAGCATCCCAAAATGAGCGACATTATTCTTGCTTGTTATACCTGACCACGCAATTGGCATCCAATTTAGAGGTATAGAGAAATTCTGCTGTGAATTTAATTCGAACCGATGTGTGTTTATTTTCATTGACGGTAGTAATATATGTATATATGGTTACTTAAGAAGTTAAAAAGTAAAGACGTAGTTAAGAATAAGCCACTTTACTCTCGTTCCATTATAAATAGGCAGGAAACCTACGGCGGGCACAGGTCGACAGGGATTGCAAATTAGCCGTTTGATTCTGTATTCGCTGTAGCGAAATTCAAAGAGCGGACGGTTGGAAATTGAGAACTTGTCAACATTACGGGAAGAAAATTGACACCGCAGCAACGTTTAATCGCTACATAAAAATTCATCTCATTCGAAAAAGATCTCACACTGGCAAGGTTCCCACACAGAAATATTTCAAATTGGTGGACGAGAATGCCTGACAGAAATGTAAGCATTTGGACAAAACATTTATGATGAATAATTGTCTGAACGCGTACCCTGTTCGAGGTGTGATGCAAACTGCCAACGATAATCGAATTGGATCTCGGAATAAAAACCAGCCCAAATCAAAGAAAGAAATCAAAAGTAAACGCAAGAGAATCAACAGTAAGGATGATACTAAGCGTGGAAGCAACGTTCCAAATAAAGATAAGGTTCTTGGTAAGCACAAGTTTGTATGTACTGTATGTCAGCAAGCACACATAACTAGTGAATTCCATTGCTGTGTATAGGGAAACTCTTATAGATAGATATATTTATTTAGTTGCAAAAAGGGTGAGTGACGCAGCTATACGAATCCTTATATAGCATAATTTACGTAAAACCAAATTTTGCGTTACAGTCACGGTTGAGTGATTTCGCGATGACGATCGTTTTGGTTTACTGATTTAGGGATTCTGTGCAAGTTTCATATAATTTCATGAATGCGGTCACCTTAAAAAGTAATTTGGCTGGCTAAACTAGGAACCATATAATACAGAGACCTTGCATCATGGATTATATATTGTCATAATGTAAAACCATAAAAAAGGTAGTTGTAATAATTTTTTGCCTTTATTCAAACTTACTAAGAGATATCATCATCCTAACCAAATCAAAATGAATTATTATCTATTGGCAGTGCATGCTGTACATTGTAATAGTTCTAGGCCTTCATATTCTCTACTTTCAGCGGAATCAAAGACAACCCAGTTCAACATAAGGATACCATCATCCACTCCTCTGATCACGCCTGTGAAGAGAGAAAAACTTTTCAACGCCCTTCTAAATAATGCAGAGGATGACCGAGAATCAATGGATTCTGAATCTGTAAGAGATGACTATGTGAAACGAAATTTAAATAAAATGTTCAGTTTTTGAATTAGCTTTGATTTGTTATTTGTTTCATCAGAGAATTGCATCGTCAGTGCCAAGCAGTATTTTGGATTTGCTGGAAAATTACACAGCGGTTTTAACACATGATAAAGGTAGTAGTGTACGAACACATCCTAGCTTACAATGTAATATGGGTTTCTTAACTTACCGAAGTTATTTTTAAATCGATGCAAAAATGAATTCTTTAATATGGCATGGTTATAGTATTTAAATCTTTCAGTTGCAATACCGCAAGCCTAAATGAATTGTTTTCACAGATGCAGACTTGGATGATGCTCCTGTAAGAGATCTTGGAGGTTGTAAATCTAAACTGGGTGTAGAATTAAATTTCAGCAACACAATGATCAGAACATGTGATGTATGTATGTTATTGCTATACAGTAATACCTCGCCCTGCATCATTAATTGGTTCCTGAAGCTGTGACGTAAGCCTTCCTTTTTCAGCTGGGAATATTGAAATACAACACAAATCCAAGTTATTTTGAAGAAAATAATAAAATGGAAATATTTACCGGGGAAATTTTGGAGGGGCACCTTTGATTTGACAGTTGCTTGCTGTATTTTCCAAGGTCGGCCTATATGGCAAGTGAAGGCCTATTCCAGGATTTCGAGTCGTCTTGAGTCGACTTTTCCGTCACAATTAATGGTATGTTATATTCCAGGGAAAGACTATTCTTGAACTGATAAAGAGTCTTCGTAAGAATGCCAATTCAATCATAAGCAAAGGTGACAGCAAAAGTATGGAGGAGATGAATAAATTATTGAATCAGCTGGAAGTTCAGATAACTAATGCAGCATATGGTGGGCAGCCTAATGTGACGGAGTGTACCTTTTCTGAAAATGAAATAGCATCATTGAAAAGGTATATTGACTGCTTCAGTCAATCCCGATTCATCAGACTTATCCATTTTCTTAATGTATAGAAAATTGAGAATAATGTCAAAGGCTGTGGACGAGAAAGAAAACAAGCCGGAAACTGCCCAGTTAGACTGTGAGAAAACTGTTCTACATATACATTATAAATTCTAATTTATTCACGCTGAATTACGTTTACTGGTTTATTGATGCTATTCTTAAGTGCAAACGATGCAGTGCATGAACAATTCATTGCATGGGCAACTGAAAAAGGTGACGGATGAACTGGGAAAATCGCAGGAAAAATTTATGAAACAGGACCATTATATTGCTGAGCTTCAGGTATGTGATTATGTAGATCAGATTGTGATTTAGCTAAAAATTTTCATTATGATGTTGTATCTTGATCTGTAGAAAAATAATGCCAAGGTTGGCGAGGAATTAGCACACAAAACATTTGAGATTGGAAATCAGCAAAAAACGTTCACTTCGGAATTGGAAGAAGTCAAGAAAGGTAATGCCTTGTCTGTGGAGGAGAAGTCTGTAGTTTATCGATAGACTTTTCTGTTACCTCTATATATAGAAGTTGCACTTGCAACGGAGAGAATCGAAGTAATGCGACAACAGCTGAGCGGTGTTGAAACTGAAAATAGTTTGTTGCGGACTAAGCTACAACAAAAAGACATCGAAATTCTTCATCTGAATGATTTGAACAAGTATGTGACAATATTCCATGTTTGCGGAGATACTGAAGTTTCGTCTCTCTTGTTGACTTCTGACTTCTTTGTAGCAATCTGTATGAAGTGTTTGCATAAAATTGCCACTAGCTCACAAAATTCCCCGAAAACAGATAAAATATAGACGAAATTTCAAACCCTCGAAACTTTATTTTTCTTATCAAGCTAAATTATTTTCGTAAGGGGATTGCAAAGCAGTGTATCTCGTCTCCTCAATGATGTTGAAGCTCCTGCTATCGTCAAACACCAACCTTCTACCTCAAATAATCATGCTACATCTCACTTCCTGAAGAAACTAGAAGACGTTTTAGATAACCCCATGTTAAATCGCAATTCCACCGGCAATCGGTCCCTTTCAAGCAAGTCTTTCACCGCCTACGATTTCTCCAAGCCTTTCAATCCACCAAAATTTGATGACAGTTATGGTCAGTGGAGAAACAACGGGTTGCCAGGACTTGCAAATACCAGCATGTCTTTTTCCTTGGCCGGACCGCTGTTTTCCGAGGATTCAACCCCCTCGACGATCAACAGCACCCTACGTGACATGGAATCGGAAACCAGTTTCAGGTCTAGCTCTCGTGCTTCCTTCACAGCTCAGGACGAATCAGAATTTGCCCAAGGTCTGGCTTTGCTGGACGCTGACATGCAGAGGCTTCAGCATAGTCTTCGGGACATGACAGCTTCCGGTTTGAGATGACAGGAGTTGCAAGCGGATACAATACAGTGAGTTTTTATGTGTCGAAATATTCAGTATTGGCTCTCAGTATTTAACCTCAGGTGTTCACTTATCCACATTTTCATGTGGGTTTACAACATAGTGTGTTCCTATATATCTATTAATAGATTGCTCTATCTTGATTTTATACTCTCTATCTATGGTGCCATGACTGATGTATTTGGTGATGGTTTTTTTCCCAGTGTAGTGAATGCAAATTATAGTTTCTAGACAGATATAGCTGTTAGACCAGTGCTTTCCAAACCATGTGCATGATCAATCCTGTGAGGGAAAAATAAAAATATATTTTTTGTTGATGATTCTAACAAAAGAAATTTCCAGTTGATGTTTCTGTGTATAGGTCAGTAACAATTAAGGTATGTACTTGGATGATACTAAAAAAATGAAGTATTCATTACAATGATATGCTTCACACCATATCCAGGGTTGTCGAGTAGTGTCACCACCTGCTGTTTACCACCCCTCCCCCTGTATTTTAGACAGACATTACATTAGGTATTCTGAAACTTGATGGTTCTATTGCCTGGTCTTCTTGAAGTTCTTGGAATGTTGTCCTTTCTCTTGTGTGGCTTACACTTTACAAAATTACACTTCACAGATTTAGATGGCTTCACAGAGATAATAAATATCGGACTATTGGAGCCGTCGAATTGGGTCCTCAGTAAAACTGGAAACTTTTACCATTACCCGGATTTGTCGAAAACAATATGGTATATTATATTCATATAAACGGCAAATTAAAGAGAGTTATAAAAAACAAATAAGGGAAACATTACAAATAAAAACTTCAAATAGCGTGTAACATTCCGAGTAACGATCTGGAATCTTCGCTACTTTTTGCCAGTTCGTTGATGTTCGAACTGAGTTTAGCCATTGTCTCATGTCCGTTCATTAGAGACCCCGCACCGTGAAAGTAAACAGGCGGGCAAGTTGGATTACAGAGAGGCCCGAAGCAAGTTTCAATTAGTTGTAGGTCGCCACATTTTTTCTTGCTTTCTTCGTTCGTCGGCGGAGGCTCTTCCTCGCGATCCTCGTCGCTGTACTGTGTGTCCCAACCGCGGTCGCTCGGATAGTCGTTAAGATACTCCACGTATCTGTAATCTCCAAAGTAGTAATAATCTTCGACATCTGATGCATCGGACGCCAATACCGGCTGCGCATTCCCTGTTTTATCCTGATTCGGAGGATCCTGGATGTTTTCATTGCTTTGGTATTGTTCCGAATTAATTTGTCGTTTTGTTTTATTAATCCATTGGGATGAGTTCGTTGGCGCTTCTGCTTGTGAAGTATTCAAATTATTGCTTTGTTGAGGAACTTGAGATTTGAATGGATTCGTTAGTTGTGGTATTTTCTTGGAGGCTTGCGGTTTGTGTTGCCGGTCTAGACTATTCTCCCAGCACTTCACTGCGTCAGGTAAGCGTGTCTGTTTGACGGAAGTAGTGACCCATTCCCTAAACCGAAAAAATGGAAAAACTACGCTATCGACAGGTTCCTCGGTATATACATAGTATTGTATTGAAAGTATTGATAACGATACAGATACCTTTTCTCAAGAATCGCGTGAGAAACACAGGCTGGAGCGAAAACCGCGCTGCAAATATTATATATTTGATTAAGAGTATGCAGTGGAGATGTTTTGAAATTGATATTAGCAAGAGAATAGATTATTTCCGTATATGAAGATTCTTGAGTAGGTGAGTTTTCACCTAAAAAGTACTCGAAAATTATCAAGTTTATTAACTTATGGTGAAATAGGTTATAAAAAGACAAATGACAGTGTCAGCGATATCAAATTTCTACCAATGTCTTAATTTTCTAGAAGACGACGTAGATTAAAAGGAAATGTGTTGAAAACTACCATAAATGTTAAAATAGGAATAAGAAAATTATGTCGCGTGAGTAAGAAACCATCGTGAAACATTACCGTTTCGATTTTGGGATCGATTTATATTTGAGTCAACTGATTTACTTTTTTGCTTCGAATGTGACTTCGTCTTTCATTGAAGTATTTAGGGTATTTTTATTCCATAGAAAGTTTCCGTATGTTGTCAATTTTCACAAAATAATGAACTATTCGGAATTGAGGATGTGGGAAATGTGTCCTCCACCTTGGATACTTAGTTTTTAATTGTCTGATAGTTGATACAATACTCCAATGTAACTGATTAGGAATAAACATCATAAACTGAAGGATTGAGGAGTTTACTTTATACCTGACACTCTTCAAAGAATCTCTCATATTCTTTTCCAACTCTGTAATGTATTGCCAAAAGCGACGGTTTTCTCTCAGTGTTCTCAAATTCAAAATATCGATTCGATCAGAATTTAACTGGACCTCGTCAAACAACCACTGGATTACAAATAGAGGAGCTAAAAACATAAAAACAATAAAACCATTATTCAAATAATTTGAATACCGTAATTTCTCGTGTATAAGGTGAGACAGCACATAATACGCAACGCTTACTTTTTTAAATCGTAATTTGATCAGAGATAAGGCGCATAACCGTATGAATATCATGAGAATTCAAAGGCCACTTGAACATGCCAAGTCCGTGAAATAGAACAACTATTCTCTTTCGGTTGATTGTGCATGAGTAAATCAAACGCTAAGGTAACTTCCGAGGGCTTCTTTCGAACTGGGAATTAAAGAGTCTATGGCCCACGGAAGAAGACAGAATATCAACCGATCAGAATTCAGTAAAAAAGCGCCTTATAATTCGGAAATTATGTATTTAACCAGCTGTGTTACATTGTCATATCTCAATATTTTCAGTATAAATATCAGTAACAAGTTCTTTCGTCAAATATTGTAATTTCTGGTCTTCAAGGAGTTTGTTGATTTAATTTGTTCATCACTACTGATTAACAATCCTACCTTTCTACAAGGATTAACTTGGTTCATTTTTGTATGGTAATCCTTTCTAACTTACATTTGACATGTGGATATACTTGTTGACCAAAAAAGCATCTCCATCTGTTATCATTTGTTATATTACTGCCGCCTGATCCTGTTTCGTTGTCCTCCCCATCTCGTCTGTTTGCGGGATTGTTAGCACACCCTTCGGGTAAAAGTGGGTTCCACAGCTGTACTCCTATTTTCAGGGAGGCCACGGGGGAACATGTGCTCCCAGAATCACAAGTAACCTACAGTATAACGATATTGCTAGTAGATTTCCATCTACATACATTGGTAAAGTAGAGACACGTACCTCATTTTCAGTTTCCGGCCTTAACAGATACCAACTCGAATCGATTATTCCGCGAACTTTTGCCTCACTTCCCAGCGAGTGTACCAACTTCTGTATACGGTCAAGATTTAGTAACACCCCCGTACCTCCAGCGCTGCTACCAGTCAAAATGATCACACTCGCTTTCAGTAGACCGTGATTTTTAGCAAGATCTTTTATAACTTCATCGATTATCTTGGAACCCATGAAATAAACGTCTCCTGCGATCAACATAGCAGATTCTTTAACGGTAATTCACCAGCGTTTTTTTATGTTTCAAGCAGAGCGACTCGACCTTAACTGGCATCACCCCTTTCGGACAGGCTCATATATGTATATCCATATTCTTATATTGACAGATAGGAAGCGACATAGGATTTCATGCGCAGAGAGTACTTGGGCCTGGGTTTTCTTTGTTCATACATTATTCTGGGATACTTTTGTGCCAAATTTGAGAAATATTTTTAATTTTTAAATTAAAATGTGACCTCTAGCCGAAATTTGCGGTCCACTCTGATAAGCCCTTGCAATGATATCATCCCAAGAGGTAATAGTGATGTTCAACTCTTCCCTGAACGTTTATGATCAGTAAAAAGTTTCGATGTATTCCTGACTTGAGACAATACGTTATTGCTCTACAAACAAAATGGCGGATCCTGAAGAGAATGAATTCTCCTCAACACGGGACAATGCTTTTGTTTGAGTTGGAATTGTGGGCGGTTTGAGGGAGGAATTTAAATAATCGGTCGTTCTAATTATTTCTCATGTACGTCAAATAAGTGATGGTATCCTCCTTTATTAGATACGTAAACTTACGGTTTTGAAATCTGTGAACTGAGCCATCACCCGACCATGTATCGCTTGAACAATAGGGCACGTATCTGCATACAAAAAAATGAATCATTTATTATAGTTATTATAATAATGTGATTCACTGCCTATTCCATTCACATACACCATACTGGATCTCCATAAATGTGGATTTTCCGACGAATAAGGTGATAGGATGCCACTGCCTAAAAATGCAGAGTGTAAAGAATGTCTTTAACTTGGTTACCAAATAGCTGAAAGTTTATTGTTTTGAGGTACTGTACCTAATTTCTTTCGTACCCAGTTTCTTGATCCCATTAGATTGGGAGTCTGCATCATTCTCATCCTGCAGCTTGCCTCATCGTAACAGTACCAACCACCTTGTAAGCTTATTACCCAGTGACTATTTCCGGAGTTTTTCAATAAATAATAACTGAAAAAGATTACATATGACCTTAGTTTAAAGTATATGCGTCCGCTGCGTCTAAAGAGGGAGTCGAAAGTATATACTATCACATATCACATACACATACTACCAATTCTCGATTTAATCTTGTAAATGGTCTTACTTAAAGATCTTTACCACATTCATATTTAATAGAAATGACATTTTCGTAAATCGGTTTAAAATGAAATGTCATTTTGAATTTCTAAATTTTTAAGTGACTAACTTTCTAAATTCCTCTAATGAAAGTTTGAGATTCACCAATGGAATATAATTGTTAGTGAATCCATTTACCCGGCTTGCGTTCCATCGTTGCACACCGGCGCTCCAGGCTCCTTCAGCATCCGTAAATGCATCCGCTGATGGTGTTTAGATTCGTCGAACCTTCCCGTTTCTTTGGGTACTTCTACTTGAGAGTGGTGTGGACTGTAATAATCATAAATAGCTTCGTGATTTTCATCATCTTGTGCCGAACCAGGGATCTCGTCACGATATGTCGGATTCTCGGCCTCGCTTAGCCTAACTTCGACTTTAACTGGGTTTTGATCTGATGTACCGGTTCCCTGACCACCGTAACTGCTGGGGAAGGCTACGGCAAGGTAGATTTGTCCAAAGACGACGGATGATATAAAGAATAAATGCATTGAGTGGCCAATACTAATGGTTTCTGTAAAAAAGTACAGATTTCCATTACTCGTATTTGATACGGATTTCTAAATTAGAATTTTTACAGCGGAGAGAATTATTTGTATAATATGCAACACAAAATGTAAACTATTTTCAATATAGTCGCTCAAACAATTACGCCTAATAAATCTTTGTAGTGATATACTGATTCGACATTGAGAAAAAAACCTCACCGTCAATTGCAATAAATCCTTTCTGACGACAGCTGATAACCTTCAGTTTTATAATTGAACTCACAATGGAATTCCAAAAATCTTTTATATCCCCGTTCTCGTATTATTCACTGCAGTTTAAAGAAAATCTATTACACAGAACTATATCTATTTCGTGAAATGGTAATCGAATGTGAGCAACTACAAATTTAGTACTAACATTTCAACTTGGCGCGACTCGTCTAAGTTCAACTCGGATAGCTCTAACGAAAATAAGCAATGTGCGTATTGTGCATTGTTCGTCTGAATTCCAACAACTTCAGCGGTAACTTTAAACAGTTAGTTATTTTAACGGTAATTCGGGAAGCATTACCGAATTATCGAGTTGCTGCCTCTGTAGTCTGGCAGTCTTTGATATCGTTTCTGGGTCACTCCGCTTCGCATAAATTGAGAAGAACAAGGGTCAACTTGTTTTGGAGAGAACTGAAAGTCAAACTCCACATGCTGTAATCGCAAAAGGCAGCAGGACTAAAGCCACCGTGGAATGAATGAATTTTAAACAAGGGTCTTCTGCCGCTGTCGTGTGTGCTTCTGGGTTGTACCGTTCAGTCGGTGAGCTATTTGATCTCCATGCGTTAAATGGTATTAACGAATTCCCCTTTGATCTCATTGTTATTATTATCTCATTTTCCGCATTCGATGCGTCAATTAGTACTATGTTTTGGCTTAGCATTATTGTTCCAGCAGTTTCCCTTTGAATATTATCAAAGAAATTTCTTGTATATGCCGTAAGCCACCTAAACCGTCTTGACGCACTTCAGAGGTTACTCACACAGTTCCTATATGGTTTACGAAGAACTGAGAAATCACTATGGCGTCTGTGTCAGTGGATTACAACAACTAGGCATTGGAAACTCTGTTTATGCTGTTCTGTCCCAGAAACCTCGAACGAAACAACAACAGCACGTCACAGGAGAAACATACCATTCGCGTGCAAGTTGTTGACATAACGATATATCAAAGCATGTGTTCGAAATAAGCGATAAACTCGTGGCATCAATCGATGTTCCGACATTACTGTATGTTTCATGAGCTGGTTGGCCTAATCAGTCGACTGTAGGATTGCGTAAAATATTTTCAGCACATTATCTTGTAATCTTGTGATGATGTCGCCTATGGGATAGCTCCACCAAGGTAAGATTTGATGGAGATGCGGATTGAAACCAGGATCCACTCGGTATTGATTTTACCGCGATCTCCGAGATTTTTCTCTGCCCTTTCCCTGCATGTTATAAATTTCATTGGCGATGTGAAAAATATTGTTGAAATTTTGTTTTTCGACCTCGAAACAAATACATACCTGTCCAATGTGCTGAAACAACATAACAAACAATGTTTTCGAAGGTGTAATGCAAAATAACACGATTACCTTATGAAGAACGGAAATCTTATATCATGTGAACAGTGTCATTTGTTAAGGCAGGATCATGAACATTGTATCATCGTTTTCATCTTCGAAGAAGATTTTTGCAAAGGCATGTTGCCATTTTAAGTTACAGTGTTACTTGCTATGCTCAGCAATATGAAACAATTTCTTCAAACAATGTGGATATTTTTCTCCTTTGCTTGCTTATGGAAAAACTGCGATGCAGGTAATGTTTACCTGCATATAGAATTTTTTATCTCTGGTTAATGACAGCAATGTGTTTTCAACCTTAAAAACATTTCAGCAAGGTAATTGTAATTGACATCTTCAGTTAGTGATCCTGAGTAAACCAAAGCTTGCTAAACCTGATAATGTTATACATTAATGACCCTGTTTGCAGAGATATTTTTAGGAACGTGTCATCAGCGTTAAGTGGGGTTATTACTGCATACTTTTTCACAATTCCAGTTTATGGAGCTTCGTGTGGCTCACTCGCTCCACCGAATGCGACTGATGGCATTGCTATATTGGAGTTTCTGAAATTCAACTACACTTGCAGCGATTGGAGAATTATTGTCAAGTAATATTACTATTATAAAATCTCTAATTACTGCTAGTAATTTACTGCTAGTAATTTACTGCTCATTAAATCCTACAAATATAATGAGTAAACCTTAATAACCTAGTCATAGTTTTGAAGTCACAGTTGCCGGTTTAACTTTTTCTCCTTCGCAGAATGTCCGCTTGCGAGACAGACAATATAGCACCTCTAGATGAAACGATAGTGTTTATGGGAAACGATTCTGCTACCGACTACTCTTATGTAATGGATGCTTGCAAACGTTCGCTTGTAGAAGATCCGGTCAATGGAAATATCTACGTTATAAATGCTAGTATCTTCGAATGCGGAGCTCTTACTCAGGTTCATCGACAATAAAACTAATGATGGATAATAAAAAAATTTCCTTCCCTACTGAACATTTTCCACCATTTATATCTTAAAAAAAACAATATTTTTTTATTCTTCTAGAACACTGGTAGTATGGTGAGGTACACTCACTTCATCTACTTAGTGCTAAATTCCTCTCGTCCAAGTTCGATAACCAGATTCATAGATGGGAGAATCAATTTAACCTGTAATTTTGACTACAGCGTCAACGTAACTATGGATACCCTGCAGCCAAAGGCGCAGTGAGTATTATATAGCTAGGTTTAAGACCCGATTCAAAGAATTTTAAAAGTATATTGGTGAGCTCCCCTCGAACTCTTGAACGAACTGATAATACTTTTTGATAATGATAATAATTCTGCTGATTTTAAATATCATATTCTTGAACTACGTCATCATTCGGCATCAAAATATGCATTGTATATTATAATGGTTATTTTATGATATTTAATAAAAGGACAAATAATTTCAGACAATATAACGTGCAACAACCGGAAACTACAGGACAGTTCGTCGTTAACATGACGGCTTATCGTGACAACGCGTTGACCAATGAAATCGGAACGTCTTCGGCCGCCAACTCAAGTTATGTAGTTGTACCCGATTTTATTTACATTCTTGTTACGATATCGCAAGCCGCACATTCACAAGTAATTCTACAGGTTCGTCTCTTTAGGCTGGTCTTCGATATTGCATTGATTACCATATAGACAATCTGCAACGTACATCTTTACTTGCAGGCAACAAACTGTTGGGCTACTCCTACCTCTGACTCTGCAGATTCTACCAGAATTAATATTATCAGTAACGGGTATGACATTTTTGAAATTGAAATCTCAAATACATTCCTCAATCACGCCACATTTTGTTGTACAGGTGTCCAGTGATTGACCCGATTGACCCGGATGGTATAACAGTAATCACTAACTACGTCACCACGAGAGTAAAGCTTAGACTGCGATCTTTCGTGTGGTCGAATTATCCCTTCGAACAACAAAATATCTACGTTCATTGCTCTGTATTTATATGTGATGAGACACTGTTTTCAAATTGCACATCTCAGGTCGAAATTTTGACGTTTGTTTTCCTTTTTGTGTTTCTATTTTAAGCTATTATTTGCAATCTAATACAGACCTGCGCTCGTCGTAAACGAGATATTACCGAGGATGTAAAACATGGAGGAGGAATAGTGTCCCTCTCAGCTGTAACAGTACGGACTAATTCGCTTTGCTCCGGAGTAAGTGGTTATAATTTATTTTATCAAAGTCCACAATATAGTACAGTATCATAGCGTTGCAAATGTAACCAAAGTATATGGCGTTACTTAAGATTTCTTCTTTTTAGCCTGCTGGTAACAAATGCAGTCAAATCTGTACTGTTATCGATGGATCACGTGTGTGCAATTGTTACTCGCAGTTCACTTTGAAAGAGGATGGAATTTCATGCCAAGGTATTGTTTTTCCGGGTCATGGTATACTGTGTAACTATACAGGTAGGCATGAGATAAAAACGTAACGAGCTATTTCAAACACGATTTTCAGATAACAGATATACAGATACCATTCAATCTGTGGTAGACCAAACCACGTCGGAGGAGATATACCTTAATGATGGTGATGGTTTGCCCGCAATCATTATGACCTTTGTTTTCTGCGTTTTCATCATATTGGTTCTCTGTAAGACTAAAAAAACAGCAGACGAAAAGAAGATGATTGTATGAGTGTATGATATATCTAAATGGGACAACTTTTTAGGCATTACGAACAAAATTATCCCTTTCCATTAAGCTACGATCTTGTGAATATAATTTTGAATCGTTAAACTTACATTTTTGTGATGAATCATGATAAACTTACATCGTAATTTTAGTTGTGAGTGTAAGTGGGCTATTTATAGACTTTGCTGATTTGTATCATGTACGCGGCGGTAGAGGATTAATCGCATCATGTTACAAGAACTCTAACGAACACCTAAATAATGCAAAGGTCAGACCTGGGGTACGTGAGCCGCCGGAGTTTCTAGCCGCCGGTGTTGAAATGGATCGGTCCCGGATTACTGATCTATAAACTCTTATAAATGAATTTCTAATGATCCAATCACGCTAAAATTAGCACATACGAGACGTAATACATAAACTAACATTCCCTGAAAACAATGGCTCGATTGATTCAGGGTAACCCTAAAAAAGTCTATTTCGAAACTCGAATACCTATTTCGGGTCGACCGTAACGAGTGACCTCGCGTTGAACAACCTTAATAACTCGCGGACCAATTGTCGTCCCGCTATATATGTGTGTCGTATATAGTGGGACGGCGATTGGACCGCGAGTTATTAAGGGTTGTTCAACACATGGGCCGTCACTTGTTACGGCCGACCCGAAATAGGTATTCTAGTTTCGAAATAAATTTTTCCGGGGTTAACCTAAATCAATCAATCCAATTTTTTTAGGGAATGTTGCTTTATGTATCACGTCTCATATTTGCTAATTTTAGCGTGAATGGATCATTGATAATTCGTTTATATTGTTGATTGTACTTTGCCATCTAGCGGTTGAAAGTTTTTACTTCACTTAACGGTTATAAATAATCCAACAGTGACATCTAGCGGTTGGAAATATTTACTTCACCTAACTATTATTAATGAATTGTAATGATCCAATCACGCTAAAATTAGCACATATGAGACGTAATACATCAACCAACATTCCCTGAAAAAATTGGTTCAATTGATTCAGGTTAACTCCGGAAAAATCTATTTCGAAACTCGAATAACTATTTCTAGTCGCCCTAACGATTGACCCCGCGTTGATAAACCCTCAATAACTCGCGGATCAATTGCCGCCCCACTATAAAAGACACACCAATTTTATAGCGAATCTATACACATAAGTTTCATATGCACAGCAAATCAACGGGGGCCGTTAACCTCTTTTTAACTTAAGGTTAAGTAACTAGGTGGTTGGTGATTTACAAAGGGGGGACGGCTACCGTTAGTTTGCTGTGCATATGTGGCTTATATGTATAGATTCGTTATGAAATTTTGCATTCATTGGTGTGTCATATATAGTTGGACGGCAATTGGACCGCGAGCTATTAAGGGTTGTTCAACGCGGGTACACGTTACGGCCGACCTGAAATAGGTATTCGAGTTTCGGAATAGATATTTTCGGATTTGACCTAAATCAATCGACCCAATTTTTTCAGGGAATGTTGGTTTATGTATTCCATCTCGTATGTGCTAATTTTAGCGTGATTGGATCATTAGAAGTTCATATATGAGCGTTAGGTGGAGTAAAAATTTCNGCTAATTTTAGCGTGATTGGATCATTAGAAGTTCATATATGAGCGTTAGGTGGAGTAAAAATTTCCAACCGCTAGATGTCACTGTTGAATCATTTATAACCGTTAAGTGAAGTATAAATTTCCAACCGCTAGATGGCAAAGTACAATCAACGCTTTGACCTTGTTCTATCGGCCCAATTTTTTCAGAGAATGTTGGTTCATGTATTACGTCTTATATGCGCTAATTTTAGCGTGATTGGATCATTAGAAGTTCATTTATATGCGTTTATAGATCAGTAATACGGGACCGATCCATTCTAACTTCAATAAACTGGCGACTCACGTACCCCAGGTAAAGGTTAGCTAAGTTTTATTCTTCCTGTCAGTTACTAAATAATATAGTATATGTTGAGAAAATGTTATCTTTCTATATATTGAACGATAGAGTACAAATATCGCCAGGCAGCTTTCAACGAATGGTGCTTTATCAATAAATATTCTTCTTGGGCTATTTATAGAGTTTGCAGATTTGTATCGCGTGAGAGGCGGTAGAGGACTTATCGCATCTGGTTACAAGATCTCTAACGAACAACCATGTAATGCGAAGGTGAGCTAAGTTGCATTCTCGCTGTCAGTTACTACAGAAGGGTACATAAAATATGCTAAGAACTTATTATCCGGCTATATTTTGTATTAAAGAAGGCAAATATCACTAGGCAGTTTTCACTGAAAGGAGCTTTATCGATAAATTTCTTCTATTTGTCAGGTTGAATCACGATGGAACTGATCCTGTTTTGGGTATCATATTTCTTTCGGTTCTATTGATTACTTCACCTATTCTCATTCTAGTCTATTTTTATATGTACGCTCTGTACACACACTACACTTGGTTGTGCGATATTTCATTGTTTATAGCGGCAATGCTGATCTGCACTCGCAGCTGAAGCCTTGAATTTATTTTAACCCTACTATAATTTTTAACAAGGACGAGAGTTGGGTGGTTAGTAATTACTTAGGTCTCTGGTCATTTAGACAGTGGGGTCAGGGAAACAGTCAAAACTCTACAGCTTGAGACAGAGTAATAAAAAATTACTATTGTAATTCTGCAGTGTGGAATTATTGCTCAACAATATTATTTAGAGTCTCTAAACTTACATGAAAGTACATCATGGAAATTAACAATTTTAATAATGAACCTCTCACGAATGGAAAGAATTCGCACGCGACGGGAAAATTGATGTACGAACAGCGAAAAATACATGGCAAAAATGCAGCGGCGATTGGAGAAATTTCGAACTATAACATAGAGGTAACATCCTAACGCAAGAAATTATGGTGTAGTAGTTTGTAAATGGTTTGACCTTCTAAGGCTTCTCTTGATCATATTTCTTGTAGTCTGTGCTATTGAAGGTCAGATTATGTTCAGTATCAATGCGTTTTTTCAGTGCATGGTTACATAATGCATTAAGCTCTCTTTACTAGTCTTCTTGGAAAGTCTCTGAGGAACAGTTGGGTAAACGTTGGGTCAATAATGTTGGAATGTGGGTTCTACTCAGCATTCTGAGTTCTGTGTTTCGAGTATTGTGTTTTTTATCCGACACCACACCCATGGTCTCACCATATTAAAACTTCACAAGAATGTGCTCACGTAGTGTACTAGCAGTGGAGAATAAAGGTTCCTTATAAACCGAGCTGTGATGAAGGATAGTTTAAGATTTATTCTGGGATTTAAACTTGAAAATAATCATTTTAATTAGTGAGCGTGTTGTAGTTAATTTCCTTTAATCATTTTCTTCTCATATCCATGAGTTCTATTGAGATGGTAGGGCAGTTTATACCTGAAAATAATCACATGTTATTTGCCCACAGCCTAGACAGTATTACTGATAAATTTATTTGTAAATGTGTATGGTGAACAATGTTTCGAATATCTTGCTCTGATAGATTTCCGGTCATCGCTATTCACCTCAATTGATAGCTATTATACTATCTCTACTTTTATCTTTTACCAAAGAATGCCTCTTAAGTGTTCTGATTAAATCCACTGATGCTTTATTTGTGCAATATGTATTGTATGTGATTAAATATTTCATGAGGGTTACAAACCTAGCAATAGGTCAGAATGGGAATTGCCGGGATACCATCTAGCCTCTATGTTAGTTTTGGATGTGGTTTTTGTTCAAGTTTTGAATAAAGTTGCTTCGTTGGTCATTGACCTGGGAATATTACCTGCGCAGAAACTTTTTGTTAAAGTTTTTGGTATTTTTATTATTTTACAAAAATCTACTTTTTTCAGCATTTGCTCACTCTTCCAGTGGAACGAAAAGATGGCTTACTCACAGTGGAAGACAGTATCAGGAAGCTTAAGCTTCTGGATGCCCGTGGAAAAATATGGATGCAGGAGACTTTGATGCAAGTCGATGAAAAGGCCGTCTCTTTGTTTGACCAAACAACGCAGGTAATATACTATGGTACTTCAAGTTCTGTTAATTTTAACAGATATAAAATATTATTTTCAATCCTGAATAAGAACAGATCTAATCCATAACATAATTCTACTTAGCTCTAGGAATCTTTTGCCCGCCATCTATGTATGGTTGTAATGCTTTCTCTCCGTTTTAATTTACAATCGTTAAGCTCATTGTGTGGGATTGTTAAGTACCATTGTTCAGCTAAATAACATGAAAAGAAGAACAAACTTGTTGGCAAGAGATTTACTGTTTCCAGTTCCTAGACTAAGGAAAGTTATTATGTGATTTGCATTAGCACATGTGGTTAAATATGTTTGCTGTGCTATTATGTACGTATAAAATAAAACACCTTTACCATGTAAAACAGTCACGTGTTGCCTAGTTCTTAGTACAAATTTTTATTGAAGTAGTCGGAATGAGTTTGATTGATGGCACGGTGCCATTGTCAAAGGGGTCCTATGTCAATATTGTCTTTTTACTTCCACAGTAGTTGCGACATTATTTTAGTAATACCTTTTGTAAGTACGTCATTTGTAATGTCCGAGGTAGCAAGGGGATTCGGTGTTGAGTGCTGATACGAATGCTTACAGGCCGATAGCCAAATTTTTATACAATACTTATTTAAATCTGTTGAAGTCATGCTTGCTTTTGCTTTTTTTAATACAATTTTTTTTCTTTTTTATGCTATACTATCTATCATGCTATCAACTTGAATATCCACCCATACCACAACTCAAATATACCTACTATGCAAACAGTATTAGAACCAACTCTGCTTTGGCATTGTTAATAATTGCTTTTGCAAGTTTGTTCCATTCTTGGAGAATTTAGAAGTTCATTCTTTTAACTTGAAATATTCCACTCATATATCCATAATTGTTAACCAGACATCAATTCTTTGGTGGGTATTTGCTATTTGAAACTTTTGTTGATTTATACAAGCTAGTACTACAATAAATCAGCTCCCACATTCGGAGATGATGAGGAAGGCGTAGTCCCGACAGACCAGTTTCTTTCAATAGTACATGATTGACTATACAGCATACCATCGCTATCAGATTATTTGCTCAAGTACCTTCCGTCAACAGT
The DNA here is from genome assembly GCA_013436055.1 of Halocynthia roretzi. Lineage (NCBI taxonomy): Eukaryota > Metazoa > Chordata > Ascidiacea > Stolidobranchia > Pyuridae > Halocynthia > Halocynthia roretzi. The sequence continues at coordinate 223,622 of QRAM01000067.1, read as the reverse complement.
TAAAGGATAGAGCTAGGTTATCATTGCTCTCGGGTAATGCAAACAAGCACACGTTTGCATTTGATAATAAAATTGCACGAGTCCCGATGTGTTACCTTGCACGAAAGTTTATTCTACTGAATTCCCTGAATCGAAACTATTTTATTTGATCAAATATTGATGTCATGCCTCTTACCTATTCCTGGTGCTCAGCACCGCGAGTACACAAACCAAATGTGAATACTGCAAACATACATTACTTCTGGAGAATTGGTTTTGAGTTACCTTTTTTGGAATCCTCTGAGGTTATATATAAAGGGGGAAAACATGTTACGAATTGACTGATAAAAGACATGGTATACATCAATTCAGTGAACAATTGCTCCATTGCTTTTGTTAGTTTCTATCTGGTATCTGTCTACAGTTAATTCATATCACATATTTGTGATACAGAATGGAGGCAATTTCAGGATGATAAGTGATTTTTATGACCACAATTCTCATGTCAGTGAGAAGCGATCTTTCTGATCGGCCCCTAGAAATGCTTATGCTAAGTCATAAATCCTCAATCCATTGTGTGGAATTCAATGAAGTGAATAGGATTATGTAAATACCAGCGCCATTAAATAGATAATGTGTTCTGAATATAAATATTTATATGGACACAAGAGTGTCAGTCAACTACATTTTTTTTTATATTTTAGGATTTCTCTGTGTAATCTGGAATACAATGGTGATAAAATAGAATGCATATTTACCTATGGTATAAAATAACATATGATTTTTATTAAATTTTTACCTGGAACCAATCATGCACCAGAAACGTTTTTTTCTATATTCCCAGAAATAATTATTCGATCGATATATTTATAGTGCGAGTCGCTACAATGTGAGATTAATGTAGAATTTCTTAACTAAATAAATCACAATAGTAATTTGGCAATTCAAAGAATGTTCTTGAATGCCACGTGTTGTATCTAAGTATTCTAGAAAAATCATCTCTTTTCTACATTCCATAATAATGGAACAAGAATGCCACAGAATATCTTTCATTTGCCGATATAATGCACTGTTTTCACCCAGGTTAGCTATTGAATAAAAGGAAATTTATTGATGAGCCATCATTATGTAAAATAATTTTACTATGATAAAACCTAACTCAGCACCCTCCTTTGACAGAGATGTGATTTTCCCTTTAAAAAGATCTTCGATACTTCTAGATTCACAGCAGAATTCTTTTGAAGAATTCCATGCTATAATCAACAACCCTCCCTGTAAATAATCAAACCATATTGTCTAAATTTCAATGTGTTCTATAATTACAGGAGCAACTTGAAAAATTCCTGTTGGTCACTATCCAACACGTCGAGGCCGTGCCAGAGGCTGCGAATTTTAATGTTGTGGCGATTGTAGTCAAAGATGTTGATCAGAAAACACCAGATATCCATCTCTTCCATTCTCCTAGATTTCTGGTAACAAAACAATTGCAAATCTTAACAAACCCTTGCCATGACTACGTAACCACTTAATGTCAATCCCCAATCTCTAACAGGCAGATGTTATTGCCGCGGATATCGAAAGCGCCATGGTCGACTGTAAAGACAAGAAGGGCCGCAAGATACGTCCGGAGACCCTTCGCCGCCACAAGCAAGCTGTGGAAGCGGTAACAGTAATTCCGCCTCCTCCTTTAGATCCCCCTCCTGCTCCTCCTATGAAAGATTTCGCCAGGCAAAGAGTTGAGAACTGGGTTCAAAACGGACAAAGTATGGACTACCTGATGAAGAAATTTGTATTGTAAATATTTACCTTTTCATTCAACTTTTGTATAAATATAGACATCCATCAATCAGAACTTGGTGACGAAACACCTGAGGCATTTGCAGCCAGGATTAACAGAGATGTGGTAAGTGCAGTTTTATTTGGAGCTGCAAGTTAGTATTTTCTGCCAGGTGTATGGAATGTACTATACGACATAGTAAATAGTATACTGGAATATTATTAGATTTATTTTTTATCTCTTAAATTATAAATTCATTTTCTTGAATTCCCTATGTTTTGTTTCACTCTCGTAATGCAAGTGACCTTAGTTCCATTCATACCATGTGCTCTCTTGCATGGACAAAGAAATTTCTAAATATCTTGGAGACCACCACTAAATTTTGCTTGATGTATGTTATAGGGAAATACACCTGGAATCCTCTTTAACAATTGTTAATTAATTCCGGTTCCTAATTTTAAAACGAATGCCAAATTTGCTAATTTTGCATATTGTTGATATCTATATGCTGTATAAGGTAATCTTTAATATCTTTTAGAAGTTACTGGTTACTTATTAAATTATTCCTTCTAATCTTTTCAGCAAATATTGAATCACACATTAGATGACATTGAAACCTTCGTATCAAAACTGCAGAAATCTGCAGAAGCCATGAAAGAACTTTCTCAGCGCAAAGGAAAAAAGTGATTTCATATCTCTCACATTCTCGGTGCTGTGTTTATTCTTCGCAGTTTTCAAATGACTACAGATTGTTATTGCTTATTAAACAGGAGAGGGAAAAAGAAGGCATCCGGTGAAGGTATGCTCACACTTCGGTCGAAACTTCCTCCACACACAAAATTTATTGAATGCTTTTGCAAATTCAAATACGCCTTTAACCTTCTGGTAAGCATTCACACTCCCATGTGGTACTATCATGGACATGATATTTTTTGCTGCTTGAATTCAAGAGATTCAGTAGCCGATATCTGATTACCTCTCATCTTTACAGTGACTGTTTTTCATGTTTAGGCAAAACTGAGATCGCATATTCAAAATCCGAACGCTGTGGAAATAATTCATTTCCTCTTTACACCTCTGGAAATGTGTGTGAAAGCCTGCGGCGGTTTCGAAATCGTCAGGTCAGTAGAAATTCCGTTATTGACGAGGAACACCATCGACCTGCTCAATAATTGTACGACGACACACGAGGCTGAACTGTGGAGAAATTTAGGAGAATATTGGAATAGAGCGAGGTATGTATGAGAAAACTTTTGAAAATCTGTATCGTGAAAATTTCTTCCTATCAAAATATATCATGAATTTTCTGTAGACTTGAGTTTCCCAAGGAACATAATTTTCCACCGTACGTTCCCCAGTTCTATTCTGGTTGGACGCCTCCTCCTCTTTTATCGATGCCGGCAAACGAAGGCGAGGATCACACTAATGACTTGGAAGCTACCATAAAAGAGCAGGCAAACAAGATCAGCCGGGATGAGGCGGCAAGAAAAGCAAGTTTACAAGTTAGTAATATAGCAATGGATATTCAGTGCAATTTTGAAATATATGTTTTATGTTCGGTCAATATAATAATGCTAAAAAATGTTTTTTTTTCTATTCCAGCTGCTGGATGAGAGCTATGGCGATTCTTTGTCAAACTCATTCAGATCAAATTCAACGTGAGTTATTTTGAATGAAATCTCCAATTAAAATTAGGTTGCAGCATACAGGCAATATAAAATAATGCAAGAAATTTAATTTATTAACTTCAACATGTATCTGTCATTTCAGGAACAAATGACATTACTGTAGGTGTGTTATTTATGTGCTATTTCTGACATCATATTCAATATAGGAGTTGCCCGGCCATAATTGCTTGCACAAGAATTTTCTATTATATTGCAGATATATGAAATAATCCATTTAAAAAAAGTCATGAAAATACCAGGCTAGCTGAAAGTAGATTTGATCAAACCAGGCTAGCTGCAAGTAGATTTGATCAAAACAGATAAATTATTAAAAAGGAAATATGAAGGAAATGATAATTCAATACAACTATATAGTGTTTTGCAAAGAACTATATTGTAAATTCACACAAAAAGAGAGAAGTGTTGTGTTCTAAGTCAATTTATTTTCAACATTCACACTTTCCATACTTATGCATTGGACCCGCTTATTCTTATATAATTGAGATGCTTTCATACCATTATTACCGTATGTAATTCCTGACATTAGCTTACATGTTTTATGTTATTTTCAGACACTTGCCGTACTCAGAGCCAGTCGTCGTCATGTGTACGTGTCGGTCCATGTACGATTTTGGTGGACGGAACAAGAATGAACTCAACGTGACACGGGACGAAGTACTAGAGGTGTTACAGAAAAACCGGGCTTGGTGGAAAGTTCGTAATAGTCGAGGTCTGTCATCTGCTAATACTGCTTTATATTTTTGTCACAATTTTTGTGTAAATTGTTGTAAAGGTCTGTAATCCGACTCCGTGACCCTGCTGGGTAGATGGCTAAGTATGATTGTTTTCTTCAGGTGAAACAGGACATGTTCCCGGAACTCACATGATCATCATATCCAACAATAAGTCTCCAAGTTCTACAAACTCTGATCCTACATCTTCTCCTCCACCGTTATCTCCACTTGCTCCACCACCACCTCCTCCTCCACCTGTAAGTCTTCCACTGTTGTAAATGTTTCATTGAATTTCATTTTCGAATATTGAATAGGGATTCTCTGTTTAGAATATTATAAATAAATACTTAGGTGATCAGGAATATTGAAGAATAAGTAGTCTTGTATTTTTTCTCAAGAAAGCGATCCAATAATTTTCCGGTTATACTTCACAATATTTGTTTCATGCTTTGTTGGTTTTGATGAGTGTTAGAACACCAGCTCTATGGTTGGCTAGTTCATAAAAGTTGGTCACATACTATTTTTTATGACCAATCAAGCAGCATCATAAATAATTCATTACGAGGGTATTAAGAGATAAATACCTTTGCTAGTGGACACTAGCCTCGAACCTCAATGTAATTGAACTGTACAAACAACGTTTTTCTAAAAATTTAATAAAATTTAAAATTCTTGTGTAAGCTCTCTCGTACATAATAACAAGCTATGGGATAAACGTCAAATAACGGCTATCTACTTTCGCTTTCACGCTTCAAGGGTTATGTGGAAAAATGTTGAAATTCGATAATACTGAAACTGCAAAAATTCTAAACTCTAAAAATATTTCAATTGTATTTAAGGGTTGTCAATTTATTGAAGGTCATACATGTATTGAAAACTGGTTTGATTATATGTTGCTTTTCCTTATTCACTCATTCTTTGGTTCGTCATCATGGTCCAGTGTCAAAAACAGAGTCAAAGTATTTCCCTACCTTTTGTATGTTACATTTTTTATTCATGTGGATTAGCTGTTGGTTAGACTATGAGCATTGTGTATGCTGGGATAAATTTAGATTTCCTGAGCTTCAAATACCAGAACTCTTTTTGTTTGGATTACAATGAATGAGAGATATTGTGAAAAAAGTCTTAGAGATAAAGTCACTGAAACTTTTAATTTGTTTTCTGAGATTGCTGTTGCTTCGTTGCCAACATATAGTTATGATATATCTTACCAAGTCTAAACATAAATAATAATGTGATGCATATTTGTTAAAATAAATAGGATCCAAAATAAGAACAATTCTAGAATTAAATGTTCTAAATTGTTCCTTGCCTGTTGTGGCAAAAATATTATTGATCAAGAATTTTTCAATGACAATTACTGAAGTAGCAACCATTTAAAAGGGCTTTCTGCAATATTAGAACATTACATTACCTCCATATCCAATCATTTATTACACTAGATTTACATTGTTTCAAATTTATGTTTAATATGTTTATATTCGTAATTTGTTAACTGTAATTAACCTTTCTTACTCAGGCTCCGCCATCTTATATGCCAGCCCCACCTCCTCCTCCTCCTCCTCCCCCTCCACCTCTATTTGCACCTGTAATGAATACACCAAGGAAGGCTGGTAAATACATATATGTGGAACCATTTTATCTTTTCCGTTTAAAGTACATTTATCAGTCAAATCTAATCACTGCACGATTGTTTCCATTAGCTGGCAGTATTCAAAAAGATACAAAATCTTACAACGCCAACGAGAACAACAATATTGGCAACGCTAAAATGACAAATGGCACTGCGAACCACATGAAAGTTGCTACTAGTAATTCAAGTCTGCAAGAAGAACTACGACGTAGAGTCAACACACAGCAAGCGCATCAAAGAAATTTCAGCATTCCTAAAAAGAATTGTAAGTGTGCAAATTAAAATTGATCCGTACCCTGATATCTATTATTAAATCTGTTATGGATTTTGTGTCCAATTTGTAATCAAACGTAACTTACCTTGTAGCGGCTTTGCTGAATTCATATAAAATCACCACGGATTCGACCCCTGAAGATGTGCAGCGCTGGTTGCAGTCGAGATCCTTTACGAAAATTACCATCGACAGTCTCGGAGTTTTGACTGGTGCTCAACTCTTCACACTTTCCAAGGATGAACTCAAGCAGGTACAAGAATCTTCTAACTCAGAATGTTGATAATGTCAATTTAGTAGATTAATTTTTGTCAGTATATTCTGGTAAAAATAATTTTCATAAGAATCCTATTCAGTTGTGCTTTTATTAATCGTATCTAGGTGATTTAGAATATTCACCACCATTTGGTTATAGATTCCTGAATGTTTAAAGCCTTGGAGCACATTGCCAAATTTTTAAAATCGCATTGTGTAGCTCATTATTTTTATTCCTCTTAAGGTCTGTGAGGAAGAAGGCTCTCGTGTGTACAGCCAACTAATGGTGCAGAAGTCCATGGTTGATGAAATGAAGAGCGATGATGACGAACTGTCAAGAATAATGCGAAAACGTCAACAGAAGGTCGAAGGCAGCAGCTAGATTTAAGCCACCATATCCGTGACCAGTCATGTTCGTTCCTTAAGGAATTCCACAGGCATTTTGAATCGTGTGATATACATTCCTTTTTAGATTTTAGAAGTATTAATCGTTTTTTTGCAATTGATCAGTCTCTCTTCCCTTACACATGGGTATTTTTTGATTTGAGCTCACTGTATGTAATTTTCAAAGTGTTGTGCATTAATTACTCGTAGCTATGCTGATTGGTGCTTTCGAATAGCGTGTTCCCTACAACAACTCCAGATTTCTTTCCTGGGTCACATTTAACTATGATGCTGACTCCTAATAGTTCTGATTTTGTTGGTATGTAAGTAAACAAAGTCTTAGGCTCTTCTGTTCCAACCAGTCCAAATATTGGATGCTTTTGTCCTGTTATTTTGAGATGGTTCGGGTGGCAGATCTCTTCACATAGCTTGCAATGAATAATATTTTATGACAATTTGGCATGCTATTTTCTGGCCACCCCAAATGCAGCAGTTCTAGCAGCATAGCAAAGCACTTGATGGTAGAATAGTTAGTTACCGGAGATTTCTTTAATTTTATTCCTTATAGTATTAAAGTTCAACTAGAAATACCTTTAACTGTAAATTGAATAATAGTACTATTTTTTTTGCTAGTCTATTGTTAGGTTATCATTGAATGTGGGATTTTATTTCAATGCAATAATGCTATTTATTTCAATGCAAGATACGTGTAGTATGCTACTAACTCGATTTATGAGGATTCGCTCAACGTGGTGTACTTTAAAAGCACACATATGGTGTTGTTCACTGCATCCTACAGTTAAAGCTTCAATAACATCCTGTCTTACATTTCAAATCAATTTTTATTCCTATTGTTTTTAATTTATGTAGTTGTTCTGAATTCATTTTAAGTAAAAATAGTTCAATTAGGTCACTGGTGTGGCTATGAAATAATATTAGTTGTGTTATGCTCAATATTTTAGTATTTAGGGTTTGTTGATTTTTTCAAAAGTGACAGTGGATGTGGGATGAAAACTTTTTTGAAAACAGAATGTATCAGATGTTACCTGAATAGACAATAGACAGGACGTGGTAGTTTATTTTATCCCATTATTCTTATTTACTCCGGTTTTGGCAGTAGTTTCAAATTGAAATAGTGAATTTCCATGCAGTGTTGGGAAAATACATGCCTGAGTTAAGAAGTTCTTAAGACACGGTGCTTACTGTGATATAACAACGTACTATTTCCATGTGGCCTGACATTTTTTTAGATTATTCATGTACCTCCGTGCGTACGATTCTATTTTCACTGTAGTATGGACATGTTTATTTTCACTGTTGTACATAACCTTGATAAAAAAGTTCTACAACCATCTCCCTTTTAGAATTTTTGCGTTTATGTCATTTGCTATTATTCTTTTTAAAAAACATTTTAATTGTGGGTTTTTCTTGTTGTAAAAAATTTGAACAGGTCACTGTAACCTACGATTTCTATTTCTGTAAATTAATTCATTGCATTTCATGATTACGACTATATTTTTGTGTCGCTGTGCTTAATAATCCTAGACAATTGAGCTTTGGAAATCCACAAAAATATCTAAATAATTTTCACATGCTTGTGTAGTTGAGAAATTACTTTTTATTGCTAATTCCAATAAATATAAAAATTCCTAATTTTGTATGGCTGGTATGACATGGAGGAACTGATGGCAGACCACATAGCACCCGGGACAGGATTAGCTATTGTCAGAATAAGGAGTGGTAAAGAAATATTATTCATAACCATGTAAATATGGTAATTAACACCTATCAGCCGTTTTCAATTTCATTATTTTACAAGGGGTAGCCAATAAATAGGCTGTAGCACATTAAATATTTTCTGTCATATTTTTCTCTGAAATGAAAATATCATCACGAACCACTAGGTGGCGTAACGGCCGGCAAAATAGCGGTATATCACCTGTGAACTCATGACGTATGGTATTTGTTCTCTCGCCTATTCGACTTATGGTTCTTCCGGAGAGGAGTGTTCTAAATCTCGAAAAGAATTGGTTCGTTTAAGAAGAAATCTACATCAAAATCAAGGTAACATAAAAGGATGACCTGTCTATAACCGTGGCTGATTCATTAACCCGATGACTTTGGAAGTTCGAACCTACCAACAAGTTTTATTTGCGTAATAGTTTTCCTTAGTCCGGTCTACCGCAAAGTAACTGCTATTTTTAGTAGCAAATTCGATACTAGTTTAGCAGTGCAGTAGTATATGAAAAACAGCAATAAATATTAAGTACAGCGAACCGAACCCAAGGTGACTTTTGCGTCATGCTAAGAAGGTTAGATTAGCTTCAATATTATGTACTCAATCGTAAATGTTGGTTTGGACCCATTTTCTGTAGTGGGTTTAGTGAATTTTTATTGTATTATAGTTTATTTCTAGTAATGCAATGAAAAAAAGGCGACCACAATACTAGTACCTTGAATTCTAGCAAGTACCTTATCAAGACCGTTCACTCTTGACTTTTTTTGCGTTTTGAAGCAGGATTGTTATTTATTCAGTTAATTTAGATATTGGTGTGATATGTCATTCAGTGTCTTCAAGTATCAAGTGGATTTTATAGAGGCAATCCATTAAATCACATTAAACAGTGTTGAGATTTTTAAGAGTGGTCAGAAATTCAATAATAGCATCTCCGTAGGGACTAGAATTTGCGTATGCCAAACTTAGTATTTCTTACATGAGAAATAAAGCTCTGTCAATTATGCAGCCTTCACGAAATGGCCATATAGTCCACGGGCCCGGGGAAGTGTAACTTCGACCCTCAATTTTTTCCTTTGTAAATTTGAATCAGTAAATGATACTCATTATGATATTATAAAACCCCAACTTATTCCCTAAGTTACCACTGGTTTTAAGGCTGTTTATAACTTTTATTGTAAAAATATGACTGATTTTAGTGTCATGCACCGTTCATGCATTTACCAAATGAGCGGGTTTGCTGTATATTCTGACTCATCGAGATAGAAAAATATTCAATTGTTTTTATGCCAGAGTTCAATCTGCGGTATCCATTTTTTACAGTGTATCAGCAGATTCATATTCATCACTATCCTCACGCATGGTAGGAGTGTTCCCTGTAGTAGAATTAAGTTTTTGACACCTGGCAAATAGGGTTTTACTAGTAAAACCATCGTTCTAGTATGTGAAATTTGATTGATTCACTATCATTCTTTATAAACAATTAGTTTACCCGCATTCTTTTGATTTTAGAAAACATGAGAAATAAGAATCTTTTCAGCATTTGTTGAGTGAAAACAATAAAGAATTAGATTATTGTGTTGCAGGTGCATGCGATACATGAGGCTAAATCCGATGAGAGTATTGATAGGTATACAAAAGTTATTAAGCTTGGATGTTTACATAGCTTGAATCGACTTGCTCTACTAGTCATACTTTGAATTGCCCTGTTGTGCCAGCACTTTCATTTTAATAATGTCCGTTACAGTGAATTACTGTCCCTAAAAAGGTTGGGAAACACTGATCTAATGTACTCTGTTAAAGGATTTACCCATATACTTCCAATGGAATACCTAGGGCAGTCTTGTCAAGCCAACAAATTGTTTTGTTTGGTAAAATGTATTGTATGTACAGTGAGAATTGAGGTTGAAAATGATGTGTATCTATAAGGAAACCCAATGTTTAGCTATTTGAGTTGGTAAAATATGCCTATAAAATGTATATATAATTACATAAATACAATTATAATAGTAATAATGTCATTGTCTGCTATTATTTCATTTCAAGAATGAGTTATGGAATAGTACAATACATTATTTGAATTATTTCGATGCAAGATTGGCATTAACACTGTCTTATGGGCAGCAGTGCTAATGTCGTGGCCTATTCAGACTATACTGTTCAGCTAGGTATACATCACTTGCGTGGAAATGAGTCATTCGCTTACTTTCCTGTTGCCAAATTACACATAATTGTCTCTGGTTACTAGCAGTGCTATGCTGGTCTACTATCATCTAATTTACCTATGTTTATACCAATGAAGTCATAAAATCAGCAATAGCTTGTTATGACAATGCAATTGAGTTTAGCCAGTAAATGTACTGTATGTCAAGTCCAGTTAAATATTTTTTCTTTGCAGGGTGTAGTTTGTATTTCTTTCCAGTTACAGTTATTTTGCTCTTATCATGAATACATGAGAGCTGTGTTGTAAATTTCAAGACTTGAGCTACATTACTATCTTAAGTATGACTTTAAATTTGTTTTCTACTGCTAGCTTCTAGTTATGTCCATTCAGTTATGTCACTGGCTTACTTTGGTAATACAGATGTTAGCCGTAGATGTTTGTATGCTCATGTTATTTTCAAGAAGTATGACTATGTTAACTAGTCAAATATTCTCATTTTCTTTAATTTCCTATCAAGATAATATTGAAGTTGAGTTATTGTTAAGCAATTAACAGGTCAATTGATTATTACACCTTATAGTTTTACTAGTTTCATATATTGATGACATGTTAACAGCACACTATTCTATATCATTGTTTGGCTGTTTGTTCTTAGTATACAGTCAGCTACTGCCAATTGTGATTATATTTCTCTGTAAAATTATTGCAGAATTATAGGCTATAACAAGTGCTATAACTTACAAATGATCATGTCATTACATTCATTCTGACTATGTGCACGTTACAGTGACCTTTGTTAAGCTTTAGACCAGGTTTCTGCTGGCAAGAATTTGTCTGATCAGATGAAGCCTCAGAATTTACTGTAGTGACGGGTCATTGTAAAATTTAGTCATTGATTTCAAATACAAGTTTATTGAATACTACACGAACTGCTCTTATAACTCCCCTTAATCCCAGAACTCTCTAGTTTATTTCATTAAATCACTAGGTACTAGAAAATTTTTGTCATCATATAAAGGAATTCTATCAAGACTTGAATCTTATTCGCACAAAGAGACACAGAGCATGCAGTATATGTTATAGAGCTACCATAGATACACCTGTATAAGTAACTCTGATAATCTTTTGTAGGGAATCTAGGTACAGAAAAATGTGCATTATTCACAAGTATATACGATTATATATACATTGAATGAAAAGAATAAATGAATGACTATCTTGACTATCTTTAGTTTTTACACTTGATTTACTGTTTATTTAGGTGTGAAATTTCTTTGAAAATGCCCGAAACTAGACCACATGAGATGGATGTATTTATAATTGCCACACAATTATGTATCACATGCTCAAATCTGACTGAAATTATATGACAATTTTATTGAATATCCTATTATCCCATTGACCTAATAAGTTCATATTAATTTTTCAGACCATGGCGCATCACTGGCAGAGTCATAATGTGAAGCAGAGTGGAGTTGATGACATGGTGCTGCTGCCAAAAATATCCGATGCGGCCATCGCAGAGAACCTCAAGAAACGATATCTAGACGACCAGATATTTGTATCCTTTCGTTGAATATGTAATCGATATAAATACCGTTTCGCCTCATAGTAATTTTTCTTGCTGATGATGTAATTTTAGTCATTTGTCGTGTGTTGACGTGGCTCAAATTTCCTTTTCAATTGGCAATGCAACTTTAAACAACTCAATTAATTAATGTAATGCGATTTTGGTGGTTATGAAACCTTAACAAACCCACTGATTCCAGACCTACATTGGCCCTGTGCTGGTTTCTGTCAATCCCTTCAAGCAGATGCCTTATTTCACTGATAAAGAAGTGGAGCTTTATCAAGGAGCTGTAAGTGTTGCAATACATAAACATATTTTGATTACCTGTCATATTTTTTAATGAATGAGCTACTTTATATATATAGCCACAATCCGGGGAAGCTCAACTCTGTTTCCCTCAAGGCACTAGGTTACATGTTCACTACACCTGAGTGGGAATACAATAGTGGACCTTATCAGATATTAGTGTATTCGTCAGATACGTTGTATTATAAAGCATGGTGCGTAAATGGGATAATATAAACGCAATCAATAAATATCAAACAGTTTTCAAATGAACACCATTGGTTTAAGATTTTTTATTCATATAAAATGGTATTAACAATAGGTCAGAGTCAGTTGAATAGAGCCGTAAAAAAGGAAAATGATTGCACTGCTAATATAAAACTAATCTCCAACTTTGCATAGAGTAGCATGAAAACATGTGTCAGGCACCATCCTTTAGCAACTTTTCTATGTATCATATACGTGTGCTTGAAGTGGATATGGATAAGTTCTGTAACGCAGTTGTGGAAATAATACTTTTAGATGAGCATTCAAAATTGTAGATTTTAAACTGACATCTACAATTGTTCTGAAGTACTGTCCTTTATAAATCTTTACACACTGAAATAATGTGCAATTTTAGCTTGCATGTAATGTCATGTAATTCTACTAGTATAGAATGATATCATGTTTATTCTCGCATCATTTTTTCTTACTTATCCAAATTAGAACAAGAAATATTGATAAAATTTTCAATCTAATGCTCCTCAAAGTACAATTTTTGCCTTTGCCTTTACCTTACAGACATGTCTTGTAATCAATCGGCCATTAGTGTCTCGATTCCTTTTAAGGGTTAATTACCAGTACATTTACCTTTTAATTATTTATAGCCTGCTTTAAATAAAACCATCGGGTATTGAAACCATACAAAATATTACCCTTGGTCACTGACTACCATAATATCACTCTATCTATTTCTGTTTTGCTCTCTCTCTCTCTGCAGGCACTCTACGAAAATCCACCACATATTTATGCTCTTTCTGATGACATGTACAGAAACATGTTGATTGATCAAGAAAACCAGTGCGTCATCATCAGCGGAGAATCAGGAGCAGGAAAAACCGTCGCAGCCAAGTTCATAATGTCCTATATTTCGAAGGTATTTTCCATTAAGAATGAACTCCACTGACATTCTGAACGAACCTAAATCAAATTGCATTTGTATCACCATACTTACCTTCAATTTCTCTTTTAATGAGTATCGTAAACCATTCTATGAATTCATCTTCACCTTGATTCGTTCCCTTCCAGGTATCGGGCGGTGGAGAGAGGGTACAAAAGGTCAAAGACGTCATTCTGAAAAGTAATCCGTTACTTGAAGCATTTGGAAATGCCAAAACAGTCAGAAATAACAACAGCAGTAGATTCGTAAGTGGAATGACATAATCAATGCAAGTCATATATGTCATAAAACCCCAACCATCAGCGAGCAAAGATTAGCCACAGTGCTGTTATTTTCAGGGAAAATATTTTGAAATCCAGTTCAGCAGAGGTGGTGAACCGGACGGTGGAAACATTTCTAATTTTCTTTTGGAGAAATCTCGCGTTGTCAGCCAGAACGCCAACGAGAGGAACTTCCATATATTTTACCAACTATTAAATGGAGCTTCAAAAGAACAAAAAGGTTGGTTCTGATAAAATATATGACTGGTTTCAAGGGACTGTATTATAGCCGATTGTATTATAACAGAAGTGGAATCTTCCATAGAATTTCTGATTCATTTTCTGTGCTTGCAGAGAGCCTTGGAATTGCCGATCCAGAATATTACTATTACCTCAACCAGAGCGGTTGTTACTCAGTCGATGACATGGACGACAGAAAAGATTTCGAAGAAACCATAGAGGCTATGAATGTCATTGGTACATCTGGTTTTCCGTATTGATTTGTCAAAGAAGTTTTGTAATATTTTTCATGCGTATGATATTTGATAAATCCTATCGGGTCATTGGATCTTCTATATTCTGCCATTTTACTATTATTGATTGCTGAGATAACTAATTACATAATAACAGTTAAAGACCCAATAAATATACAGGTCTTTCAATGGAGGAACAGTCCGATGTTCTGCAACTTTCCGCCGGCATACTGCATCTCGGAAATATAAGCTTCGTGGAAAACGGGAATTATGCCGCTGTAGAAAATGAAGATTGTAAGTAAAACGTTTGAAATAAACTTCGAAATGCACGAGATTACGTATTTTGTTGTGTGATACAGTTTCACATTATTCACAGCATTCAGACTCAGTTCACATGTACTCAATATTATCCCTGCCTAATGTATGCATAAAATTAATGTCAATAAATAAACAGTTATGCTTTCAAAGTTTTTATTCATTCACACTAAAAATATATAAAACTGAAAATAAGCTTACAATGCACACACTTATTAACTTTGAAAATTGGAGATTTAGGTTGTTTTATAGAATTCCATAATGCGTTCTGGGAAACAAGGAGTTATCCGAACACCCTCTTTCGCACTGAAACTGTATTTTAAGTGCTGTATTCAATGTGGCAAGCTATTTATTTGGTTGGTTACGTCTGCTACTTTCCGTTTTGCGATCGGATTTATTGATTTCCTCAGTAGAAGTTATACTGTGCATTATTATACTTTGGCTTGGCCTCTATTTGTGTTACATTAAAATAAAATTCAATTTACTGTAACTTGGGCTTCGATAGTGTTGATTTCTTTGTGATGATATTGAAAAGCCCACTGCTCTATTCAAAGTAAGTTATCGACAATAAAAACTGTTGTAGGAACTGGTACACAAGTTTGTGTGGGCAGTGTGAAATGCGCATTTCATTATAAAAACTTCCTGAATAACATTGCATCATTATTGATATTCTTTATTGTTTTCAGTTTTGGCTTACCCAGCATACCTGCTTGGCGTAGATCAAAACGCCCTCCGCTCGAAGCTGACTAGTCGTGTGATGGACAGCAAATGGGGTGGCAAAACCGAGTCCATCGACGTCACGCTAAATGTAGAGCAGGCCAACTACACCAGGTTTAGATTAATGAGTGTTGTTGTAAATGTGGTAATTTTACGTTACTATACTGTACAGTGC
The DNA here is from genome assembly GCA_013436055.1 of Halocynthia roretzi. Classification (NCBI taxonomy): domain Eukaryota; kingdom Metazoa; phylum Chordata; class Ascidiacea; order Stolidobranchia; family Pyuridae; genus Halocynthia; species Halocynthia roretzi. The sequence continues at coordinate 208,066 of QRAM01000067.1, read as the reverse complement.
AGCGCAGTGCACTTTTTCTTTCTTGTCCACATTGATTTTTACCGACTGTACTTTTGTGGATTTTTACCATTTTATTAGTGAGAATTTAACGACAGGTTGAGAATGTAACATCCAAAATTCGAAAACCTTCAAAATGCCAAAAGTTTTTGAAAGGGGCTAAATCGTCCTTCGATTTTAATTCAAGACAGCCTTTTGCAAATTCAACGCAAAATACTAATGAACAAATTTTGTCAAACCATCCAGGGACGCACTCGCAAAAGCACTTCACTCTCGTGTGTTTGACTTTCTTGTACAAGCAGTCAACATGGCCATTCGTAAGGACTATGTCGAGTTTAACATAGGGGTACTGGACATTTACGGATTTGAAATATTTCAGGTTTGCCAATTCGACATTTCTTTTCTACTGAAAATCTATCTCTAAAATAACTTGATAATCAGATTATCACCTTAATTGCATACCTAAATGTGTGAAACTGATGCATAGTTCGTTCAGTCGATACTTGATTGGATGCAGTTAATAAAATTGCTGAGGACGGCTCATTTCTACAATGAATTAGCAGTTTCAGCTTTAGATTACAAACAAAATATCTAAGAAAATTGAAAGTACCGTACTTCTGGATGGATTACCCACGGGTGTACATGGTTTTGTATAAAAAAATCAAAGAGTGCGAATTATCCTACGAAGCGGGTAATACATGAGATCTCTTGTGTTGGTTCACATTCGTTAACCCTTGTTTCGACTTGTTCGATTGTCTTCTGTCACGTGTGCTGCGAGTGGTGCATTTGTTAATGCGTAGTTAGTAATAACTTGGCAAGTACATAGTAAGATTTCCTTGAATTTGGATTTCCTCATGAAGACATGAAATATTTTACAGAAAAATGGCTTCGAACAATTCTGCATCAACTTTGTGAACGAGAAACTACAGCAGATCTTCATCGAACTTACTCTGAAAGCAGAGCAGGAAGAATACGTTCAAGAAGGAATAGACTGGAAGCCCATCGAGTACTTCAATAACAAAATTGTCTGCGATCTTGTCGAATCAAAAGTAAGTGGAAATCGTCATAAGTAGGATGTCATGCATTATTTGAATATACATCCAATCAAAATTTAGTAAAGAATTGGCAGCATTGTTTCGAGACAAACAAACTTCTTATATGCAAATTAATATGTAGATTAAAAATTCCTAGCATAAATTATTGATGGAATGGAATGGAATTTGCATAAAATTTTTAATAGTATTATTAATGTATTGCTTTTTGCTAATAATTGTTCATTAATTTGGTTTATGTAATCTTGCAGTCTCCACCAGGTGTCATGTGTGTCTTGGATGACACTTGCGCTACCATGCATGCTGTCACTGAGGGCGCAGATGACAAATTTCTCGGGAAGGTAGTCGGAGCTGTTGGTAGTCACGACCATTTTCAACAGTTTAGGTGAGCAAGAAACTCTAACAGTTCCTCTACTGTTTACGTTTCTTATAACAAACGAATATTCTTATGCCAGTGGTGGATTTGTCATTCATCACTATGCTGGAAAAGTGAGTTATAACACCGAAGGCTTCTGTGAACGCAATCGCGATGTTCTGTTCAAAGATCTAGTTGAACTCATGCAGCAGAGTGAATCGTGAGTTTAAGTTATCAATAATAATTGGTGTAATAGATCAAACATAGGTTATGAATGCTTTTTATAGCAGAAATATTCACTGGAGGGTATTGAAATGTCTTGGAAAGATGGGAAATCCATCCATCTATATCGATTGACTTGTAACAATAATAATAAGTAAATGAAATATGAAATTATTAGATTTTGGTATTTTATAGTTCAATCATACTGAACTGTTATTTCTTTATATGAAACATATTCGTGAGAGGTGAAAAGTGCATTCTACTTTTTGAGCCAGAACTAAGAATTTTGAAGGTTAAAACCAATTAAATTATATTGAATAGTGAATTAATTACAGTAAATTAGAAAAATTTGACTGTTTTTACAAAAGGGAAGTGCGTTGTCTTTATAGCTAGTGAAAGCAATTTATTTCGTCATCCCCCGACACTGAGAATAATACAGAAATTTGATTCAATGGATGTTCATTCAAAACTGCTACTGGGGTTTTTCTGCTTACTTTATATTTTTTTATTTCATCAGCCTTTTTTTTCAATGCTTGTTTTAAGTGGATTCATGCGTAACCTGTTTCCTGACGACACATCGGCTCGTTCAAGACCAACGACCGCAAGTCAGAAAATCAAGACCCAGTGTAATCAATTGGTGGACACACTCATGAAGGTTTTAAACTTAAAAGTCTCCACCAAATACCTAACGATCTTTGAATAACCGTTCATAAAATTTCAGTGCACTCCTCACTATATCCGTTGCATGAAACCAAATGAAAGCAAACGCCCTCATGACTGGGAAGAGAAGAGAGTTTTCCATCAAGTTGAATATTTGGGTTTAAAAGAGAATGTGAGAGTCAGAAGAGCTGGATTTGCTTACCGTCGTCCTTTTGTTAAGTTTTTGAAAAGGTCCGTTACATGGTTCGACTTTATTATAATACTAGAAGAGCGACCTTAGGCCTTAGGACTTACCGCGTGGGAAAAGCTCTTATTTTTAACTGGTGCTATATGTATTTTTTCAACGATATGAGAATGCGCTGTTTTTATATATATACAATTTATTTAATGGAGTTCTTCCATAATATGACTGCATCTGTAGCAAATTATCTTTTGGTGTATGTCTGTAACATGAATAGCATGTCATTGAGACGCTTCAATCTGCCTCAAAAGACACAAGAAGATTTTAATTGGAGTTTTTTAAGCAAACGGCTGAATTTGTTTCGAATCACTGTTGCGTTCCATTCCTGTATTGTTATAATAGAATGTTATCAAGATGTTTGAATCTGCCTTGAGGCGTTCAATGCGAGAGAGGACAGACATAGGGAAAAATTATATATATAGAGATAACTCCTCCTGTAATCTATCTGTGATTGATATAAAACGTGATTCTCTTCCAGATATGCCATCCTGACGCCAGAGACTTGGCCAAGATGGAACGGAGACGACAGGCACGGCATCAAACACTTGATGGACAGCGTCAGCATGGACCCAGATCAATGGCAGTGCGGTCGGACAAAACTCTTTGTTAAAAATCCTGAATCGGTAGGTAACCCTTATCCTTGACGTCTCTTGTTAGACTCGGTGAACTAATTCTCCAACTTCTTTTCACTATATTGCTAATTTTTTTCATAGCTTTTCCTGCTGGAAGAAGTGAGGGACAGAAAATTTGATGCCTTTGCAAGAGTAATCCAGAAAGCCTTCAGACAGTACAACGCTCAAAAGAAATATCAGCAGATCAAGGAGGAGGCATGCCAGGTATTGTAAAACAGCTGCCATACGAATCAACACAATTGACAAGCTGTGCTCGAACATTCTTTTAAATCACTATAGGTTGTCTTCAATAAAAAAGAACGCAAGAGGCACAGTCTCAATCGCAACTTCGTCGGTGACTACCTTGGACTCGAAAACAGGCCGGAAATTCGCAAGTTCGCGGGCAAACGAGAGCGCATCGAGTTCGCAGACACAGTTACTAAATATGATCGGAGATTTAAGGTAAGAAAGTTGCGTTACTCTTAATTCTGTACTTGTATTGGGTAACCTTATAACCCCATAGTACAAGTCTCCTGTAATGCAATTATTAGTTATGTTGAAATTTCTATGTCTTACTATTATGTACAACAGGGACCACAAACTTTTACAGTGTAAGAGCCACATATTTTTTATACACATTTTCGTGAGGGAAAGAAAAGTTATGAAAGAACGAATGAATTAATTAAGATTCATTTTCATAATTATGGGTAGTCAGTATGTTATAATTCAGAATGAAGGAGAATTGTGACAATTGCAAAGAAATGATGCCCTGCTTTACACAGAAAAATGATAAATAATGAGTAAAAATGCCAAACCATTATCTTAGTTGTATGATTTCATTTATTATGTATTATTTCAAATTTAAACAGGCCGTACTTTGTAGCCTCCTGGTGTATAATAAATTTAACATTTTGAACATTTATTTTCAAAGACTGTTAAACGTGACCTAATGCTGTCGGCCAAATTCCTATACTTGATCGGGCGTGAAGTCATAAAGAAAGGACCGGAGAAGGGAAAGGTCACCGAAGTACTCAAGAGGCAAATTCCCATAGAACAAATTCAAGGCATATCTCTCAGGTGTGTCCGACTCATTTCATTCCTATGTCAAAGTGCTTTTTCCATTCAAGCCCCAAGTGATTTTTGTAAGGTTCTCATTCCATTAAGTGCATTATCATAAGCTCAACCTTCCATTAAGGTACTGATGGCTACCCTTTTTATATAGTCATAACAATGTTGTGAATCTTTTACTGCGCAAGAGACTTTGCATCTTATCGATTACCTCTGTTCCTTGCAGCCCCCTTCAGGATGATTTCTTTGTGCTCCAAGTAGCGAATGAATACGATTCACTCCTGGAGTCGATTTTCAAAACGGAACTTCTTCATGTTTTGACAAAAAAATATGAAGCCAAGACACAGAGGAAGTTAACAATCACATTTGCCAACACGTGAGTGCACTTTTATATTCTTCAGGATTGTTTATGGTCAAAATGAAACTTTCAATACACTAATCTATATTCGTTTATAGAGCAGTACGGTCGATTGTATTTTAATTATTTATTAACGCTAGAAAAAAAGCTTCCATCGCAGACTGTTCTTCACTTGTTGCAATAAGTTGCAATTTTTTATATCTAACATTATTTTAATGTCTTTCTTCTTCAGACTCGAAGTCAGAGTCAAGAAAGAAGGTTGGGGAGGCGGTGGCACTCGTCATGTGAATTTCACTCGAGGCAACAGCGATGTTGCTGTTATCAAGCCTTCGAGTAAAGTGCTCACTGTCAGCATAGGAGCAGGTCTTCCTAAAGATTCGAGTAAGCTTCTAAGCCAGAATTTCTATGAGAACTTTTATTGGAATGTCAAGAGCCTAACCCACTACCCCATGTTACAGAACCCGAGGTTAAAAACATGAGGCAAAAAAGAGGGAATCAAGGCAGGCCACAACAGTCCCGACAGCAGGGGCATTCTGCTCCCCGTCATGCTCCTGGTCCTCCTCACAATCACGGAGGCGGTCGGGCACCGGCTCCACGACCGTTCGGTGCTCAGCCTCCCCCGCCACAAGGATCCGGGAGGCAATCCACTGTTCAGTCATCCTATGCACCGCAAGGGCGAGGTAACGCATACTAATGATTTTACATCCAATTCTTTTGATTCCTTTACAATTTTGTATGCTACATTAATTTTTCAAATTTTAACCTGTTTCGCTTTGCACTAACTCTTTATATCGATACTAATTCTTCAATGTCTTGCCGTACAATATTAATAATTGATTAATTCACTACCATCATTTATTTGTGGTGCACTGCTCCAGTGTGCTTCATGGGGTTATTTGGTTCATGAAAAATTGTTGAAAATACAGTTTTATCATATTGAACACAATGCAGAATAACACACAATTTCAATTTACTATTACTTTAATGACATATTGTACATATACCTTGACGTTTGGCTAGTTGAAATTTAATGCGCCCTTCGCTTCATAAATTTCAAAAAAAATACATCAAAAATATCTATTCCAAGATATTAAGTAATTCAAATATAGTTTTCATTGATTGTCTTATTTTTTTACATTCGATTAGCAAAATTCAACTTTCCTGAGAAAAGGTAACTGGTTTATTTCCGGCGATTATTATATAGCCGTGCTGAAGTCCTCCCTCGTTGTATTGAAATTGATTTAAAAAATCCTCATTCCTTCTTCCAATCGTATTCATTGTATCACCAAAATGATATATTTTATTTAACTTATATTTTTCTGTTGAAATAATTTTAGTCGGTTTATTTTCATAAGCACTGGGTGTGGTTTAATTTTTTTTTCCTACTTTGTACTCCTCAGTTTTTTCAGTAGTCGCTCCCCAACCTAACGCTCATCACCATCCAAGACAGCAGCACCAGCAATCGCATATCCGCAATAATGCATACGGCCAGGGTGGAGCGGCACCCAGGAATCCGGGTCATGGGCCCGGAAGAATGCATGGTTATGGTAAGATCAGTGATGTTTTTTGGGCTTTGCAAATGAGCCTGTGAACGTTTTCATGAGTACAGTATTTGCCTTTACAACACTATGAACAATTCTGCTGTATTATGCATGGACCAATCAAGCATGATATCTTTTTGTGATTTAATTATGCTGTTGTACTATTTCTCTGCCTAAAATGAGAATTTAAATCTCACCGTTAATAATTTCCTGTCATGGTAGTGATTTTCTTTTTAAATTTCTGAATGAACATCTCTTGGAGGTGATAAAAGATTTCTTGCTATTGAGATAAAAATTTACAGCATTTTGCAAAGGCTTATGCCCACATGAGGTGGGTGTTCACCATTTGATGCCATGCATCCTGACGAAGCGAATTTCAAAATTATGTACTCCATACTATATTGCGAGTCTTGATTCAGCTGAGGAAGTCTGAATGTCTTGTCTCTCGGTGAATTGTTGATTGGCATGTATCCCAAAAAAGCCACAAAATTTAGGACAAGATTTAGTTTAAGAAAGTCCTGACAAAGCGATGACGTTTTGAATGAATTGGAACTTAATTTGTTATCAACAGTTTTGGTTCAACCAAGTATATATTCCCTACTTTACCGTGATCTCCCATGAAAAATGGATTTAGAAATTACAAAATTTTTGGTGAAAATGTTGATTCGATGTTTTCTCGATCTGGCATGTATAAATACCGGTAGTTAGGAACAAGTACTCACTGGAATGATTGTCATTGTACATAATTAAGATGTTTAAAGAATCAATGCTTGTTTTCAGATGGACCCCTAGTTTTATTTAAATGCTAATAAATAATGACATAATAAAGATCTATATAAAAACACCAAAAGGAAATTGATTCATATAACTTCTCATTATTTTATAGGGAGTCTAGGAATTATGCTTGTGTGTGTGTGTTGATTGTGTCTTTTCAGTTTGACCAACCTAAGCCTGAGGTCTTTGAGCTGACTGGCTGCTGTGTGATTTATATCGGGAGGCAAACTGAAAACAAAACGAAACCAAAGTTTGTTTAATGACGTCTATCAATTTGTGCAGGAGAACCACCGCGTGGGAGACTTCCGAGCCATGGTCAACATGCCCAGCCGAAGCTGCCACAGATGGGACAGCAGCGCCGTGCTCGTGCTCCTAGCAACAGCACGATGAATGCAGCCTTCATGCAGACTCCAGATGCTGGGGTTGCTGGGTAAGTTTATATTATAGTGGCTAAGCAGATTCGTTCAAATAGCCAGCATTCACATCCTGTTTCACAATGGTATGAACTTTTGTTGACATTATGATTGGTAAAGCATAATTTATTTCACTCAGAATAAGGTAACTATAGCCATGAAGGAACGCTGGACATATCAAAAATTCAAAAGTTCTTTTTAGAAGTGCGTCATCATTTTGACTGTAGATGAAATCTCCTATACATATATCTTTTTAGATGATATGCTTGTGGCGTAATGTAACATATTGTAACATATACTATGCTGCTTCAAAGATTAAAAACATTCAAAATGACCGTTTGATGAATGATTGTCCTTTTAGTTTTCAGCAAAAGGTTATTTTTATTATTAGCAGTGTTGATAGATTAATATGAAATAAAAACAGAACTTTTTTGAAATTAGACTTTGATATCTATTTCTAAAATTGTGAACCTTTTTTTAGACTTCAGCGTCGCATCTCACAGCAAAAGTCACACCGTCCTGTGCCTGGAGCAAGCAGGCCTAAACCTAAACCAAATCTCAAACCCGCATTGCCCAAATGCAAAGTAGGCAAACCTTAACTGAAATTATTTGTTTGTAATATTCATTTGGATTTTTACAGGTGTTGTTGTATTAAAAATTTCAGGCACTTTACGACTACAGCGCTCAGGACACGGACGAAGTGAGCTTCTGTACTGATGATATCATTGAAATTGTTAAAGAAGGTAATGTCAGAATGGATTAAAATGCAATAAAATTCGATCTAATCGGGAAGCAAGGTCTCAAGCCCGTAATCTAGTGTCACAATTTTTGTTGGAAAAATGGATAAAAATTAAAATTCACACGACTGGATTGTATATTGCTTTTATTGACAACAGTGCCGATTGGAAGCTGGGCTTTCAGTTTTCCCGAAATTTGAAATTGGTAGTGAACAAAGAGGCGGGAAATACTTGGCTTTTGGAAATATTTTATTTTTCAAATTTTTCCACAAAAATTGAAGAGAATCTTCTGCTACATGATGGAATCTGCTAACTAACATGACTATTATTTTTATTTCGTATATATTTAGAATTATATATAACTATTTCAACTTCAGATCCATCTGGATGGTGGACTGGCCGAGTGAAAAACAAGGAAGGACTGTTTCCTGGAAATTACGTCGAAAAAGTTTGAGTGACATTTTTAATATCCTCTTCTAAAAAAACGCATATTGTGCCTGCGAGCCATGCAAGATACGTCGATTCGACTGTTTATTTTCTTACTGGACCAATTGCACAACGCACGGTGTAAAATTCGTCTCTTATTTAAATATAATATCTGTAATATACTCACACTAACCTAGGTCGTTTTGTTTTCTCAGTTTAGACTTGCCTTAATTAAATCATCTATCAAGTGAACTTTGAAATCAAGTAACACATGTCTCTGTAGAGATTAACAATTATAATTGACATTGTTTTTTCCTGAAAAATCATTCCGCAACAGCCAATCCGTTGTTGAAACCATTTTCTAATTATTTTAATTTAACTGGTAGTTGTTGGTATGCTTGTGTTTTGCTGCAGAAGATTATTTCTTCTTGTACCGTTGTTTAACAAGATATAACCAGAGTCAGACTAAGCGGAGATTGTGATATAAAATGGTTAGGAATTTCATATCTAAACTATTTTAGATCTTTTCCATTTGAATTGAGGTTAAATATAAATATTTTTTTATATGATTCAATAATTGTATAATAATTAATAAGATTAATAAAATTTTCCCAATCTTAAAAGTATCATTCATTCTCTCCATAACATGGACACCTTATTTCCATATTTCTGTTTTGTTTATTGATTCTGCACCTATGAAGGTGCGAAACTATTTGCTATTACTTTATATAGTGCATAATACCTTAATTTTCATTAATAATTTGCTGGAAGAGTGCATTCTGGTCACTCGCATTGTTATCGCTTAATGTTGTGAATAATCTTTCTACTGAGATTAACGCATTTGGGGGGCAGGGAAAAACCTGCATTTTTCTTGGTGAAAATATGTCGTGAACCCAGAAAATCATCTCAGATTCTTACTGCATCCAAATATCGAAAGAATTTACCACAGTTATTGAGAGGTAAGATGGTAATTTTATTCTGTGCCAATTATCAATTGCCATCCTTATATTTGTGAAGGCATATCCATTACATTAGTATAACAGTAGGTTAGATACAAGTTAACCATCATTTCTGACATTTTCACAAGTTCTCATTTATCTCAATTGGTTTGTCAATAATGTGATTTTTATCTTTTTTTTCTCCCTGGAGAGCTTTTGTAAGCAATGTATATCTAGCCTTTATTTCTGTTGCTAACAAATTAGCACTTACCATCAACTGCACTATTGTACTGTGTTATTGAACAATTTGCTTGACCGTATTCATGACAAGATAAAGATTCTTCAAAAAGGGTCGAGCACAAGAATGGGAGAGATGCATAGATTATTTTGCTTTGAAATATTAGAGGCAGCGATTATGTGTGTTGATTATTGAAATTACTTATATTTGGGTACTTATAATTGATTTATGCCTTCGGTAACCTGTAATCCCATCATTCCTTTACACATTTCTGCACTTTTTTCTGTCTCAGTTGACATAGTTCATGCATATATGCCTTGGGGAGTGAAATAGTCCGGTTCTAGGTAATATGTTATACTATGCAGCACTTTATTAATCATATTGTAATAAAATTATAGTCTGCTGATGAAGGAGTCGTTTCTCATGCGTTTCCCTTATGATAACAGTTGGACGCGTTGCATAAATTTATGCAAATTCATATGTTCATAAATTCAATAAATTTATGTCAATTCATTCACTGATACATGTTTAGAATCCNAGATGCGAAACTCTTTGATCGCCAACACTGACGACAAAGAGTGGAAAATTCCTGACATGACTTGCCCATTTTGTGGTCAGGTGGTAGTCTTTTACCAATCATTGTTACCACACGACTTACGTACATTACTTTTTTTTTTCTTATTCTTTGCTCTGTGGTTGAAAGATATTGTTGAAAATATCAAAAAGACCTGCAGATACCAGTATGGTTCAGTGCCTTACAAACATTGTATTGTTTACATATTATTGTATGAATTACTATGAATAATGTATATATGAAACATAAATAATATCCTATTCAGACATTGGTCCCATCCCCAATCTCATTATTTAATCCGAATATTCCAAAATCCGAAGCACTCCTGGTCCCACGCATTTCGGATAAAGGACACTCATTATGTAACGGGAACGTGAGCCTGCAATACAACTTGTTAGGCCTATTTCTGTACATACAGTATTTGTTCAATTCCAGTCTTGGATAGACTCTCCCAATTCAGTATGACAAGATATAAGATAGGAATGTAACCTGCGAGCGAAAGAGCTCGGTATGACGTGGGCCAATCGGATTATATGCCCCGGGGTCGTACTGTGTAGTCTACATTTTTATTAGTCTTCTCTGCGGGCTTTGTCGTACTAACGTCTCAGTTACATTATGGTAAGTACGGACGGAATTCAACTGTTGGTTTTGGATTTCACCAACACCACTGAAAATTAATTTTTAAAATAGTTATAGGAAGATATAACCATAACGACAGAATATACGAGGAGGTCTTTGAGCGAACTATGCAATATACATATTAGGAAGCATAGTAATCCCAGTCGCAATAGTTTAGTCTTAAGCTTTACATTACTGATGATGTCTTGTGAATAAATTGCAGACGATCCGTAGAAATCCGGTCTGATTAATTAATTCGGGAAAATGCTGACCTTCAATCCTGATGGACACGTGCGTACGGGGTCAAGGACGCTCGCCGAGATAATTGCCAACGATGAGTATTTTGACGAAACCGAAAATAATGAAAAGGAATTTGAAGAAGATGAAGAAGAAAAAGAACCAAAGAAATTTAAAATGATGGGGTTTGAACTTGATATGACGTATCCGCGAACTCTGAAAGGCTTTATTCGTATTCTGCAAATTGTGAGTATCAAACGTCACTTGTAAAACCGGAGCAGTTAGTCTTGTTTTATCATATCATTGTCACTATTGTTAACTATTAGCAAACTAAATTACCGGATTTTGGAAATCGATAAACGAGACTTCGACGTAATCGTAATTAAACGGCTGCAATTATGTGACTCAGACGACTATAAATAAATCACGTTTTAATCACGGGAAGAGCTCGTGAGCATTACATGCCTCAATACCTCTTCTATTTAGTGCTTGACTTGGACTTCCCTATTTTCTGTTTATACACACACACACAAATATTGCTGGTTATGCTTGCTTTTGTTACATTTTGAGCTCTTTCAAGCCTCAGCGATATGTGTCTGTGGTATTGACTGGATATCTTGATTGAGATGACATCTTAAATTTGGATTTTATTTGTTAAAGGAATTCCGTAATGAACTTAAATAACAGTTAACAGAATCTAGCTTTTGGTTACACCCGGAAGAGAACTAAAAATGCTTGCAAGCAATATATATCTGAAAAATTATTATACTCATTATTATGAGATATTTTCATACCTCATTCATTCCACGTGGAATGTTAATACGAAACGCAATTCAATTATCGAGCGGTGGAATACATTTATTTTGAATTTACAGATAATAATCTGGAGGGATCCTGGCGATGAAACTGAATTGAATATAAATGATCTTATCCTAAATTCAGGCTAAAATTGTTACATGTGCGAAAAAAGCTGTCGATTTATTCCACCAATTGTATACTGCATTTTGATTCCCGCTGATTCAGTCCGGGACTTTACTTCCTTCTTATTTTTCCAGTTACTCTTGGTCGTTTCCTTCATCTGCGTCGTTATCACGTGGCCAAGTAAAGCAATTTACACATTTTACTGCATCGTTCTCGTATTGAGTGCAATTATCAGTTCGTATTTGTTTTTTACGATTTTGGCTGATTCTCGAGGCGCTACACTCTGTGGTAAGTCCCATTAAAACCACCCTATAGCATTCAATTCTTCAGTCATTAAACTTGCAGCAATATGACAGAAACCCCATTACACGACCTTGTTCTATTACCCATTACGACCTTGTTAACCGTGCTAGGAATTTACTCTACACTGGATACATAACGTGAGGGAATATTTTAATCGTTTGCAATAAACAGCAATCCATACAGTATATAAATTTTCAACAAACTTATTATGACCCTGATGCAGTTGGTGACCATATTTTCTTTTTCAGGTTTATCTTGGATCAAATTGGTAAGCGTTAACGACATTCATATCCCTTCATTTAAATATTATTTCATGCCACCACTGAATGGAAATTAATGTACATAATATTCGTTTCCTTTGTCTTCCAGGAACTCTCTTACTTTGTTTTTTGTGGATTCATAATCTTCATCGGCGCTTGTTTAGCAGCCAGCAACTCCGACGGTAATCCGGCACTAAATGCTGGGGCGGTAGGTTCAAATTAAATCAAGTTGGGACCTTTAGGTTTAATTACCACGGTATATCGATTTCAGATTTATAGCTCTATATATCTGATGTAATAAGAACGTGTAACATAAAAATTATTAGCTAGCCTCAGGCTACATACACGTTTTGTTTATCTGACTGGTCTAGCGACGTTGTATCTCGTCTCCTTGCAGTTTTGAAACTTGCTCAAGTTATATATCTTGTCTGTCAGGCCTTCGGCTTTCTCTCGGTCATTACCTTCGTCGCTTGTCTCATCTGGTCGTGGAAAGTGTACAAAAATCAAAACAACGACGAAGATGATAAAAAGGACGAAGAAAAAGATCTTGAGAAAAATTCCGACACGAGATCGAATACTGGTGACAAAAAATCTCTCAGCGGGCATGATCAACCCGGCCAAATAATCCAGAATACCATAAGTCAAATTGATCCGCCCGAGAACGAGCTAGGAGATTTAAGGATCGATGCGCCGATTCATAGAAGAGGGCAAAGTGGACGCTTCGGGTAAGAACCGACAAATTGCTCCTTTCGTGGTTAAATCAGATTTTTTTATTATGAATTCCCAACACAGGCAGAATGAAAAAAGACGCACTCCAAATAGAGGATCGCTGGAAAGGCCTATATCAGTTATATCTAGGAACGAATTTACTACCTCGCAAAGTAGAAAACAACATCACAGGCGCAGTCACAGACGACAGCACAGGTACTTAGTATGCTTCTAATGACCTATTGCCTTTGCGATAAAAGGTTGTGGTTGAAGTCCTGGCCCGTAGGTGAAAAAATCATAATAAAAATTTGTAGCTCAATCCTAGTTTTGTTTGTTGTTATTTGGTCTGTAGTATGTCTGACAAAGATTCTGCCTATAGCGAAGGCTCCATCATCGAAAGGGACAATCGCTCGCTACCCAAGAAGATTCGGAGAACAAATAGCGAGCGATTTAACGATCAGCAAAACAATCGTGAATACCAAGGTCCGCAAAGGAATCAATTGGCTTCTAATCGTTCTTTTAGTGAAAGGAGGCGGCTGAATTCGATGGTGAACATTACACCGAGGTAAAATTGTTTATGAAATAACGTTGACTACAATTAATGAGGTTATGTACGCGTAGGACCCACGTAAACTGCAAGTCATGACATTTCTGACTAATTTGTTACCAGAGGCGAATCTTTTATGACACCCATATTGCGGCATTTTCTAATTTCTAATTCATATGCGTACAAAATAATTACCGGTGATTATTCAAATCATTTGTTTAAATCAGAGCTGTGACCGAGCAGGAGCTGTCCAACATTTATTATCGTGCAATAAATTGCTCATAATACTTCTTTAACTACCTTCACCGTGATGCATGATTTTAATATGATACATAGCTCTGAAACCTTCAGGCTGAAAAAAACTTCTTAACTTTATCTTCAACTTCGTACCCGCCGTAAATACCAACACCATAAGACTATAGAAAACTAACGAATCAAACCACAGCACATTACAATACATTTTTGTGAAAATCAGGTATCCTCAGGAACTAGATGCAGCTTCACTCAACTACAACGACCGCAGGACGCAAAAGTCGTTGCCTAACTGGATAAGAGAAGCACTTGAAAGCGATAACGCTAGCGATCACAACAATGAACCTCGTCCGGTTCCTCCAAAACAGCGTTTTCCGCTATTGCAGATGTCCGACGATGAGTCGATAGCATATCCATCCGTATCGCAAAACTACGGCAAGGATGAAAAGTTCGATCCTGTGTGGACGTCCAATCAGGATCCTAGAGCTATGCATGAGAACGTGCGGCAGCAAGCGGGAAAGCATAGGCGTTGCAATAAGCTACATAAACCTCACGAGATGCATGATACACGTAGAGGTCAGGGACGGGGAAGAGATAAGCGCTTCCATAAGCACGGCAGACGACATCACCAAGGAATTCCCAGGAGGCATCACGGTGCACACCACAGGTATGTTCTAGTATGAATGTGTTCTTAAGTTACCTATGCTCAGATTACAATAGGTCTCAAATTACCTATTTTTTTCTTGTGTTATTATGATGTAAAAGCTATCACAAGGACCAGATATAAGCTTCACAAAGGTTCAGTCAAGATAATGTAATAGCAGGAATCCATTTTCGCTATCTGTAAACTGAACTTCTATATATTTTTCCAAAAGAGGCAACATAGACGGTCATGGAATGAGACATGGCCGTTTTCATAACGGCCATAGAGTTAACATGAGAGGGATGGGAAGAAAGCAGCCTCAAGAAGATTTTTTGCGCAACATGGTGGGAAACGACGAGATTGTGAATAACCACGCGCCTATGCACCAACCAAACAACATGTATCGGGTATTTTATCGGCTTTTGTTTGATAAACCACGTTACCGAGTATTCCTCAACAGTTTATCTTTTATGTTAGAGTAAGAACAACCCTGGATTGCCGATGAATGGGAGAGGCAGAGGTAGGGAGCACAGAAATCATGTCATACCTGAGCAACCATCAATACATTTTCCAGAACAATCGCGCTGGGATGATAATGAATCGATGTTTTTGAATAATTGAGCCAAACAGTATTTCTGGTTTTAATTATTACAAAGAATAAATTGCCATCGGGTTTGCTGGAAGTTTCCACAGACAGACGACCATTCCGGGCGGAGAACTAGAACACGCCTAATGGACGTTATCTGTTGGAAGATATTTTCTATGCTCAAAATAGGCTATTACTACTGCGTCAATCATTTGTTGAATATATCGTCGTGTGTTATCATTATATTGAAAAATGTATTTATGGAATTCAATGAAAAGAAATATGTGTAAGCGCTGCTTTTCATCATGTTGTCCAGTAACATTCTGAGTTAGGAGATTATTAATTCAAAATGTTAAATAAAGTTGCGAACACCAGGCTAGAAAATGCTGTACTTCCGGTAACAACGAAGGAAAAACCGCTGTACCTGTGTAACGAAATGTACCTCTAATTATTTTTTCACCTTGCCCTCCCGATAATGGATAAGACTGATAGATAAACATTAGGCAGATAGAGTAGATATTGTATTGATAAAAGTTTCTTGCTAAATGCTAAATCAATGTAAAGTTAAAACTTCGATCTCTACTAAATGTTAACACGAAACGCGTCGGGAAAATTGTTGAGTAATTCTAGTTCGAAATTCTTGAAGGGTCAAGTGTTATAGAGTTTGGCGCTCATTTAAATGATCGTGATCGTGAAGTTTTTATTCCGAATTTCTGATCAGGTAATATGGAATGCTCCGTAGAAATATTGACTGGCCTATTCGAATCTTTGGGTTTGGCTGAATTGGACAAAGGATGGGTGGAGACGGTATATGCAGCGGAATTCACAGACGAACAATGTGACGTCGAACTCAATTTTACGCGGAATACGGAAAACACTCTAGAAGGCTGTATCTCGATTTTGAAGAAAGTCGTTAGAAAAGAGAGCACTAATAAAGATTTCAGTTACTTCTCTTTCGAGAAAGGTTTGAACGAGCGCGACATCGACGCGAAAACCATTCAGTCATGGATATTTTGTTTGTTAATCAACAGTTTGAAGCGTACAGCGGACGCCAGAAAAAAAACTGTTGGTTTACTTGCTGCCGACCTTTATTTTCTGCTGTTGCACGTGGGAGGGGAAACGTCTCAACTTTACCATGCGATCATATTTGACAAAGCTGTTTTGACAATGCCGGATGCACTCAAGTTCGACGGTTCTGGTGAGAAAAGTTGTGACAAAGATGCAGAGGGAGACGGTCACAGCAATTCGAATTCATCCGCTTCAGTTACTGCGAGAGATATGATCAAGGTTTCCGATAAACTCTTTGTCACATTAAAAGATTTCTGTATCTATTTGTCCAAAAAATCATTAAGATGTAATAATTTATCACTAAATCGTGCGATGCAAGCATTGGCTACTGTGGTCAGCCTGTTGCCTTGTGTGACCTCCATTGATTTCAACAAATTTGAAGATTCTCTACTGGACACCCTGTCTCCTATCGAAGTCGCGTTTTTCGGACTTTATAATTCTATTGATAAAAAGCACGGAGAGACAAACAAACTTTTTCAGAACTTATTTCGATTTCTTTTGCCAATCTTGATTATGAAAAATGCCTGTAATTCATCAGCATCTACCATTCCCCAGCTGCATGTTCGTAAATCACGCCTCGTTAGCAAATTCGTCAGGTACTTGATCGGCATTCATGGTGATAATATCGCTCACGGTGTTGTATTGCTGATCCAAAACGTGATCTTTGAGTGCCCCGATCGCGCGGAGTTCCGAAACAAAATGGGGTCGCTTGTGACTGAAATCTTGCAAGTTTTACCCCTTGGCTATTACTCAGAATTTTGCAAGTGGCTCCCTAACATCCTACATCACGAAAAAAGTCAATATCGTGGAAACGCTGTAGTAGTGCTGGGAAGGATTCTTCGAATGCCGGAGAGAAGGCGAGGGGTTAACCGAGTAGGAATGGAAAGCCTTATGCAAAGTAGAAGTGAATTTCGAAGTAATTCTGAAACTTTCACACCAGCTGGTCCTGCATATAGCACAGTTGGTGGTGGTCAGCCACAGAGAGCGTATACCGATAATACCAGTGCTGCTATTGTGCGCGATTCTGTTACATGCTCTGCTGGTGATATTGGAACTCCAGTGAGTAATGGTTTCAATGACCAAGAACCACAAGCGATGGAGACAAATGCTCGGTTCTCAACTGTCATAGAAAGATCTTCTGCAGCAGATGCTAGCAGTAATAGCCCGACTTTTACGGAACGTGAGATGCCTACGATGGATCATAATTATTTTCTCAAGCTTTTTCTCGATAGCCTCCAGGACATTTCTTCTTCTGTGCGTTCCCGCGTGCTGATCGGTATAATCGATGTTATGAAAGAAGGCGTCGTAACACGTTCCTGTTTCGGCAATCTTAATAACCCAAACTCTGATGACAAATTTTTCATGCTCTTGAGCAATTGTATTGTGGATTCCAAGGCGATGGTTCGAAAATCTGCGGTCCAGTCTCTTGAAACAGCGTTGTGTTTAGAATTTATACCGTTGTCCAAAGATAGCATTCTTCTTATGGAAAAGTGCTGTAAAGACCCTTCATTGATGGTGAGAAAGCAAGCTATTCTGAGCTTGACTGAAGTCATGAACCATCATCAGAAATCTTCTATTGTTCACTCCAGTTGGATAAATGGGGTTTTACCCGCCATTGCAGACAGAGAATCTACTGTCCAGACGAAAGTCAATGAGATTCTAGAGCGCATGGTGCTGGATAATATCAAGTCCACGCAGGGAGACAGAGTCGACTTGGCATGGAATTTAGTAAAGTACCTTGCTTCGGAGAACGCGTGGCAGTTCAGGCCCTACCTCGAGAATATATTTGGACAATGGAACAAGCAAATGAAACTGGATTTGACGATTTTGAAAAATATCATACATGAAATAGAGAATATCGATAGGAAAGAGACTTGTCAAGGTGCCTGGTTTCTTGCTAAGGTTTTCACTTTGTACAAGTGCAATGAAGAAAGTGCACACGCAATCGTTACCGCATGGAAAAAGGAATTTGACAAGAGACATTCTCTGGCTTTCCACAGCCATGCTATCGTGACAATAGGCCAGATAGTCAAATACATCGCCTCAGAGGATAAAAAAATGATCATAAAGATTTGTAGCAGACAGCTGAAGAGTTTTCAGTGTCCGATCCAATTAATCCCTTGCCTCGTAGAAACAACATGCAATCTGATCCAGTCCATGGCAGAGCAAGGAACGGACACTTCAGCCATGTCTTGGTGCCGAAGTGTATTAAAAGAATGTGACAGTTTCTTCTGCGAAGTTCTGTTCAAACATACGGACAACCATTCCTTAAAGCTTGACAGCATGATTAACCATTTGCATGTGGCAGGAAACGTAGGAAAACACTTTGCAGATATCGTACCGAAAAGACTTCTGTTGTCAATGCAAGCTTTGGTCACGGGTAACGATTGCCTGAAACAGCTATCGCAGAGCACCATGAACAGCCAACTATCTCAGCAAATGGAACCACTCTCCCAGCTGCTCAAAAACATCGAATTTCCACAGTATGTCTCGACTCACGCCATCCTAAGTCTGGGTATGTTCTTTCCTAAAATATTTGTATAATATTTGGAAGTAAAAAACCATATACATTCTCAAACAAGTAAGTAAATCTTGAGCATACAGCACATGACTTCAATTGTAAGCGAAGATATTCCTCTAACTCGAAAGATGAGGTAGTAGACATTTCCGTTGCATACAAACAAGCTGTATGATACAGGATTTGGGGCGTTTATTCATGCAGGCTCTGATCCTTTTCATTATTCTTATATAAATTAGGTAAAATAGCGATCCACAATCAGAACCTCGCCAAAAAAATTGTGCCGGCGCTCATACATGAATTAGACACGTGCGATAGCGACATCATCAGGAGCAACCTCGTCGTAATCCTTACGGATCTGTGCACCAAACAAACACAGCTCATTGACCCACATCTGCAGAACATAGCTGATTGTCTTGGTGACCATTCAGATGGTGTAAGAAGGTTTGTCCCTTGGATTTTTTTACATATGAGGTCTGTTTGTTGACAAAAAAACATTTACCTCTGTTCAGAAATGCACTGATCCTACTCAACAGTCTTCTCAAAAAGGAATACATCAAGTGGAGAGGAAGCCTCATATACAAGTTCTTGAGCCTGCTTTGTGACAAAAACCAAGAGATCAGGGAACTGGCGTTCTATTGTTTCACTGAACAGAGGCTCATTGAAAACCCGGGAGATTTTTATTTCAGATGCTTTGTGGAAGCTATTTTCTATTTTAACGGTTATGAGAAACACAATGTGTACAATCGTTTCACAAAAACCGAGAGGGAACGCAGGTGAGCATGTCAGTGATTACTAACTCATTTACTCAGGAAGAATCCAGGAGGTAATATATAATACAACCATTCTCCAACCTAGGACCCCACTACGTTTTGACCAATTCCAATTTCAGAATAGCATCAAGATCCAAATAACTCGATTCATAAAAAATGTTTTTTCCAGTTTCAGTATCCACCCAAATTTTCAGTTTTATCCCATTTTGAAAATTTACCAATTTCTTCTTGACTTGTCATTTGTTATTTTCACAGCCTATTCAATCTCAAAGGTGAACAAAACTACTCGAGTCGCTTCAAGATCTACGAGTTTATGTTGCAACGTATGCATGACGATCACAGGTTCAACACGACCTCAAAGCTCTGTAAGGATGTACTAGACGCATATGTTGATGGAATCATTCCACTTACAGAAAAAGATATTCTTATTGACTCGTTGGACATATTATGTTGTGAGGTAACACTTACGTTATTGTCCATATCGTTTTTGTGTTATCGGTTTTTTTCTTGTCTCCAATTAATCTCTGTAATTTTCAAAACCATGTAATATAAATATATATATTTATGTCATTCATAGGCTCAATCTGAATTAAGTATCATTTTTATTTGTTCCCTATGTTATTGTTTAGCACACCTGAAAATAGCAGCGAAGGAGGCTCGAGCAGAAAATTAGATGCCTTTTTTAATCTATGCATTAGTGACCACCAAAGTCTTATTCAGCTGTAATTATATTACTAAGATGAGTCACCCATCCGACTTGACTTGGACTAAGAGTTACAACTATAGGACTAAGTACAACTTATAGGATGTTCATAGGAATGGAAAGAGTAGCCATACTTCATTCAGGTTGGATAACGACCAGCATCACGCAGTTTCAATTTTGGCAAATATCTTTTCAACCAACAATGATGTTCTGTATTGCCAAATTAGTATTTCAATTTCATTGCAGGATATAAAACTCAAGTGCATGAAGACATCTTCTGATGATGATGTGGAAATGGAGGAAGTTCAAGCTGTCACTGCAGCCAAAGCTAAAAATGTGTTGCACCAAAAAATCATATCCCAGGTTTGACTTGCAGATTTAACATTAATAGGTTACCAGACATAATAACTATTTTATATTTAAGTTAGCTCTAAACTGCTTTTGCTTCCAGGTGATGAAGTACAATCTGGTTGAAAACATAATCCCAATTATCATTGCATTGAAAAACTTAATGGTAGCGAAGCAGAGCCCTCTACTTCGGAACGTCATGCTCTACCTGAAAGAAGTTATGAAGGTACTGTGAAATACTTGTTATGATTAATTGCAATCAGACCAACAATCCTATATCAAGATACTAGCAATAGTGCTGTGGCTGAGAGATTATAAGATTCCCTTGTAATAAGTAGAAAAATATATTATTTGATAAAGAATTAAATGTTGTGAATCTTATTAACGTATTCTAAAAGATTAGAGGTAAAAATTATTTTTGGATTCAATGTTGTAACAAAATGTATTATTAATAATAAGACTGGTACCAAATAAGGTCTGTGAAACTTCCCATGTCTGGATTGTTTAATAATCGCTTTAATAATAAAGTATTTCTTTACTAGGGTTACAAAACAGAGGTGCAGGATATCTTAGCAGCTGATAAACAGTTGGCAAAGGAAATTGAATTTGACTTGAAACGGTTTGAAAGGTGAGGAGTTTATTATTATTGTTTTAGAGCTGTCAGTCAATGCAAGTGCACCACAGATTATCTAATAACCTGGACAAAAATCTTGCTGTGCCGGACCATGTGTTGCTAGAAAATTGGTGGTGTACCTCTACTATTATCGTGCTTTGAATCCCCATTTTTGGGTAGATCTTTTGATACACCGGTGGTCCCGGTCATCAACATGGAGGGGACGCCTACCCGACCGCAGCAGAGAGATATTGACAGAGTACCCATGACTCCACTTAGTGTGGCCCGTGGTAGGGGAATAGGTATCCAGGCGGTCCTAAATACAGCAGGAAGGAATAGAAAAAAGCCAAGGAATCATACACGAATAACTATTCCCTTGAATTTGGAAACTGAGAGGTACAGTGAAATTATTTTATCGCATTTGCTTTCCTTGTATTATTCAACATCCGTATTTGTAAATTCACCAGCTTGCCAGTTGTCATTTCGACACCCGTTAGAGATGGAATCGGAAGTACTGATGTGACTTTTGCTATTTCTGCAGAAATAAGTGCCATTTCTATGTCGTCTTGAATTTTGAGTTTGTACAAATCTATGACAGATCACATTTCACACATAATAGCACTTCAAATATTTTCTATTTCGACAATGGAAAATATTGCAACTGGAAAAAAGCAGATTTGAATGATTTTTTTTACTGTATGCTAATTGTGGTTTCCATCTTTTATATCATGTATGTTTTTTAATAAAATTACCATACTGCTTCTGTTATTATATACAGTACATTTTTTTCAGACATATCGTAGTACCATAGTCTTTAAAGACTATGGTAGTACAGTAGAGAGAATGTTACTTATGAAAACAAGATATGGTAATTAGCAGTAACAGTTTGGGTTTGCAGTTATTGTCGTGAAATTTGTTTGGTGAATATTATACATATTTTGGCTGCTTGCATGTAGTTCCTACTCTAAAACCGTAGGGGTAGCACGTATGTGCTCTTCTCTGCTTCACCCGCGGTAACAAAATGTGCTTGAGGATGAGGTATTAGTGTCTTCGTGTCCCATGTTCAGTGAAATGCTCATGCGTCATTCCGCTAGTTGTCTTCCGCAAATTGGCGCTTTTCTCTTTGGCGCCATCGCGTGGCCCCACAAAGTTGAATCGAGAAACTGAAACTTCCTTTTGCTGTAACTGTGCTAAAATCCCTTTGCACTGAATGGTATTTAGCGTTGCTACTTCAATGCCCGATTTGCCATGAAATCTGGTAAAAGCAGCTTCAGCATGATGGGATTTTCCCCAAACTCAATGTCACCTAACAGGCCTCAAAGGAATCGTAAACGAAATAGGTTGATTTATTACGGTGATGACGAAGCGCCAAACGAGCAATCCAGTAAGTCAACGGAAGCCAAACATGCCAGGAATTCGATTCCCTCTTCTTCAATTATTGAAAATGACAGCAAATCGTTTGTCAGCCTATTGCCACCGAGTGATAATTCAACAAGAGCACCAGAGGTAGGCAATTCTAATGATCGTGTGATTGCCAGAAAAATAGGAATTCGACTTAAAAACTTACTGAAGTTGCCAAAAGCCCATAAAATGTGCATTTACGAATGGTTCTACTCTCATATTGACGCACCATTGTTCAAGGGCGATAACGACTTCTTAATATGCCTCAGAGAATCGTTCCAAGAATTGAAAACAAAGCGCCTCACCAGGTCACACTGGTCCAAAATCAGGAGACTGATTGGCAAGCCTCGAAGGTGTTCTCAGGTCTTTTTTACGGAAGAACGGAATTCGCTTCAAGCAAAGCGACAGAAAATTCGTCTTCTTCAGCAGCGCAAGAACACCTATGACAATGCAATGACGTTCACGGATCTACCAAAAGAAATACCGATGCATCTTGTTCTTGGGACCCGAGTAACCGTCAGACTCCGGGGTAAATATGACGGGCTCTTTAGCGGTCGTATAGACGCTATAGACGTTTCCAATTCATCATATAGGGTTAGTCTGGATAGACAAGCGCTAGGCACCAAAGATACATTGGACATTGAAGTGGCCAGTGACGAACCTCAAGAAACGATGCAATTATCTTCGTTGACAGAACTCAGACGTCCTCCTCACAGTCTGGTCACTTCAGTTCAGTCAGATCTCAACGACAGTCTCCAAAGTCCAACGAGCAAACACGACCCTATATTGGGACAGTCCCCGCTCCGCAGTAAATTCCCCGGGGGTGGTGGAACCTTGGGGGGATTTCCAGTTAACTTTTTAGTCCAGGTCACGAGACTGTCTAAAATATTACTGATCAAGAAGGAGAACATCAAACTGCTCGAACACATGAACTCCCAGGCAGAAAAGAGCCATTCGTACGGAGAAAAAATTTCCTTGCAGTTCCAGAAGAAATATGCTACCATTATTCTTGATCTTGAGCGCATTAACAAGGACCTCAATCGTTTTTTGCTCGGGGTCCAACAATTTTGCCATGAACTCTCCCCCGAACATAACATGATCTATGACCAGTTGCTGCACATAAGACAGGACGCACTGCAAAGCGCAGAGCTCATGGTCTGCAGTAAAAACATTACCAGCAGTGGGAAATGCGCGGTCAAAAATGACGGGCTGACTAGTTTGGTCACAGAGTTGACCGCAGTAATGTTACAGATCAAATTCTTAAAAGAGAATAACGCCAACCCTTACGAATTCAAATCGGTATTGGATTCCATGAACGATATCAAAAAGAAGTTATCTTCAGGAAATATAGAATCTTTTCAAGATAATATTGAGATTCATATCGCTCACATACAGAGTGGATTGAACAACAGTAGCAAATTAAACAGGCTTTGAACTCTGAATATATAATTGTTTGTCGTTCTTATAGTTGAATTAGATGCCCTGTAGCTGGCTGCTGCTGGGCCTGTGGTCCAGCTTGTTATATTATCTTTTCGTAGAGCGTGCTGTGCCTTCGGCTCAGCTGTATACCGAACTTCAGGCCAAAAGATTTCATTTTGTCCGGAGTTAATTATTCTGGAAAGCATTTGAACCTCCGTGCGAAATTTCGTAAATATCCCTGGCGTTTAGCACAGTGTTTTATGACGACTATGTTGACCATTACGGCTATTCAATATCGGTGTTTAGCTGTGCTATGTTTGAGCTATTTTCACCACTATGATATTAACAGGTTATACACCTAATGCAAGAGCGCAGCTAACTCTATTGTCAAACTCAACCAAATTGACAAATCCATTACATATTGCATACATCTAGCATTGTTACAAATACTCTACGAGAGTGCTGTTGTCGATGAACCCAGACAGGAAATTTTCATAAAGTTAATAGGTTTCCTCGGTGTTGATGAATAAATGGAACTCAGGATTCTATGCATTTTGCATATGTTCTTTTTATCAGTTCGATTCTGGCTATATTTTGTAAAAGGGGATGTAATTTATTTGCTGCTGTATTTTTACAGATGGTAGTGAATGTTTTGCGTAACATTCTTTTCGTTTATCATTGTTCAGATTGAGTGTTCAATACATTCTTGAATGGTCGCGTTTAGATAACCAAGAATATCAGTTGCATGGATGTATGAGAGGTAGGTTAAAAAAAAGAAATTCAGTTCAGTTCCTTTGATGAAAAATTGGAATAGGTGAAACCATGAAATTTTGAAAAGGCCTACTGATAGAAATAGCATTACAAGAGAAAATTTCTGGGTAGTCTTTTAACTGTCATCGGTATTCCAATGAGTAGCACTCTCCAGTGAACACGATGGTAAAAGTCTTGCATCCTATACAACCCCTTTTCCCTTTTTTTAGGTGAAGGCGCCACTGAATCAATTTTTAATGATAAATTTATATTTATTCTATATCAAACTCTAGTGTTTGGTCTGTAGGGTCGTTAGCCCTACCAGGTGCGGAATTTTCAACCGTTTCTCTAGTGTTATGAAGATACTCTGAATACAGTGAGACGTTAGCATTCGAAGTATTTCTGCGCATACTATGTTTCATTTTTGCGCCTTCCGAGAAGAGTAATTGGCGCAAAAGACTCCTGTTTCAATATTCTCAGTTGACCGCGGATTAGAGAGTTTGAATTTAGATTCTTCATTTATTCGCACATTTCCTGTACTGTCAGCTTTGAATTCCGACGCGTCAGAATTCCACTTCGTTATTTATCGTTATTGTAAATTCCTACATCGCGGTACTGTATGCCATCTTCGCATTACGGATGAAGTATTGTGTGATAAAATGAACTCAAGACCAATGGCGTAGCTTGTCAGCATCTGGGGCGAGGCAAGTGTATTGCGCCCCCTATAGGCCCACATATTTAACCTGTGAACTATATTTGCAGTACCTTCAAACGGGAAATCACGTTATCAATAGACGTTATATAATTCACCAATAAGAATTACATGGAGTTAATATGACTGTAATTAGCGAGAACGTTTATTTGCTCCGATATGTTGAAAAACTGCGTAGAATGGTTGAACATTTTGATATTTGATATTATATTCTGTTTATGTGGCGCTCTATTAAATGTTTATTATTACTACTTTATTTCAGAAAATTATGCACCCGTAAGAATTTTACGCACCGGGCAACCGCCCCTGTGTCTCCGTCCACCCCTGTTGAGAATAACTCGAGGCGAAGATTACTGCTGAAGCCTCAGGCGAAACGCGAACTTCACAAAAAATATCTTCTTCTTGTTCAAAGAGTAGTAAACTCGCCAGTGGTAGTTTAGTATGTATCGACTAGAGAAGATGGTACGGTGTAGTAAACAAGCTAAGCATAAAGTTTATATAATAACTGTCGCACTTGCTCTGATTTGCACTATTTCCACTTGGTTACTTGTAGAAGATCGCTACACACTGTCTAAGGTAACTTCGTTAACGCGTTTACTACATAGTACGTTGAAGTAGTGTGTGATTTAAAAGTTCTAATCCTAGAAATGTTCTTTTTAGAAGCAGATAGCCAGAAGTAGATTTACAACGAATCCTTTGGAAAAATTCTGTCAGAAACCGAATACTGACAATAGTTACTTAATTTGTACCGAGTTGCCATTTACCAATACTGGCTGTGCGCAAGAAGTAGAAGCAAGTTCGTATATTGGATTGGATTTTATTCTTTCTTTAAATATGTGATTCAATCTCAAATCACATTTTCAAATTTTACTGTTTTTCTGTTTTTCTGTTCCCAGCAAACGAAACTCCATATTCGATCCCAAATATTGTGCATTACGTTTGGTTTGGTGATATCGAATTTCGATTCTACCAATACTTATCTGTGCGATCGGTCGCAGCGTACCAGGTACCGGTATTATCTGTATTTCGAGCTAAGCTTCCTTCTAATTCGCACTAACTTCTTTGTCGGTTTCAGAAACCGGATCATATTCTGTTTCATATAGACCAAAGTGAGCCACACGGCGAATTTTGGCAAAGAGCCAAAGCAGAAATCCCCTGCATAAGAGTGATTAGAATTCGGGCGCCCGAATGCGTTCATGGCAATGAAATTTCACTTATTTTGCACAAAACTGACGTCGCCAGGTGATGTAAACTATATTGACTTTCATTCTGTTTATAAATTGCGATAATTTCGGCGCATATTCTCGTAAATAAGTCAATTCAAATTTTCAACTCCCTCGTCAAAATATTCTGTCGTATGCAATTGTCAGATTCACAATCTCCGTTATTTTATCAACAATACCTTTGGAATCCACACACGCGCTTCTAATTTTTATAACTAAATAATTAAAAAGATGTGATAATAAGAAATAATTTTATTGTAGACTTTACCGATTTTTTAATTGTTACTAGGATGTTGATTCTATTGCAACATGGAGGGATATATCTTGATTCTGATGTGTTGTTACTGAAATCACTGGATCCTTTGCGAAACTTTGAATTTACAATTGGTAGATCAACTGAATTATCACTAAGTAAGTTGGAATAATGGTGGAAGTTGGTTTTATTAGAATGCTATAGAATTGCCCGAAATCCTTCTTTTCTACAACAAGAAGGGAAATGTTCATTCAATGTCATTATTTTTAGTTTAATGTATAATTGATTCATTTATATAGTAAAATTGAGAAAATATCCATTCTGAAGCAGGCAACGAACAGAGAATTAAGAACATTTTTAATCGAACTGCCAAATGTTTTAGGCGTGTTTAGTAAGGTTTATTTTTATAAAGTTGTACTATAGTTGATCTAAATATCGTACTTGGATGTCATTATGAATGTGTTACCTATTTATATTCGAAATCCGTTGTATGTATCATATTGAAAATTTAGATCATCCGCAGAAAACATGCACATCCTGTAAATTTAAAATTGTCTGTTATAATGAACCACACAGGTAATAGCGTGATACTCTCAAAGCCTAACGCAACATTTCTTCGAGAATGGTATCAACAGTGGGAAACCTTCGATAAAGTAAGTTTGTTAACTATCGGTATTTTTAATTAACAATCACTCTTGTCGTAATATGTTCGTGATGCCGATTCCATTTTGAACTGATAACATATCCGCCAATGATTTTGTAGAAGAAGGTAGCCGGTATCCATTTGGCTGATTATTCCATCAAACTACCTTACCGTCTTCACTTAGAGAGGCCAGATTTACCTATACATATCGAGGAGATTTCTATTCAGCGTCCTAATCCGTGGACGGATGGCAGAAACTGCATATCGCACGACTCATATAATATCTCGGAAAATTACGCCTTACATCTTCATCCGGTAAAAAGCCTGTTAAAGGACTCCAAAGTTTTATTGGAGTATCGTGAGGGAGATCTGCGGCTGTACGATGCGACCTATGGAGCCGCAGCCAGGTCAGCGTTGTTTGGAACGCAAGATTTGATCTTTTTGCCTTCGGAGAAACATAAGACACACGATAGAAAGGTCGCTCGTGAAATTGTAAAACATATGAAGTTGGAAAAATACGAGTACAACTTTCCCACTTAGCTATTTTTTTCCCCCTTCATACCGTCTTTGCGCGTCAAAATGTTTTTGGTTCATGCCTAAGCTGTCACGAATGAACAAATACTAGTACAAATTACTGGTAAATATTAATCTCAAAATTCCCTGGACATATAGTCAAACCCACCTCTCATCCTAATAGCGTTGAAAAAACGTTTAATTAAGTCAAAGAAGAGCAGTCGAATCACTAATGCAGGCGTGTTCGAAGACAATGTGACTCAACTGCGTTGCAAACTCGGCAGTCCCCGCAATATTCATATTATGTGTTAACATCATCGGGATTATCTGGCTCTCTGTGCCTTAGGAGGTTTGCCTTTTGGTTAAAATATGTTTATTGAAATCTCCATCATACAAGAGCTTATCAGAACGGTTAATTACTTTACAGCATATACTTCTCATACATTGCAGTGACGATTTATTTACTTATTTTATATTTATTTCTCGCTCATTTAATACAGATAATTCTAGTCACCTAATCATATATGAATAATAACTAGTATATAAATTATTTATGGAACTGAGTCAGGGTCTGGTTCATGTTTACCTGGTTAAGTTAATCTTAAAGCTAACAACATCATCATTACCAAAATAACTCCGATGCGTATGTAACTGACTTACGTATCAAGAAATTACAAGCAATTCAAGATTGTTACCACAGTTGCATCTATTATTAAAGTTCTCTCCACGTGGGGGATGTTGCAAAACTATTGCCATATTTTCATTATAGGTTGGGAATGGCGACGTTGATGTGTTTTAGTGTTATTTGCGATTGTTGTCCAGGAATCTGATGAAGAGAAGTGTTGTTCGTTTAACGAAATTGTAGATGGCGATGATAAAATGATTTCTTTCATGCTGTATGGATCAGTAAATACTTCTATAGTTTGTTCGTCTTTTTCTTCCTCATTTTTACCACTCTTTTCTTGTGATTCCGAAGGCGTGCGCTCGATTCGATAAGGATCAACAATGGTTTCCCCATCAGAGTAGACCGATAGATTATCGCCATTAGAGGGCAGTGTAGAGATGCCAGTCAGTGTCGCATATGATGTTTCATTATCTTGCGATCTCCCCACGTGATCATAGCCATCTTCATCTGTTCTTGCGATCTGCGTTGTGCTGTAGTTTCCATTTGTTGTGGGTGGAGCTCTGATAGTTGATAATTTTATACTCGCATACAAATGACTTTCTCTGCCTATCATGCTCGGTGGTTCTGGGAGCGGCATAGTTGTTACAGAGCGCGGCGAATTTCCAATTGTCTGAGACAGTGTGCTTCCCATTGGAGTATTTCCTAGTCGGTATGGTTGTTCGTGCACTGACTCTCCCTGCATTTCTTCCTGGTTGTTAGTAATGTGAATTTCCCGGCCGTTCAATTTCAATCTCTTATTGTGCCGGACGGCAAACATAGCACCGATTACCAATAGCAGGAAAATGACTGAGGACAGAGTGATAATGACGATCCACCGAGTCTCCAAAACAGGAGGCTCTATTGTATATAACGGGATATCAGTTGAAATGAGAATTATAATAGCGCACTGTACATAGAATATTATTCATTGCATTGAAACGAGCCTAACATATTATTCCGCAGTTTACTAGGTAGCAGTAAACACCAAACTGTTACCTAGATCGTACAACTACAGCATTATTGTTTGGAGCGGCTATGGAGACTTTTCTATTGTCTGTTAAATTGGCAATGTACTCGACTAAATCTGGTTACGAGGGGAAATTTGTGAGTATTGAAACACCTACCAGTTGTTAGTTCATTGCAAGTACAACTAGATTGCTCTGTAGCTCTTCCTTCATCGCACTCGTCTGAGGAACAACAAATTTGTATTCAGTGGATATTCTATAAGATTTAGTTTCTAGAACAAGCAATCTATTGACTTTGACCTACTTGAATCTATCGGACTTGAAACATTGTTGAATTTTATGCAGAGTCTGGTCCGTAAGCGTGTTGCATTAGTTGGTGTCCGGCAATTACACAACCAATTTCCCCATGGTGACCATGTGTAACAGTTATCCTGCGAGATGAAAATCATATACATACATGTACGTAATTGACAGCGATTATCAGTCTTGTCGTCCCCTACCTCATCAATACCGTTCACACAGTCCACGTTTCCATTACATATGAGTTCAATTGGAATGGTTGCTGTATTGTTACAGTAAAAATCGGTGGGCATATTTGTTAAGTTGCATCCAGTCTCGTCGCTTCCATCTATGCAATCTTTTCGTCCGTTACAAACCTGAAGAAAACGGAACGGGGAATTTTATATTAAGCTTGCTTCTATGGAAATTTGATTTCATATGCTCACAGATCGGACTGCAAAGCATTGTTGAAAAACATTACATAAGAAACCTTTACATCGACCGTTATAATATAGGCAGTTCATCTCATCCGTACCACTTCGACAGTCTTTTTTGTTGTCACAAACCTGCAGCGTTAAAATTTATGTGATACTCTTTCGGCTTGAAGGCAAAATTATGTAACTGTTTTAATTTAGCGGTTTTACAACTAATCACTATAGAACCTGCTTAATTTGTCACCCTGTGATCATGGCCTATGTCGAATTCTCTGAAATTTCCAGCCTTGGATGGTCACTATATGACAGAACTAATAAACACCCAAGAAACGAAATATAAGAGGATCAGAGGATGATGCTTACAGCTAGTGCAGATAGAAGGTAACTATTCCATCTATACATGGATACAACCAATACAATGTCAGAAGGAAAAAAAACAAGGCCGTGGGTTCGCAGTTCGTCAATTGCGTCCTCATTGGGAAATTTTTAGAACTAAATTTCTCCATGAACATAATAATGTTGGATTACCTATCGGAGTTGGCCATTTGAGTCTGTCAGATAAGATATTATGTAACCGAATATTATGTTGTAATATTAGACCTTATAAAGTGGAAAGCATTGCTCAGCTTCAACGGTACATCGAAAATCCTTTGTACATTCACCCGAACAATTTCTTTCGTCTGACCCATCACCACAGTCGTTTCGCCCGTCGCATTGCTCGGAAGAAATATAATTATTTCCTAAATACAATATGGTAGTTATTATGGATCTGACGTGATGCTATAGTATTTGTCTCTATGTATTGGAAATCTTTTTTATCGTCTGTATTTTATAGACATTGAAAATTTGCTTATGCTACAAAGGCAATTTCTACTGCTCTAATCTAGTGTTACCATTGTCGCACGATTCTGTTCCAAAGTCAGGCCAACTATCACATTCAGTTCGCCTGGAAATAACCCCGACTGATTGATCTTTGTTACAGCATACTTTATCTTCTGTTTCAGCCCTTGTGTTAAGAAGAAAGCAGTCTATAGTATATTTATGTTTCATGCAATCTTTACGTATTCTTCGAAATTCTTCAAAACTGCCTACCTATTTAAAAATAATTTTGTTTGATTTGGACAAGAAAAGCAGATGGACGTGGTAGAATTGAAAGATTTCCATCCCAGTATGTCATCGTTACACCTTGTACAAAATACGTATTACTGCAGTGATCTCTCAAAGCAGCTATTTAGAAATATATATCTGGATATTGTACTTACCACTGCAATAGATCTGGAAATTTTGCACACTCTGATACGTTATGAAATCCTAAATAGCCGATTACCAGCAGATAAACGATTGCTGTTGCTCTTAGCATTTCCAGCAGTTGTATTACTTACAAACAGTTCGAATGTTTCTGCACTAGCTGAATAATGAGATGAAAAGTTTATTTTTTACCATCCTAGCATATTCATCATCGCTGATGACTGCGGATATGAATAGTACTGGTAATCGGTGATTACTATTGAATGAAATGGCGGAAATCGCGTTACTTAGGGCTGATTCACACTTCTTTACTAAGGAGTTAATAATTGTTGGGAGGTGTATTGCAATCAAAGCATTGGACAAATATACATACAACTGAATATATTCAATAAATTGTTTACGCTGGATGCACTAGGCAAGGAACTTGAAAAGAAAGTACTCAGTACGCCGTGTATCATTCAATCAATCACTATCACGAATTATTGTTAAAATACTTAATTCTGTTGAAACTTTCAATATAGAGGTTTGAAAAGCGTGCTAATTCTAGTATACTTCTAATGAACTTGAGGCCCGATGTAATTAATAACCGACTGTAAGAAATCTTGATTTGTTGCTGAAGCTGATTTAGGGTCTAAATCTATATTGTTACTTATATTGAATATATGTTGTTATTGTTGGATTCAACATAGTTTACTCTACAGAGTTTCTTGAGTATAATATGGCTTCATTTCAGTAACACATCGTTTGAAAAACTCGAAACAAATGTAAGGTGGACGTCTAATAGCTAGGAATTCCGGTCTGCTCGGATTTGATTGGCCCCGACAAAACCGGCAATACGAGACAGTGGCAAGTATGTTTCACCACCTCCCGCTATAACCTTTGCCCGTAACAACTTTCTCGTTGCTAGGAAACGCTGAATAAAAAAGCTGGTGCACTTTCCGAAGGCTGGTGCTATCACGTGAATGAGGATTCGCTGGTAATTTATAGGGTAGGGTGTTAATAATATCATTGAGGTCTTCTTGTTAGCACTTGTACGTGCAAGAGTTTAGTACCACTGAGCCAAGAATCTATTTTTGATATGCTTAATGTGAGATGGGGAATCAGTAAAAGTTAAGAAACGAAATCGGTAGTTGGTAAACCCTGGAAATATAGGTAATTCCCGTGTATATGTGACCGAGACGATTTGCACACGCAGAATGGAACATCGATGTCACATGACGTCACAGAAATACAGAAAAATCATTACTTAGCAAAAATGAAAAAGAAACTTGAATTTAAATAAAACCATTCGCTTGTCTCGAATTAGGGTAGAAAATTGGCAGTATCCCGTATTATATATATGGCTCTTCAAGATAGATTATGAAGTTGAAATTCCGTTTCCTTTATATCGACGTGAAATAATTAGAACACGCCCCATACCCCATGCCCCAACCCTCGATTCGAACAGTAACTATATCACACCCGATCCTTTGTTTCCAAAACATCCCTCGTTTGTATGTACAAACTGGAATAAACCTATAAATTAGAGCCTTGCATACCTGACCCCAATAACAACAGCTTACACTATAGTGGTAATAAGAAAAGTAGTAAGAAATTACTCGGCCATGAGAATAAAATCATGGCTGTAACATTTACTATTAAGACGTAGTGCTCTTGACTTGTTCAAATATGTTAATATTTTATGTACAGTTGTCAAGTGCTTGTGGTCACTCATTTCAGTATTAATTTGTATTCGGACAACACCTCAAAATGAGTCAAAGACAAGTGCTACAAGGTACGATATGTTGTGATGTTCATCTAGAATTGCTGTATGTACATATTCTTAGTAGTGACATGAGATCTAGGAAAAAACATTATTAATTTGCCCCATAAAAATAAGGCAACACCATTTCTATCTATCAAGAATTTTGATGTGTTAACCAGCAATATTATATATAAAATATTGGACTATTCAGGTTAAAATAGGATTACCTAATATTAAAACAAAAGGTACATAGACTATTTTTTTTGTGATACTGCTACCACAATTTCCTTTTTGTATATCAGTCACATATCTATCTATTTGTAAACAGTGTTTGAGCAATATCAGAAGGCTCGCACTCAGTTCGTTCAGACTATAGCAGAACTTTCAACGCGACCACAGAATATTGAAACACTACAGAATGCTGGTAATAGAAAAAAACAACTATTTCTATATTTTACTAATTTTAAACTCGATTTCGATTCATCTTTTTGTTGTTGCCCAGGTGTTATGTCCCTGCTGCGCCCTCTCCTGCTGGATGTGGTTCCAACAGTGCAACAGACAGCAGCCTTGGCCCTAGGACGCCTGGCAAACTACAATGATGATTTGGCTGAGGCTGTAGTCAAGGGAGACATTTTGCCACAACTCGTATACTCTCTTGCCGAGCAAAATGTGAGTGGAAAGGCAACAGCTATTATTTAATGCTTTTGCTGAATTCGCCTTCATATGGTTTATTCATTTCTATGGTTTCCCAACGACAGTTCTATAGAATAGTGGGATTCAGAATTATAATTTTGGAATGAAGCGACTATAATATGGCATCAAGCTACGACAGCTAATTGTATGTTATTTCTCATCTGTCAGAGGTTTTATAAAAAAGCAGCTGCGTTTGTGTTGCGAGCCGTGGCAAAACATTCACCACAGTTAGCCCAGTCTGTAGTTGATTGTGGCGCATTAGATGCACTTGTAATCTGCCTAGAGGAATTTGACCCTGGAGTGAAAGAGGCAGCTGCCTGGGCATTGGGCTATATTGCCAGGCACAATTCAGGTGAATCGTTGTTTACAATTTATTATGGGAAAGTCAGTAACATTGATCAATAATAATTGTCTGTAAATCATTTCCAAACAGAACTGGCACAAGCAGTGGTCGATGCAGGCGCGGTCCCCCTGCTTGTGCTGTGCATTCAAGAACCTGAGTTATCACTGAAAAGGATCGCGGCATCTGCGCTGAGTGACATTTCCAAACACAGTCCAGAACTTGCTCAGACGGTTGTCGACGCCGGAGCGGTTGCCCATCTCGCGCAAATGATTTTAAACCTAGATGCCAAGTTGAAGGTTGTATCTACATATTTGCCTTTTATCAGCATGTTTTCTCTACTCTTACCCATATCATTACTTTTCGCTACAGAGGCAAATCTTTTCTGCTCTGAGCCAAATTGCCAAACATTCTGTAGACCTTTCAGAAATTGTGGTGGAGGCAGAGATCTTTCCTGCAGTTCTTACCTGCTTGAACGATGCTGATGAGTATGTTCGTAAAAATGTTGCGACTCTGATTCGTGAAATCTCTAAACACACTCCGGAGGTTCATACATTTTATTGAAGTTTGTTGTTTGTTCATCTTAAAAAAGATTTTCACACTTCTACATTGACTTACAGCTTGCTCAATTAATTGTTAATGCCGTACGAGTAGCAGCTATCGTGGACTACATCGGAGAGTCGAAGGGGAATGTGCGACTGCCTGGAATTATGACTCTCGGTTACATCGGTGCCCATTCGGAAAATCTTGCAATGGCTGTTATTGTTTCAAAAGTTTGTGCTCGTATTACATTTGTCATACATGGAAAGATTGAATTTTCTTTTATTATATTAGGAACACACTTAGTAAAAGTATTAGTAAAACCTGTACAAGGGCTAGAAAATTGTTGTTGAGTTGTATTTACTGTCTTACTCAAAATTTCTCCAGTGCTATTTATGATACAATAATTACGAATATTTTTGGTGCATTCAGTTATGTTCTGGGTCACAAACCAGAGGGTGAGTTGTGTTTGAGTTTCATCAAAGGGAGAAATCATAACATACCAGACACTATCTTAATGTGACGTAGTTATTGGTATATCTCAACATTCATCATACAAAGACTTTGTACCCAGGGCGTGAATCAACTTGCTGTCACTCTTATGGAGGAACAAGAGTGTCATATTAAAGCTGCGGCTGCTTGGGCACTTGGACAAATAGGACGTCACACTCCTGAACATGCAAAGGCTATTGCAGTGGCCAACGTTCTTCCAAGGCTCCTGCAGTTGTTTTTGGCTGCCAACAGCTCGGAAGATTTACAGACCAAGGTAACTGTGATAGTGATGATGGGTTGTATTTCAGAGAAGAGCTGAACTAGTACGGTGGGATAACTATCTTGAGATCAGTTGAGACAAAATACTGTACTTAATGAATTACCTCTGGCAAGGGTGGTACTGATAATATTGTTCTGGCTAACAATATTTAATACTACATGAGATTAGTATCATAGC
Source organism: Halocynthia roretzi (assembly GCA_013436055.1). Lineage (NCBI taxonomy): Eukaryota > Metazoa > Chordata > Ascidiacea > Stolidobranchia > Pyuridae > Halocynthia > Halocynthia roretzi. The sequence continues at coordinate 171,993 of QRAM01000067.1, read as the reverse complement.
ATATAAACCCTATTTTTACCAGTCGAAAAAGGCTCTGAAAAATATCTTGCAAAAATGTGTGCACCTGCCTGCACTGGAACCCTTACTTCACGACGCACCTCCGAATATCCTCAAGCATGTTGTCGGCCAGTATAGCAAGGTAGAATAAAATAAAAAATCTCTGTGAAGGTAATCAATTGTAGGCCATCTTATATTGGGAATGTAAATTATACAGGTCCTACCACATGACAGCAAGGCAAGAAGAATATTTGTAACAAGTGGCGGCCTTAAAAAAGTACAGGAAATCAAGGCTGAGCCTGGATCCGCCCTCCATGAGTACATCAACACGATTAACAACTGTTTCCCTGAAGAAATTGTCCGGTATTACAGTCCTGGTTATTCAGATGCTCTTCTGGAACGTGTTGAGCAATACGCACCTGCTGTGTAGTGTTACTGTCCATGAAGAATCCCTATTGTATAAAATTCCTTACTCCGTAAATATATCTATAATACTGTGAGTGATGTTTTCTACGAACTCGTACTTTCACAACGGTTGATAATAAAAATATTAAGATGTAGTTGAAAATAGTAGCACAGAAAATGCCTTTTACTTGAAAAATCTCACTTTTTTAGATAATACATGATTTCATAGACTTTAAATTTGAATTGGAGCTTATATTGAGCATAATTGTGCCCTCGTCTGGAAAGCTATTGTTTTAATGTATTGAGACAAAGCAAATGACATGGATAGAATTAGAAAACACGAGAAAAGTGCTAAATGTGAATTAACAACAATAGAAGCCTGATTCCATCATTCCAGATGGTTTAGTTAATACTGTATATTTATTGTGCATAAAATATCTAATTATTCATGAAAATATTTCACGATGGTTTATACTTTCTCTGATATAGAAAGTTTTCTAATAGGTGACAGACAAAAAAGCGGTGACATGGTGTTTGAATTAATAGCACTAGCATCTTATTCAATGCTAGGAATTATTGACTACTTCATAATGAAACCTTTTAACAAGATGGTGAAACTTTATTGTTATTATTTATAGACACATTATATAAGGTATAAAAAGGGAAACTTTATATTGTTATAGCAAGATTAATGAAAACATTTCAATGCATGTATTTAGCATTCCGTTAAGAAAAGCATTTGACTGAGATAAAAGAAAAATATATTCAGAAATCTTATATAAGGCAAAAGGAAAAAAAAGATTCTCCATTCGGTTCACAATTCCATTCATACTGTAACCATCCTTATACAATTGCCTCATGGATTAAGCTTCTCCCCTAACTTCACAGCTATTGTGTTTCATTACATCATACAGACATCTTTACTGCTAGAGAAGGTTCGTTACATCACAGTGCTTATAGTTCAATCAAGACTGTCATCCTTAATTTTATTAAGGTATCCTTGATACTAAGCAGATTGTCACTTGCAATAAACATATGGAGAATTACAACTAGAGGTATCCCGTATTCTCTCCTGAAATCCAGATGAGTATTGAGTGGAGAGTGTTTTCGATGACCCTGACTGCATGAGAGGATGATCTTCATAATTCTCCATAGAAAATAGAGGGCTCGTTCTTGAAGTGGGACTCCGTATGCTACCTTCATCCACGTAAGGATCATCATCTTTTTCATAACAGATATCATGTGCTATGTTCTGTGTAATTTCTCTTTCACAGAACTTCTAAAAACATGAAGTTACAAAATTGAAATATGTATGCTTCGAGGTAAGGTAAGAGTTAAAATTTCGAATAATAATAAATAATCCTAATATCTAAATCACTGTGCAGATCTAATTACACCTGTCAGTTAACCTCTTCCTCTCGTTTAATTTCCTTAAATTTTTTCAAATTGAAATAACTTTCAGTAGAATAATTATGAAATGTGAAATATCAGTCATGCTTGACTGTGACTTCAGGATTTGTTTACTCCGAAATAAATAAACTTAAGTACCCCAGTGATGATAGAAATTTCAATGTCATTTTCAGTTTCCTATCCATTTTATGGTTTACTGATTGTATGATGCAGTGGAAATTTTATCAAGGCTTGAAATGAGGATTACAGTTAACCAGAGGGTCTAAAATTTTATTGTTGTCTGTACCATGCTATCCCTTTTCATGCAGACACTTGCATCACCAGTGGACCAGCAACGCCTCAACTTTTCTCGGTTCATAATCATCTCTCTATAGTCCGTCACACTTTTCCTCAGACAGTGTTTTTTCTCCCTGTGTATGCTGTTTTCTCCATGTTGTTTCCTAATAACATCACCTCTCATATTATCGTACATCCATTTTTAATCTACCAATTATTGAAGTAAATCTAATAGTCTACAAACAGCAGAAAACATTGATGCAAATGTAATGCCCAAGATAATATTTAATATCATACCAGTAATCCAGAATAAATTTGTCTTGTCGCAGGTCATGACTGAAGTTTACGTACTCTTTTACAAATGAGGTTCTCGAAGAAAAGCTGTATGACCGAGTTATTTCTAAAATAAAATAATTGTGATTGACATCCTTCAAACGAAAACTGATGTTCATCCAGGTAGGTACATATATTAAAAAAATACACAAAAGTGAAAGCTACCAAACTGCAACAAAAATCACAGGCTTACAACTATTATCTGTGAATTTGCACTCACTAGAACACGCTATACCCCTATTAATAGCTTTCATTGTAGATATAAAGCGGCAGAAAATTCCAATTCCAATCACGATATTAAAGTTTATATGGTGGAATTACCATTGGAATTGACTGATTCAGTATAAAACAGTGGTAAAGCACCTGAATAGCTATACTCCTCTCCTATAATTCCTTTGACAAAACTTTTTTTGACTTTTGACTTTGAATTTGAACTTTTATTTGAAGAATGTTGTTTATGTGTTCCGCATTCACACCGAACGTAATCGTTTGCTTCTGTAACAAAACGATATAGCAAAATAGTAACCATGTGAGTGAATTGCACTAACACAAAATGTACAAACCTCTTTCAGATGAAGAGCTGTCGCATTCTTGACTGAGCAGCATCACAGTTGATGCAGATTTTTTTCTGGATCTGTTCTTGTTCATTTTCAGATTGCTTCATATTATTAAGGGAGATAATTAATATCATATAGTAATTCTGATGATCATTTTGAACCTTATTTACCTTATATCCTCAGGAAAGATTATTTCATCTGGCGTTTCACCCGTGCCATTGGATTCATATTCATTGAACGAGCGTAACGGTTGATACATTTCGTTATGGTGATCGCTGACCGTAAGACTTGGCATCGGTACATCAGACAAGAAATTTGTCTTGATAAAATTTCTTATGCGATGATGAAAGCAGAGCAAACTTGACAAGAGTACCATACACAGGAAGATAATTGAAGCAGAAACAACGACTGTTATTTTCACAGTCTCTGATCCATTCTCTGAATTCGGATTGAAAATTATAAGTATAGAACACTTCGGTGCAACATGTTAAGCACCATAGGCCAACATATTCATATTGTGCATTTTATTATTTAGCTGGTTTTTATATTAGCAGGACGGTTAATACATCAGAGTTACGCCTTCCACTTCGTTACGTTAATATTATAATGGGATTAATTGCATACTAGAATAGTACACCAGAGGACAACAGTCCACCTGTGGAAAATGTACTGGTATAATGTTGATGGACGTGATTACATGGAGGAAGAATCTTCTTACCATGTCACAAAAGGTGTCAGTTGAACTATTCATAGAAACCAGTGATTCATTTGAAAATTCATAGACATTGGTTTCATGTCACATATGAAATTGGTAAATACATGAGCACTATGTAAAATGGATTCAATTTAGAAGCAAACAGACCAAAGGCTTCATCTGCTTCATTCCTGAAGTATAGGTACATTTTATTTTATTTATAATATACCTGTTACAACTGTACATCGAACTTCTTCAATAGATACTGGTTTGCTTTTCCATATTCCATTGCTTTTCACAACAGACTTGATATAGAATGAATATAATGTAGAATTGTTGTCATGAGGGCAAGCAGTTTGGATATTTAGACTTGGCATCAACGTTTCCATTATTTTTACATCGGTTGTTAAATTTTTCAGCTTTGAAGGAATATAGCACTGTTGTGTGACTTCATAAGAAACTTTGCCATTCGGATGAATAGGAGGTTGCCATTCTAAAACAGATTTCTCTGCGTGGCGATTTTTCAGTTGAGGATGTGATGGTGCTTCTGGTTCTAGTTATATTGGTATATATTAGGTTTGTTGCCTGTAAATAATTTAAATTTTTTATTAATACTTACTTCCAGACTTGGTTGTTACAAAGTCTTGAGCTTTTGGCAAGTAGAATATTGTACTGTCTGGTTCATGCAGACAAGCTAATCCCATAGATACAGAATACCTGCTACCGCCAAACACATTTTTGGATAAAATTCTTGATTCAGCTGAGCATTCGACCTGAAATTGTAAACTGAACAATCAATCATAAAATCTTGTTGTATTTCTCATATTTTTGTGCTGTCACAAACCATGGCTGTTTTGAAAAGTGGCTTTTTTCTTTGGAAAATTGTGGGTAGTAATAATGTGTCACTCTTTAATTCATATTCAGTTCTGACCGCAAAATCTAATTTTTAAATGGAACCTTATTTAAACTTGATTCAACATTATTTTTTTTATAGAACAGTCCACAAAAAAGACATGATTCCATATCAAGTGAAGGTAAGGCATATTATTTGTTTCAGGTATTTGTATGTAGTTCAGGAGTATCATGATTAGGGAATTTTAGTATAACTGTTTTCAACTTGTCTTCCGATATTTTGATGCTGTGTCGAGATATCTCCAGATAAAGATTATCACCATTTCACGGAATCTTTTATCGCAAGTTGAGGATGCTACTGCTTGGCTACATTCTGCTCCTGATATTGCTCGATAAAACACATTCAGTTTCAAATCATCGCATGAACTGAGCTTTGACCATTTTGCAGAAATCTTAAATTGGGAAGCTGAAGACAAATCAGTAGACGAGAATTCTGTTATTGTCGGAAGCCTAGGATCGTCTGTTTAGGTAAAAAACAAGAGAATATATTTGAATGTGCTATGATAAATTTTTATGCAAACAAGTCACAGGTAATAATCAAACTCTTTAGTTAAGAGAAAGTGGACAAGCTAAATTCACTTTCACTTTATGCCTGATAGCAGATAATGTGAGAATAACACTTGAGCGTTTATAGAATATTGACACTACAGCTACAGACTAACTACCACCCTATACTCACAAGATATAACTTCTGTAAATTGAGTTAAAACTTACAATGTTTCATTCCACTCGCAGAAGACAAAACAGTCCAGGAACCATTCGATATACTGACAACTGCCGAATACCGCAAGCATGGATCCCATTTCTCATAAACAGTTGCGAACCCAGGATAACATTTTATATGATTTACCTCACGAACCACATTGCTTGCGAATCCACAAGTATTGTCATCACTAGGTAAGGTGTTCATTCTGACAAATTTGATAAGATAAATTATTTCCGAAAATTGGTTAGCAGTCCATTTATACGAATGTATTAAACTGACCTTGGAACACCACAAATTTGAATAGAACACATGGAGTTTTTCAGTTGAGGTGGGTTCCACTTAATAGACATTGCACTATTATCTAGAGAAGTTATGTGAATAGCAGAGATGGGGGGCATAGCTGAAAAGGGGTTATTTTTTATTATAATACTGAAACATTATAAATATATTTTATTTATTAACTTGGGAAATGTATAAAGGAAAAGTTCCCTCACCTTTTTTTAAATCCAGCTTCAAAGATGAAAATAGTGAACAACCTCCAGAATTACAATAGCATCCAGAAACACACACTTTATTATCGCACCCACTGGCATTGAAGCTATGCTTGGTTTTGTCTCTTACCTTAACAGTTATCTTAATAAAATGTAAATGTTGAATCAGCAGTGGCCAGGATAAAAGGTATGATGTGTCTAATGCTATACAATATTACCCATCCATTCAACTTCTCACAGCATCCATGCAAAATCTTATTATAAAATCCATTTTCATATTGACGAATGTAAGGAACCCATTTAACTTGAATGAAACTGTAGGTTCCAATGTATGATAACTGCACCTCTTCTCTGAATAAAAATGTTTCCCGTGGTGCTAAAAAGGAAGCATAATACAATATTATAACCCCAGATTTAAATATATATCTTAATCTATTTAAATGTAGACATGATGTATGGGTGTGAGGGGATGGCGACATTGGAGAAAGTATATCCTCAACCTCCAAACTTGAACGCTGAATATTAAGATACCATTCAACAGAAGTAACTAAGTTAGAGCTGACTTTAATAAGCTTAAGCAAAAGAATCATTGAAGCAGACTGAAGTCCACTCATTGAAATCATCATTATTCTCTTGAGTCAAGGTGCATTGTAAATTGACTGGAGTCCACCTCAACTAAATGCAACACTAATGGACTCTTTAATGGAATTTAATCTCTCATTAAGCCCGTTCGATATAATGCTGAAGATATCGTGGTATGAATTTCAAAGACTTCTTCTTCTTTTGTTCACTGTCCAGGTTGCAGTACATTTAATAACATACAGCTATAACGAACATTTGAACAGAACATATTGCGGGGCAAAAATACAGAAGATATTCTACAATTTAGCACCCAGTTTGCGTTACGTTTAGAAGAAAGGGTAGATATATTAAACCTAATAATGAAACTCGCGACTCACCAGGTACGCCGGATAGAATCGATTTTTCTTCAGTCCAGTTACTCCAATAGCCATTTCCTCCTTCAACTTCATCATAAGGTTTCGCAGATACTTTAAACACATAAGGAGTTTCTGGTTTGGCATTTTGTAATGCATAACTTTCGTCTGTGGCGAAAGCTTCCTAGACGTTTTTTAGACTGATTATAATTTTGATGTAACGTATTACAGGAAAAATTATTATCTCTTCAATAAACATCACTGTTATTTCATTTTATCGCTTCGTGGATTAGTCTAACTAACCTTCCAATTTAGCGTGGGGTTTTCAGTAGCGTATTTAATCTTGTAAAGAAAATTAATTCCCGTAATATCCGGTTTTTTCCATTCCACGGATATAGAGTTTTCGCGATTTCCACTTCTGCTTCGTAACTTTAAATCCGTAGGAGATGGAGGGAGAACTAAAAAACAGTTGGCTTTTTAGTATGTATTCATTATTTCTTCGTTGCATAATATCCAATCACTACAGATCTATCTGAATAAAAGAATGAAATAAATTCATATCTTACTATAGCTGCTGGGATCTACCGAGTATGTTTTGGATTTTATCTCTTCCTGTCCGTTTGAAGCAACTAGTGTCATAAACACTATATATTTTTGCTTAAAATCAATCGTGCAACAGGGAAAACATTCTTGAAATATATTTGTTCTGTGACAGTTTTTTTTATTGCGTTAGATAAATTTGTACTTCGTTCGTATTAGGTAACAAGATAGAATGCGTCTCACCCATCCTTTTTTGCAAGTAGTTTGTAGCGAATGGACTTGTTCTCTGATGAGTCTCCATTCCAACAACATTTCATTTCATACCTGTATTGATTTCTCTGCTTTGTGGTTACGCAACTGCTTTTGTTAAGTGTCGGTTTCGTTAGTCGGTCTGTATGATAAATATGTAAAACTAATACGGTTCCCAAAGAAGTAATCGCAGTCACAGAGTGATTTTGCATGGTATCGATGGCAATATAACCATATATAAGCCTAACACACACTAACGAATAACAGATTCAAGTTCATCTAGTTTATACTATGCGACGTAAGTAGTGTATAAGCACTATATACCCCGGATCACTTGAACATCCTTTCCTACTAGTAGGCTATTTTGACATTTTCCTTGAGTTACTTAAATTCAAGATTCTTCTCCTAGATGGGGATGTTGAAGTGATCCTTCCCGGGATTTTACCTGTCGCAAACAATTGGACGGACGAGATTTCAAGTGATGTGAGAAGATTTTCCAGGTAGCATGCGTACTCTCCAGTATTACTTTTAGAGAAGTTGTGAAGGATGAATGAAGAAATACTAAATGGCGCACTATTGTCATCTTTTGTTCGCCAGGTGCTGTTAATCGATTTTCGCTCGAGTTCTTTCCACGTTAGTGATGAATTTGCCTATTATTACCACATCATCTTAACGATCGGTAGAATAACTCCAAATACTGAATATTCATGCTTAGAATCTCACATTTCTTACTGTTTACTATTTCGGTTATATCTTCTTTTGATACAACATGACGACTCACCTTAAATTTCCAAATGATTTCGCTGTTATTCTCTCTACTCAAAGTTAAAAATATGTCCTGACTCTCAACTGTGCAGTTCAGAATTACATCCTGTCCAGGTGTCCTGGTCACCACGAGAGAACACTCAATGAGAGTATATATTAAACATAGAAGGAAGATTAAAATGCTCTTCGGTAGAGTGGTCATTTTTATTATGAAATATTAAATTTTACTCATTTTAAGGACTGAAGCGAAGCTGGCAAGTAATCTTTCTCATACAGTTCACAACAAGTCGAATAACATTCGGCAGTGCAGTTTTTTTATAATCCAGTGAATGATTAACGAATTCCTCGATAAACAAGTACATAACGCTAGAGAAAGACAAATATCTGATTGGACCACAGGAATACATGGAGTACATGGAAACGGGATTGGCAAATAACTTTAGTTCCTTTTGTATGGAGTGTACCGAGGTTAAATTTGCTTTATACAGCAAAGTTTTGATCAGTTTGAACTGAATTCAAATTAGGTAGACAGTGTATACGGTATCCAATATAAGTGCCGATAAATAAAAACCAATGAGTTTTGAATATCGCTGAAATAGACACGAACGTTCCCATATGTATGTGCTATCTAGATGTAGATGTTTAGTATGCGGTACGACCCTGTATTCACATCCCGATGTGAAGATTTACCACACTAATGTAGGTCGACTCATTATGAAATAAAATTAGGTTCTTCCACCATCTTCTTTTCTGAAAAGTAGATGCGAAAGCAATTATGCATTGAATTAACACTAAATTTCTATATTTCTAGGGACGGAAATTATGACATAAGCATTTAACTATCAAATATTCAGGATTGCTGCGTATTCGATATGGTTTGGATTGCTGTGGATACACGTGAAGAATTTCCATTCATGATGTGCCTATATTTTTCAGTTCGGCACATTTTCTCCCTGTGTTGGTACGACTTGTAGTCAAGGCCGGAAACAGAGGAAGTCATCATTGGTTGTTGTACTACATTCATTTCATATCATGACGCTTGCTGACCCTGTTATGGTTCGAAATATGTTACAAGAAAGTAACACCTGCATATTGCATTTTGAATCGAATTCGTCATTGAAACATGTACCATAGCATAGCCCACTAATATAACCGTTTCATATTCGAGATTGGGAGTCGACAACCTTCAGTATTACGACGACGAGTATTTACTTACTGTGTGCTTGTGTGTGCGTATATGCGCATCAGTTTCAGCATACATACTATACTATCGTGCACACGCACGACCGGTTTGGCGCTTGACTCCGTTCCTTATACAGTATATGCCATTTATCGAAGTAAAAAAAGCCTACAGCATGCTAAGTATGGAGTTACGTTTGATACGTCGGGTGCCCTTACTGACTCTGACTGGTAGAACAGCATTCTGTTAGGTAATTCTTTTTACGATTTCAGTAATGCTAAATGTAAAATTGTGGTCGTTGAAAACTAATCTCGTGGGGAGGTTGCGAACTACATTATTTCTGTTTAAGTCTTAAAACGATTTGAATTTTAGAGAGGTTGATCGTAATCATCAACGTATATTTCTTAATGGAAGATTATATGGATCCTTTTTTACTGTAAGCAAGTGTTTACAAATATATATTTTATAAGATATGTTGATAGAATTTCTGTTACAGTACTATTGTATTTATGCATGTTAATATAATGATATACTTCTAGTTATTGCAATATCCATTATTTCTATATTTTATTGACTATATATATTCTGACCTTGGGTTTCGCTAGACGGGTATTAATGACCATGACTGCGTGTGTTATGCCAATATGACAAACGTTTGAAATCTGAAAAGACATAAGTTATAGCTGTTCGAAGTACAACTGCTTATATGTCAAGTTTTCTATTTCTCTCAGCTATTAATTTGAAAATTTGCCAAAAAAGGTTTTATGGGTTCTTCAGACTGTAAAAATCAGACCAATGATTTGATTGACCTTTTTAGTGTTGCGCATTATAACTATGAGCCATATCCATATCTCTAGTAGATACCTCGGAGCAATGTTCTTAACGATTCGAGTCACACGTGGGCGTGTAAGAAATGGGTACGTTTCCAATGCCACGCAACATATCGACGTTATTCTCGTAATCGATCTCAACGTATTATTGAATGCGAATATGTTTTGAATTGTACATTCCCAATTATTTGTGCGGAAACGTTTTTAGTTCTAATTGTCCTGTATGATTGTCCGGCGTCTAATAAGGTGAATCATGTGGTCAATTCTGCTCAATTATGAGTCCATCTGGTAATCAGTTGTTAGTACACTGTTATTGCATTCACGAACACCGCATGGCATGATCATTGTTATCCTACCGCCAATTTTCTAATCACCTCAGTATGTGACTTTTCTTTATTTCACGTGCGTCGAAGGACTAATATTAACCCTATGCCTCGCAAATTTTCTTTCGTCAGCGATCATTAGGCTTAGCGTATTGACGTATTCGCTTTCGATTGTGGCTCTGAGGGTTAATCGCGGCATTTTTTTTGTTCGATTAGAACCGCCCGCGGTTCAGACTAAACTGGACCGTCCTCGTGCGTTAACGCAGAAATAAAAGCATTGTACTAGCTTGCGAGTTTGAAATTTCTAGTTATGCTCTGGTGTCGTAACGACGTCTGTGGAACTTGGTTTCCAGTTTTTCTGGCTTGTGGCTTTCTCTCGCCCAACAGCGATGGTTTCTGAAATGTAAGCGATAAATTACAGTTATGCGGTGTTTCTGAACAGGCGACAGCAGTAAAAGCTACTCGACCAAGAACGAACTTCAGTTCAGGCAATGGCCGCCCGCCTTCCGTTCAATGCAGATTACTTACTGAATGAATTATTGCGTAATGGAGCCAGACTACGAACGAAGTGAAGTAAACAGGTATTAATTGCTGTTCAAATATTGTCGATTTACCTTAGTATAGGTGAAGATATGTTTTATCTCCCAACTTTTAAGCAAACTGAAATGGGATCGGCATGTAGCCTGAATACCTGCATTGCTCGGAAGGTATTGATTGATCTAGTCTTGCTTGAGTGAGTTGCTGTAGTCAATATCTTGTGAGCAGTGCTGTGCTATGACATCTTGATAGTCGTCAAGTTTCATTTGCTTAACTTCTAACATAAGGGAGATGTGGGGAACATTTTTAGAGTCGGCCAATCTTTAGCCATGAATAATGCAATAGGTAGTGTTAATATTTAATGATCGAATGTACCTTTGTGTGTGTGTAAGACCCGCTCCTTGATATATCGGCCGGTATGGAGAATATATTATGCATAAATAATTCGTGCTCATTTATTTGCCTTTCGCATCACGGTAAATGAAAAGTTTTCATTACCATCGTCCGATTACATTTTTATTTCCATGAGAAGATGAGAGATAATGCCAATTTCATGAAAAGAAATTCTATCACGCTTGCCATCTGTTTCTGTAAAATGCTCACTTGCTGTGAGGCATCCCATTGAAAACGTGATTGACAAAGTTTTAACTTGTTGAACAGAAACTAGATTGAATCTGTTTATATGTTAAACCTATTCTGTTTAAACATAATCAAATTAAATGTGGTTCGCACTGACCAAAGGAAATTTTGGTAAAGCTAAATTCAAATGTAAAAAAGTGGGATAATTGGGTCCTCAACAGTGGAGAGCCACTTAGGAAAAAGGACGCATCCTGTATCGACAGAAAAACTCGTTCCGCAAGTTGGTCAACAGTGAGAGCAGAGAGTATTGAACTGTTATAATTTAAAAAAGACTTAAATGTTGAGCATACTCGTGTGCGTTTATGTGTAGGTATAGTTTAACAAACTGGCTGAAGTATGCTATTGAGCACAACCCTTCCCTTAGGAAAAATATTCCCGCTTTTTCTTGTACCGTTATTCAACCGGCAAAATAAATTCTTTCTAAAAAGTCTTGCCTGGTCTTTTATATCATTCAAAATAAACAAAAGTTTTCTTGCGTTCTAGCGAATCGCTTGTTCTTCAACTTGATTTTTAAATTTGTCGACGGAATTGGTTTAAATATTCACTAATCCTCAATATAGAAATGAGCCATGCCGGTTAAATGCAAGAGAGTGATCAGACAATGCTCAGTTGACACGACCGTTTCCTCTCGGTTTTGATGAGCCTTTTACTCTGCTGTGTATGCAGGGAATTGATTTCCCTTCGGTAAGGCAAATATGGAATTGAGAATTGGGTGCATGGAATATGGAATAGTGAGTATATAGATAATTTCCTCACTAATCTGACATCCTGTCACACAATCCTATGTGTTGCTTTTTCAAGGCATGCGGAAAGGTTGATTCTGGAATTTGCTGTTAGCCATTATATACTTGGTATTGAGTTACCTCATGGTACTGCAAGGAACGGAGTCCTATATTCGCCGCTCTGGATTATACGAGGTGGGTAATATAAGCAAATTGAACTGTTTTATAAGTGGTGTTATGCTGAATACTTTTTATACCAACAGCCCGCAATGTGAAAAAAATATTATCTTGTCAGCATTAAACTAGGGAACATTATATACCGGAATTAATCATTCAAACTATTGACCTAATGAAGATGCCATTCTATTATTTAAATCCTAGTATAATGGAATATCCTGTGGAAAGCTATAACACTCGAAAGGAGTACTGATGGTTTTTCAGTAGCCATGGAGCTACTGTTATTTGTTGTAAGTTTTAATCTGAATCGACATTCCTTGTACAATCTTAAACTGATAAGGCTTTTCATTGCTTCTGCCTCTTGGAGGTAATTCGAAAAAGTAGGCTGCAACTGGTAACTGGTTGATCAGTCACGCTCTCCCTTTTAAGTTTGTAACTAGAATATTTTACTGAAATAGAACATGGCAATGTGTTAGTCTGGTGGCTGTTAACCATAACTGGGTGCTGCGTTGGTATGTGCATACTCGTTTTTATCTTGGTATATCAGGGTATTAACAGTTGTGGTATGTAGAGAATTTTATTTCTTGTGCGTTTGCATCCGTGTAAAATAACTTGAATCTTTTTAGTAACAAATTCCTTTACTTTCATGTCCTGTAGGTTTCTAGTAGTGAATCCCCATGAGATCAGATCGACATTTGATAAACATATTTTTCTACGAATATAAAATATTTCTTTTTGTTACCTAACTAGTATTGTATATGAAACTAGTATACTACAGTACGCCGCCCAAACCGCTACCGTTATTTTTTTCGAAACTTGTAGTTTCAAGCAGTTTTCTTTTCATTCAGAAACGCCCGACCTCCTGCTGATGTTGGTATTGCGTTATTTGATTTTTATGTCGTCGTTAAACGAAGCGTAACAAAAGAGTGCTTCAGATTGGTGAAGTGTTCGTTTTCCAACCGACTGTTCGTTCGTTCGCTGTCGTACTGAAATAATTTCAGTCAGTCGGTTGGTTGGCAATACAATTCCTCGTCTCGCGATGAAGCATCCGGTGAATTGGAAATAACGTTGTATATTTACTGCTTTGTGTTTGCGTCTTGTTATTGCGCGTTGCCTCGAAAAGCTTTAGGCGGTTCTAGTGTTCCTTTATAGCAGCCGTCCTAATCTCGCGTTTGTATTATAACAAACAGAAACCTCGTAAAAACGTCTGCTCGATGTGAGCATGCGACCAAGCTTACAGACTGCCCGCTATCTTCTTTTTTCTTTTAAAGCATTCAATTACGAATAGGTTTTCTCCCGCGGGACTCGACTCAGCGGGAAGCTGAAAGGTCGTTGTATCGATCCAGCTCTTCGACGTTGTGAACGAAGTGAGTTTAAAGAACTGGCGCTGCTGCTCATATTCACCAGTAGTGCTGCATAACTTATTTTCAGAGGATAAGATGGTTCTATCTATTCCCTTCCCTTGTGTCATTTTTGTATTATGCAACTTTGTGACATAACCAGGTTAGTTGCATAGTAACAAAAGTGATCATGGGGGGAGCGGAGTTTTCGTCACATGGTACCCGAACCACGTTTCCGTTGGCTGTCCCCTGCTATGATAGGAAACCAAACGAGATTGTATACGTCATTATAATGACATTGAATCATCCCAAAATAATTCCTCAATCTCACGGGGTTGTTTTCAAACTGATTGAACCAGATTAAAGTTTTTTTAACGTGACGGCATCTAGAGAACATTGAATAGCATATTATTCAATTTTATTCGTTGCGCAATTGTCTAAATATTTGACACGAGGTGTTCGTATGTGTCGTAGGTTTTCTCAGATCTGTTGCTTCCGACCGATTTTCAAGAGTTGCTTTAGGAACGCTGAAAATTTGGCGGACTTTTATGTAGGACAACTAACCCGTTGCGTGTTCTACTTTCGCTTGCAGTTGACGGTATTTCATCCGAACTGCTCCGTGTTTATAGGACATGGGTGTTAGTACTATGTAACTTGTGTGCCTTTCCTCTTTAGTAAACTTTGTACAACTAGGCGCTTAAAGTAAATAGTACGATTTTTGTTATACATAAAATGTGTACAGGAAGCATTGGGTCAATGAACTCATGCTGTTATGTAGCATTCGAAAAGGACCCTCGATTGAGTGAATCTTTTTGTAATTCCTTTATGAAAAATGCCTCGAGTACCAAGCGGTGCTTGGATGCCCTTTCAATTCACTTCACAGCCGTTCCTAAGTGTACTGTTTTTTTTTGAAATCGTAACCATTGCAAAATCGGTCGCTTGTGAAATTTACTTAGTGTGAAAACGACTGAACGCACTTTAATAGTGTATTAGTCGATAGATCTGTTCGATCCCATATTTTTTGCACTTGTTCATGAGCTTATTACAGTTTACTACGACCTAAAACGTTTCATGTTTCCACCAAAGTCGTTCATTTCATTTCTAGGAAGAAAGGAAGCTCGGAAACTGCTACGGCACTTTAAACCTCGCCGCTCATTTGCTCTGAAGAACGTGCGTTAAAGCCTACGACGGTACAGAACTCAGACAAATGAAGTGTTTTTTAATGGCGTGGTATCGGTACACCAGGATACCGATTTCTTAACCTTACTATTTGAACTGTGAAACATAAAGTAGATTACACAATAAAATTCATGCGAATTGACTGGTTTCATTCATTCGCCTTTATGTGCTGTTACTGAACTGCCAAACATTTAGTGTTTGCCTAAGTACCGTGCTGTAAAAAGGCACTTTTGTTGGGTGATAACTTCTATTTCAAGTGCGTAATTCTAAATTTTTCGTTTTCATAACTTTGCATTACTATGAAACATCAATTTATACGTATCCCTGCAGCGGAATGAATGGTTTCGGTCTTGAAGACCTGGAAATCTTGCGCGGAAGTAGCGCGAGTTAGCAATAGCACAGGGGTACTAGATGGTGGATCTAAGGACCCGAATCTCAAAATTCACGGAACCCTAGAAAAGGAAGAATAAACTGGAAATGTCGACAAAGGATAGCAAAAATAACCATGTGCCCCGGGCGCCACTGAGCCGTTTCTAATGAAATCTAACACGTCATCCTCGGATAGCGAAACAAATACTTCAGATATACGATCGGTCAAATGATCTGTCTTTGATTATCATGGCTTAGAAGCACTAGGATGGTCGTATTATCAGAACACTTGAATAAACTTTAAAACACAGCGATGGAAGCTACATAACAACATACCTCAGTCAGTTCAACTGGCTGTATGTGAAAGCTACTATAGGAAAGAACATCACAGAAATAATAGGCACAGAATTATATAAGAGAAAATTCGGAGGAAAATGAAACCTTTCCAACCCTATCAGTCTTCTGATTCTAACGCCACCCATTCTTCTGTGACTTTCTTTCTGATCACCGTAAATGCTGTAATGGAATTTTATGTACTGTAGTGTCGTGATTTGTTCGTTAAAATATCTACGTGTTTAGCTCGGTTCATTTGGCTGATATCGCGGTTAAAGTTATATAAAAGATGCCATATGCCTTTGCCGTATTTTCCGTAAATACGCTTTTTTGGAATATCACAGACAACGATCTACGACAATAATCTAATCTACAACTGCTCAACAATCTGTAGAATTTTCTTGTCAAACAGTCAATGATTGAAGGAGGATGTTTACCACAAGGGTTAACATACAAAATTATCCTGTTTTATTCAATGTTATGTAATATAAATATTTTACGGTACTTCCGAGTCAGTAAAAAAGTACTAATTGCGTCTCTGGCTAAATGTAAATTAGGTAAGAATTAGTATGTCTTATACGCTTAATCTAATAATAAGAGGAAAATGTTTCAATGCTTTGTTCGTTGCACATTTCCATCATTCGTCGAGACAACGCGTACAACAATCGGTACAAACATCGAATGGAATGCTGCATTAGGGAGTGCAGTGTCGGTCGGTCTGAACTTGCCCTTAGCGCGCCTTAGAATCATCCTACGATCGTCTTCGATAGAATTATCGATAAAGAAGTAAATCATCGTTCGAATTTGATTTACAACAGTGAAATAACAATCATATACAATTCCATTCGAAAAATACATCGTTCATCGACAATTTCATACTCTGTATTAGTCGACCCTAATTTTTCATAATTCGCATGAAATTTATCAAATATATTTTTCTTCATTTTGGTCTAATTTTCAAACCGACGTAAGTCGAAGTTGAAGTCGAAATCGCCGTAAACTGAACCGTCGTAAAACGACTACTGCCTGTAGTTTGATTCTGTCTGCGAATGAAGTTCGCAAAAATTACTGCTTCGCAAATCTTCCTTCATGGATGAATGATTTGAACTTTGTTATTGATGACGTATGTAAATGTGACATGTAAATAAAAGAGCGTGAAGAAAGAACACCTCTACGTATTCCGAAACAAAAAAAAACATTGCAAAATGGACGAGGAATTACTAACTACGTTGAAAATATTGATTATCGGCGAAAGTGGCGTTGGAAAATCAAGGTAAATAACCACTTTTGTCTACTGCCTGTAAATGAAATCATTTGAAATATCTAGATTCTAGAACGAACCTTCACTCGCGCTTTAATATAACAATCCAATTATCCGTTTTCACCGTATTGTGCCAGTTTGTCCGTAGTTATAAGCCACTACAGTCTTGGTCATTGTGAATTTATAATGTTTTCAGTTTGCTGCTGAGGTTCACAGATGACAAGTTCGACCCAGATCAGCCTGCAACTATTGGTGTTGATTTTAAGGTGAGCAACATCATAGGACATATTCTAAAACCATATTTTCGAATTATATCTCGAAATATTATAACATCCTGTTTATCTCGACACTGTTAAAGGTCAAAAGTTTCACATAGCAGGCAACATTTGCTCTACTAAATCTTTTAAAACCTAATGTGATTTTCATGATAAGGTGAAAGCTATCACTGTCGATGGTAACATGGTCAAGCTCGCATTGTGGGATACTGCAGGACAGGAAAGGTTCAGAACTCTCACACCCAGCTACTATAGAGGAGCACAAGGCGTTATTTTTGGTATGGCGGTAATTTTTACAAATATAAATGGAGCGGAATATGGAAGGAACATTGAAAATGTAAATCTGTTTCCTTAAGTTTATGATTGCACCAGAGCTGACACTTTCTCCAGAATTGGTGCATGGATGACGGAATTAGAAACATATGCCACTAAACCAAATGTTGTCAAAATGCTTGTTGGAAACAAAATAGACAAGGTATATCAGAGTGCTTATTGTTTCTGCAGATATTAAGATAATGACTTACAATTAATATTCTGATAGAATCACAGGTACCAGTTACACTGATAATGAAGTGTGTACTTTGCCACAGTTTAGGGAGTGGAAGGTCTTTTTCCAGATTCGGCCAGATTCCCTAAATAAGCATTTTAGTCTAGTGCAGTCTATATAATATAGTTCTGTATTTTCCAATTTTTCACATAACCATGCCAATCTGTCGCTACGATTCTAGTGGTGCCACTAGCATTCGCTTTGTACCTGCGAAGTGGGAAAGCTGTGGAAGAAAGGGTTATGATATAAAATATTATTTGTATCAAGATTCAGTTCCACAACTCAACATAACTTTCCACATTAAAAAAAGTCAACCATTGGTGTAAGCAGAAAAACGTATTCAAGAAATTTAATGAATGCTTGGTTATAAATGCTATTGAGGCGGGGATCGACCATCGCATTCGAATATTAGTCAAACTGGTTATTTATGCAGGACGGAAGACTAGTCCAGAGAGACGAGGGTTTGAAGTTTGCACGGAAACATGCAATGCTTTTCATTGAAGCCAGCGCAAAGACTAAAGACGGTGTCCAGTGTGCTTTTGAAGAACTCGTTGAAAAAATCATTCAGACCCCTGGCTTGTGGGAAAAAGATGGACAGAAAGGCGGAGGCTCCTTTTCTGTCGGAGGTTCGAATGCACAGCCGCAGGGAATGTGTGGTTGTAGTTTAATATGAAAACAAATCAAAACAATCCATTAAAACTTGATGAATATAACCAGCGAACAAGTATTAAGACATACCTTCGAATATGTGTTGAATACCGTGATGTACACGAAGATGAAAAGACAGATGAACTTACACTGAACTTGAATAAGAAAATAATACAGTTTTGCAATAATTATCCATCAAACAAATGTGTATTTCTAATTAATTCTTGCCTTCGGCTACCCCTCTAAGTATATTGTATTCAGTGGAAAACATGAGGTTAGTTTGTAGTAAAAAGAAGATTGGGGTAGTGATGTATCAAATAGATTTATCCACTTTTTATGAATTTTTACTCAACAGAATGACATAAATTTGTTAAGATACTGTATAACACAAGAATATAGTTAACTGGAATAGGTTTCAGCTGAAGATGTAAACTTAATTGTGAGAATGATT